>VSDK01017258.1:4450-73879 GCA_009767595.1 Symbiodinium kawagutii | reverse complement strand
CGCCAGCCCGCCATGGTAACACCAGTGGGAGGACACCGTGGCAGATCAAAGCAGCTTTGCTCTCCCGTCGCTCAGCAGCGTTCACCATGCAAACACATACATCTACATACTATAGATATAATATAAATGTATAATTAATCATATATGGGTATAGGTTTACATGCATATACATGCCTCTTCATGCCATTACATGCCTGAACTGTAGACACACATACATATACATGGGTATGATTGCAAAATTTATAGATTAATATGTACACACTGATATCCATGCATATATCTACAGACACATCTGTGATTGAGCATAAGCACACAATATACATACATACATACATACATACACAGACATACAGACATACAGACATACAGACATACAGACATACAGACATACAGACATACAGACATACAGACATACAGACATACAGACATACAGACATACAGACATACAGACATACAGACATACAGACATACAGACATACAGACATACAGACATACAGACATACAGACATACAGACATACAGACATACAGACATACAGACATACAGACATACAGACATACAGACATACAGACATACAGACATACAGACATACAGACATACAGACATACAGACATACAGACATACAGACATACAGACATACAGACATACAGACATACAGACATACAGACATACAGACATACAGACATACAGACATACAGACATACAGACATACAGACATACAGACATACAGACATACAGACATACAGACATACAGACATACAGACATACAGACATACAGACATACAGACATACAGACATACAGACATACAGACATACAGACATACAGACATACAGACATACAGACATACAGACATACAGACATACAGACATACAGACATACAGACATACAGACATACAGACATACAGACATACAGACATACAGACATACAGACATACAGACATACAGACATACAGACATACAGACATACAGACATACAGACATACAGACATACATACATACATACATACATACATACATACATACATACATACATACATACAAAGGTGTACAAGTAAACATCGGTGTACAAGTAAACATGGGCCTAGCTGACAGAATTATGACATGAACAAAGTCCCCCGTCTTGAAGTATCTTGCATTGTTCAAATGTTGGAAGCCTGCTCAACTGGTAGGAGAAGACGGGCAGAGCTAGTGTGGAAATGATTTGTTTCATTATGACATTATGAGCTAGACCCTGTTTTCGTTACCCACGTGATATGATTGATTGCATCATTTGCAGAGTCATGACAGACATGTTTTATCATTTATATTCATTTTTAATGATTATATATAACATGCATATATATATATATCTATTTGTATATGTGCATTTAATCAAAAATATCCTCCAAAAACCATGTCTAAAAATCATCTACAACTTCTCCAAAAAGCCAACGATCTCTCAACCATCTCCAATTGAAATCGCTGGTAGCATCGCGTTGTGCTGCATCGCATCACCGAGGCACCGCAGCTGCGTGTTTCTGATGCATCGCAACTTGATCCCAGTGGCCTTCAAGCAGAAGGTGCTACAGGCGCGGTGGAGGAGCTAAGGGAGCTGTGGTGGATCATGTTCCCAGAGTGACCAAAGCTGCTGGTTTTATAGGGGTTATAGCCGGTTATAGCCATTAATATGGTTCATCAACAACAACCAACAAGAATGATCAAACAACCATTGTACCATTTGGGTGTTTCTCAAGCCATAGGGGATCCCCCAAATCATCCATAAATAGCCGTTTTGTAGTAATAAACCAGCCATTTTTGGAGGCTCCCTATTTTGAGAAACACCCATGTATGTATATCTGGTTGGTGGTTTGTAAGCATTGAAAATGGCGAACTATGGGAGGCTCTAGGGGGTTATAACCAACTAGTAGTGGTGATAATATTTTTCATAGAGGTTACAACCACCAACCAGATACATTGTAGTGTTATACAAATGAGGTGTGTATACATTTGTATAGATGTATTCTAGGCTCTCGTTTCACCGTGAGACAAGAGACACATATTGATGTATGGTGGTTTCTCAAAGTAGGCGACCCCAAAAAATAGTTGGTTTATTGCGAATTATAAACCATTATTAATCCTTCATTCAGCTTCTTCGGCTATGAGTCTAAGCAGTTGAACCAATTTTTTTACCATGACCAATGAAGCAAGTTGACAAGCATAATTCTGATTTTTTGAGATATTCTTTTGTAAACTAACCTGCAAGTGAACCAGCACTACTACTCTTAACATCACAAAAAAACAAAAGCTACTTGCCGCCAACCAAAGTCGGCCGATGTAATGTGTTTGCTGCTAACATCTTTGAACCTTAACTGTCAAGCATACTGTTAGCTTGTTGGGGGTTAAATGTGGTTAACATCATTTACCAATTTTATTAGCCGTTATGCACCATTATTAACCACTAAAGAACCATTGATAACCACTGTTAACCCCTTGCATCCATTGGTAACAAGTGGTCAAACCACTAGTATCCACTGGTTAACCACTATTAGCCACTAGTATCCATTATATAGTATCATTCATGGTTAGTATCCATTAGTAACCACTGTTCGCCATTAATGACCGTGAACCACTAACCACTACAACCATGGACAGCCAGCCAAGCACTTCCCGTCCAGGTATCTAATGCTGTGATGCAGCGCTCCTTGCAGGCCCCGTTGGTAGTAGAAGTCTTGGTTGGTTGGTTTGTTGGTTGCTTGGGTGGTTGGGTGTGGGGGTTGGTTTGGTGGATGTTGGTGGTATGTTGGTTGTTCATGGTATGTTGGTTGTTGGTTGTTGATTGTTGGTTGGTTGGCTGTCAATTGCAGTATACGTGAAGTACGATCAAGTGGTTTTGTTTCTTTGCTGATCGGTTGCTTGGTTCCGGTTTGATCATCGCGTGCCAGAAAGTGCTCTTATCAGTTGTGTCTAATGATCGTACATCGACATTACAGTTTAAAAAATGATGGCTGATGATTAACAGGCGTGGTTCTATCTTGCGCATATCATCCAACTTGTGTCAATCAATATATATATATATATATATATTATATATATATATTATATTTATATACCCAACTGTCAGAGGGGTTCTTACATACACTTACACGCATGTATAGTTACTGTATGATTGCGCACGTGTATAGATATGCACATTAGTCACATAGCTATGTACTGTAAGTAATGTTTTATGCTGTATGTTGGTAGGATATAGGCTTGTTACGCTTGGTAGAAGCTGTTCACGGTTGGGTACATGTCCAGAGCCATAGCGTACCATGGGGGTTGCAAAAATCATCAATTTGATGCAACCACCAACTCTGGGCAACGCAGTTGTCGTTTTGGTGAAGTGGTAGCCTAACCCAGTGGAATAATGCAGACACATCCAGCATAGTGTGCAGCAAATTAATTGATGAATCTAGAGTTGATAGACACCTCAACTGGATCAAACTGAACAATCGTCACGGAAAACACACACACATGTCGCTTGTTCCTTTGTGTACTTACAATCATACGGGCAATCATAAATCAACCCAAAGTCTTTGATATCATTTTGGCTGCGGTTTGTACCCTGTGTTGATGCAGGTGTGTTATTTTCCTCACGTTGATGCTCACAACATGTGCAATGCCAACCACTGCTGGAACCAGAGGTTTCCTGGCTTTGAGCCTAGGTTCAATGCCAAACCAAATGTCATCCCAAAATGCTTTGTAGTCAGTTAGATTGTAGACCACATTGCTTGGCCTGCCAAGCTAGTTGTGAGGCTTGGCCTTCCCCCAGTGGGGACAGCTGCAAAAAATTGGAGTGTGCCAATGGGCCAATAAGACAGGGGGCGCCATACTTGGATGTGCATCCCCAGTAAGTAACTGGGAACTGACCATGGTTGTATGGGTTATGGGCTAACTTATAGGGGTTATAACCATGGTTATAACCCAAGCTGCACATCCAGCCGTAGATTTTCCCCGGCAAATTCCTTGGAACGCTGGGGATGCCTCCTGGATGGCAAGCCTCGCTATCCTTAGCGAGGATCAAGCCATTGGGCCTCATCAGATCTTGGCCATGCTGTCCGGACAGGCGCCCGGCTTGCGTCGGTGAGCAAATCGGATGGTTAGATTTCTGTGGGAAAAAAGAAATGGCGAGCTGGGTCAAGCAGTTAACCAACCAACAATGGGGGATAAGTTCACCAACAAACTATAGGGAAACCAATGGTTAATGATGGGGAACCAGGGGGACTAAGGGTCAATATGGCTGGTAAACTCACATGTCTGGCTGGAAATTGGCTGGTTGATTAGCTGGTTAATTAGCTGGTTAATGAGTAATAGGGGATAATGACCAACAACTATAGGGGATATACCAGCTATATATGGCTATGGGTCAATATAAACCAACCAATTTTGTGGGGATAAGTTCACCAACAATAGTAGGGAAACCAATGGTTAATGATGGGGAACCAGGGGTACGGGGTTTTGACCCACAGCCAAATCAAAGCATGTGTCATGTTGAGTTCATTTCCCTATTGATTGGATTTTTTAAGAAAGGAAAAGTTTGCCACTTGATCCCTACGAAACTAGTTGATTGGTTGGACCATCACTTAAGTTTGGGAAGTAGTCGGCAAAATGATGATAGTAAAGCCAACATTGACATTCATGATGTCGTTCCAGCATTTAAATTGGAACATTGTTAGTTGATGAAGTTGCTTGCTGTCAAATTTGACGTGCCAGCTATATGTGGTACCTACAGGGTCAAGATACTTGTTCACTCTTGCAACAAGGGGTGATAGGATGTTAGCTGCCCGAAATGGATGGCACTCACTTCACATGGGATCCGATGTACTCATTCCGTCGTAGTGGAATATCAAAAACAACAACTCTAGCCAAAGAGATCAAAGATGGTGGTTTCCAGTTTTGCGGAATGGTCATCGTGTGACGTCATACCCAATCTTATGACCAGATGAAGGACATCACAGCGACAGAGGCCATTCGGCCCTTCGTGATGGTGGAAGTGAGTGCCTTGGCGCATTGTGGAAGCTGTGGCACGATGTTTGTTGATGATATCCAGAGCCATGGCGGTACCCCCAAGGAATTTCCCCAACGAGATTCCGGTTTCACTGGAAACAGCGGCCGGTACCTTAGCAGCTTCATGTATGGATACACCCATGTATATCCGTATGTGGGTGTCCTAGTTGGTTTACAAAGGATTAGCATCCCCACATATCCCCGCCAACCATGCACAGCCAACTGTTTGACATGGCAACTTGTGTTACAACTAATTTTGGAAGCATTTCCAATTTTACGTACATGTGATAGTCAAATGGTAGATCAAACGCCAACGGTTAATATTTGTTGAGCATTTCTGCAAAAGGCAGGAGGAAGTTCCGAACCAAATGGGGAGGGATTCAGATTCCAGGTAGCCCTGGAAACCAGTCGTCGGAATATCTCACAGTGAAGTGCCACGACGGCAGCTGCTAGAGGGGTCGTGGTTCGTCCTACTTCACTGGGAGCTCACATGGATGGTTCGGAAGTCACCAATGATACGGGGGTGTTTCAAGTCATAGGGGTACCCCCAAATCATCCAGTTCATTAGCCACTTATAACAAACCAAACATGTTAAGGGTCCCCTATTTTGACACCCCACCATGTTTTATCAGAAAACCCTGCAGAAACCATCCAGCAACGAGTGATTTTCCCTGGTCCAATTCCAAGGGCATGGAGTACACGGAACTCCTGCACCGCCTGGGTGAAAGCTATCGACCTGTGTGTTGTTTGTGTTTTTTTCCAAGATGTAGTTGTCCTACTCATCTTGGCAATCGTTGTCTATTGCATATATTTACATGAATATAATATAATTTGATATATATATATATGTTTACCTGCATTAATATATACAATATACATGTGTTATATATATATCAAAATATATATATATATTTGTATTGTATCATGCTTATCTCTCATCACACACACACACACGCACCATGTATTTGCATATGTGTCCGACGTATAATTACCTCATATATATATATATATTTATTTATCTATTTATGTATTTATTTTTCAGTATATATATATATGTAGATAGATAGATCATTTTCCTTCGCATCAGTTTGTCCCATGCAGAGACAAGAGTTTTCCAGAGCTACAGATGTTCAAAAAGATCAGCCACAGAGTGATTTTATCGTAAAGCTTGGACTTCATGTTCCAGTAGCTGCCGATTTGCAGCAAAGGCCTCTACCTTTGAACACATGGTGGACAAACGACAAATTTTGTGAGATTGAGTTTGATTCAAAAGGATCAGTATTGGTGTTACAGTGAGCAAACATGTTTGATTCATAGATATCCCTTAGTGATGATTATGAATGATTATATTGTAAGATCTAATATCAACAATGGCTAGTATCAGTTCACAGTGGATCATCGTCAAACATAATCACACATGATTGTACTAGTGTTCACTATAGTAGCTTATACATGCTAATCCTAGGCTACTGGCAAGTCTGGCTCATACCAGACAGCATTTGGTATTCCAGTGTCAAATCCATGTTAGATTGGCCATCATGATGGAGTCATTTGGCCAACTTGTTTATGGCTGTGTGCCATACCACTCTTGAGGTTTTTACACCCTCCGCCTATGCCATGACTTTATCATGACCAAATGGTACAATCTGTATGTACAACTGTACAAGCTGTTTATGTTTGTTTTGCTTTTGGCAACCATCACTTCGGATTGTCTCAGGGAACCTCCTATGGGTATGTGCAGCAGAATCAGGAGGCAATCCGTGGTACTTACTAGCATCTAGCAACCAAATAGTCGTATGTGATGGAATTAAACAGGAGTCTGGGTAGGCAAGCAACATGAGATAGGAAAAAGCACATGTGCTCATGGAAGTAAATGTAAGTGGTTCAAAAGTGATAAAGATGTACCAGAACTTGTTGCCCACTATAAGCACATCATTTATCTGAACTTGACCAATCTTACAGTCCACTCACAGGCAACCATCATTTTACCATCATCAAACCATCATCGAACCATGGTTTAAGCATCATGAACCATCAACAGCATGAACAATCAACATCATGAACCATCAACATCATGAACAATCACTTAACCGTCCTTCAACCAGTCCGTACCACTCAATTTTCGCAACCCATTTTCATCATCACCTGCTAGAGCTCGCCCCCGTTAGGTCGCGAGAACATTGTGGAAGACACCGCGCGCTTCTTGCGACAAGCCGATGCTGCTGCCCTACACCTCCCCTTGAAGGCACCAGCGCGGCTGGATGGACATTGCAAGTTTCCTGACGATGAGAAAGTATGGCTAGCCCACATTCTTCAGCCATAGCCAGATAGTCATGGTCAGGTGATGACATCAGTAACCACGCTTTGATATAACATGATTACTCTTTGTATCGTTAGTTGACTATCCTTTATGATGTTGAGCCACTCGTTTTGGTTCCGGAAATGGCATGTAGTTGATGATAAACTATGATATATCCTTAGCAAGCTCGCATTTGACACTATTGGTTTTGTCATTGCTAGTTCCGCGTTAGTGGTGCAGTATGGCTCATTATTGACACATATCAAAGTTATATTTACATCCACGGTTCATGGTCATTGACAAGCCGTCATTGATAGCCCATTAATTATTTAGTTGAGCGTTCTTAGTCAATGTTAATTAGATGTTAATCTTTATGAATAGCCAGAATGGTGATGTAAGTCAGTAGTTAGCCAGTACTACCATGAACCCTTCGTTAATTGTCACCTGACCGTGGTTGATTGTTCAACGATGACTTGAAAATCACACAATTAAGCATGATTGATACATTGCTAGTCAGTAGTAGTCATTATGTATTTTGAACTGTTGATAAGTAGCCACTATTGACCATTATCAATACATAGAGCAAGTTTATAGTCTATCAGCATTAGCCATTAACCAACCATTATGCCTTGATATCAGCTTGAAATATGCTTCGAGTACGCTGAACTTGTGGCGGCTTGGTTCCAAAGATTGCGCCTGCAAGTTTGCAGTGGATTTTGGGGGAGGACCTGTGCCCTGGGCCTGTGCAGAGATGCCGACCCGGCACAGGCTATCCATCATAGATACCGGTCGTCCTTTCATGAGGTGTGTAACGGGTTGGTATCTTGTTGCAACAAAGCTGATTTGATAGACTAGGTAACCAGGTTGGTTCCATTCCATCTTGTTGCTGCTGCTCTGATTGATGGTAGGATAGGCCGTCAAAGATTGTCGCTATGCATCGATTCGGTAGACAACAATATTGTAAAAATTCATCAAACCTATACTGTAGCAATCGTGTTTGTGAATCTGCAAATGTACACTCTCGGATCCGCGCATTGTGGAAATTGTTGCTGTAGCGGCCCAGTGATTGCGCCAAGTAGTTTCTAGGCTTTACGAGACAGAACCCTTGTGCGGGTTGTGCTCTTCAAAGAATATTCAGTGTGTATAGTATGTCAGGACATCCCCAATGACTACCCTTGATCCCTGGTTTGAAAGCAAAATGTGTTTGGCAGATTGGGCTGGAGGTAATTAGCCAAAAGTTGCGCTTACAGAGTAGAAGGGGATGTATGCACCCACCGCGAACTTTATCATGTCCAGGTGAAATTTGCAGGCGAAGAAGGACAAGATGAAGGCAGGTTCGGGGTTGTCCTGCTTCATCCTGCAGCTACCACTAGGTTGGCGGTGAACCGATGCTGCTTGAAATGTTGCTGATGCAAGGGCTAACAGAACACTGCCAGCTACCCACATGATTTTCGATAAACGTTGTAAGTTACAAGATATTTTTGATACTCAAGTTGAATCACTTATATATAACTTATAAGCATTGTTAAAGTTGAACCATTGAAACAGGCTCCGTGATAATGTGGAGGGGCTCCAAGCCACCCTGCTCGGAATTGATCCTGGATGTTCCAGCCATTCAGCTGCGATGTTGGACGGTTCCTTTCAAAGCACTAGCTTCCCTTGTTGAACAAAATTGAAGAATCCATATCGGATCCTGCAACATCTTGCATTGTGAAACAGATCTTGGAATTTTCGCAATCTAACTTGCGTTTTCAAGTATGTTGAAGACACGTCATCCAGTAAATGCGAGAAACATTCTTGAAATGTTGCACCATTCAGATCCTCACTGTATAAAGCACAGTTTTCTTGGACATTCTTGGACAGTGTTTGCGTGGATTTTCTCAGCTCAGTAGTCTCAATTGGTCTACCAGGTATGGCAATTTGGCTATGGGTCAAAAGCCTGTACCCCTGGTTCCCATCATTAACCAATGTTTTCCCTATGATTACTGGTTGCTATGCCCCATGAAATTGGTTGGTTAATATTGACCCATTGCGACTTTTGTTGGATGGTGGATGTTGGTGGACCTCCAGCGATCGCCGCCGGCTGTCGCCCAGTACTGCCAAAGCGCCAGGAGGCGTCCGTCGGGAGTTCTTTCAGGTGCTGATTCGGCGGCTTTTTGATGAGAGACTTGGGTACTGCTTCAGGATGTCCTGTCGTCGCCTGGATGTCGTAGAACAAAGTGTTGCTTGTGTTTGCTAGTGGTTTTCCATGCTAGTTTTGCGTAGTTTGGCATTGTGTGCTTTACAGAACTGTGGCCATTATATAGTGACAAACTATCAGATCATTCCTTTGCAAGCGAGATGCTAGTCAACAGGGAAAGCATCGAACGAGCCGAGAAACATCGATCATTGGAGATTATCGTGGGCAAATATGTTCATGCGCATCTATTTCTGTCTGGATGAGTTGCCTATGGTAGCCAATGGACTTGAATTGTGGATGTCCATCCTTTGTTGCCAACCAAGAGAGACAGACTGTGCTTCTCCCTTTTGTCCACTCCATGAGTGGATCATCGTTGCTTTGTTTTTCTGAATTCCGTGTCTCACTATTACTATCGATTCCCATAAATTCCCCCCGGTCGCCCGGTTCCACCACCTATGCCTAGAATTCACAATCAACCCGTATATTTCCAGTTACTGGTACCAAGAAATTGTAGGTAACCTGCTGGTTTCTGCCATTGTTGTAACTGGGTTTGGTTGCCTACCACAATGGTCAGTGGAAGCATTGTGAACCATTAGAAGACCAGGGTGTGAGTACCAGCATTGCCATGGCTTGGCAACCCTGGGCCACTGATGCACTTCATAGGCCCTACCTTTTACCGTAGCGTTTGGCAGCGATCAAGCCAACTCGTTCCGAACTCGTGCCGTGTTTGAATCCGCACCACCACAATGTCTTGGGCATCTTGACTGCAGCGCCACCAAGGGCTGGTGCGAGGAAAATTTCGGAACCCAGAAGTCATCTTTTTGTCCTGCAAGCGGACCACAAGATATTTCTCCCTCACGATTATTTTTTTGGAGATTAGCAGCAATGAGCCTCGTTACCGACTATACTGATCTATCAATCGTTTATTGATGCATCAAACGTTCACCGGATGTATGATGAGAGTGATGTATTCGTTCACGCTCGAAAGATGATAGGCCAGGTAGGCACCTCCGGCTGAGTTGGCTCGACGCGTGGAGCAGCCTTTCGCACAAGAATCCGCCAGATGCATAGTGGCTTCATGAGATACAGTAGGGCCCCATAAATGCGAAGGGCTTTGTACTTGGATTCCTTCAGCTGGGTTTTGGGCAGAAGCTGGCATGTTCACCAATGGCTTCCTGCCAACATCGATTGCAAGTATGACCCAAGCATCCAACATTGTGCACCTTTGGAATCTGTATTGTTTTCTCTTATTGTAGGTTTTGTCACATTTTATAGTTGATACTTTTGGCTCACATGAAGCAACAAATGTCATGTCGTGGTCGATATTCTGGGCCAAGAATCTGAACCCCTTGGCTTGCCCCTCTATGGGTTGATCATTGCACGGTCCACGGCTGATTTCCGGCTTCACATCATCGGTGAAACATGTTTGGTGCGTTGTCGTTGGCACACCAATGGGAACCTGTGGCCTCAAGTCATACCCCCAAATCATCCAGGCTCGCCATTTATAGCTAGAAACCAACCATAACCAACCGGGGGTTCCCTATGGCTTCAGAAACTCTCATATGGCAATGGGTCAAAACCCCTAGTCCCCCTGGTTCCCCTATCATTAACCATGGTTTTCCCTATTATTGTTGCTTATTATCCCTCATGAAATTGGTTGGTTAATATTGACCCAGCTCGCCATATAGTTGGTATAACCCCTTGTATTCTTCCTTATCATACCCCATTAATTGATAACCATTGATAACTATTAACCAGCTAGTTAACCATTGTTGCTTATTACCCTCAATCAGTTGGTTGATTTATGTTGACCTCTAGCTATATGTAGCTGGTATATATCCCCTAGTATTGTTACTTATAATCCCCTATCATTAACCATGGTTTTCCCTATTATTGTTGCTTGTCATCCTCCATCAGTTGGTTGGTTAACTCCTTGACCCATAGCCATATTATAGTTCGTATGTATCCCCTATCATTGTTGCTTGTTATTTCCTATTATTATATTGTCATTAACCACTGGTTGGTTGGTCAACTAGTTGAACCTCATTATTGGTTGCCTGTTTCCATCTCTTTCCAACCTGCTGATGGCTCCAGGTCCGAAGTGCTGTGACCTTGGCGGTGCTGGCGCTCCTAACGCCCAGCTTGGCCCAGAGAGAGAAGCCAGAACCACCACCACCACGACGACCCACGCGTGAGGAGTCGCCCAGCTGCAAGGGCTGCGTGGCGGGAGCAACCGCTTGCTGTGGATCGATGATGAATCATGACTTATAACTTATAACTTATAAGCTTAGTACTTGATGGAACTTGATGGTTGATAATGCTTGATCCTGGTTGATTCCGCGTGTTCAGGCGCAGCAAGTCTCTGTCACCTAACCACAGTTTCCCGGTCTCAGTTGGAGGACAACTGGGTTTTTTCCAAAATCTGTACACGACTCCTATCACCGAAGTCCATAATTCTTAATTCGAAGGTAGGCACAGTAACGTTCTCGGGCCGTGGGTTCCTCGACCGGAAAATCAGCAGTTTGATACGCCGAGACCAGTTGATCAAAGGGTGCATGAAGTGAGTGCTCCGTTGTGGTGCTTACTGGTTGATTGACAATGAACACTGATCAACAGTGGCTCCGAATGCTCCAAACTTGTTACTGGTTGAGGTGGGTTGTGCTTCATAACTGTGCATGAAAACCACATGTGAGTAACTGTTGATTCAAGGTAGTATAGCCGGAATTTTGCGATGAAAAATCTAATTTGAACACTCCGGTTATGGCCAATTCAATCATTTACCTCTCCAGATTGCTGTGGTTGCATGTAGATATTCATTCCAATTATATCGCATTTTTTGAAGAGCTGCTATGATAGGTCGATACTGTGGGATTCTCAAGACGAGGTCCGTGGAAAAGAGATTGAATGTTTCCAGATTCCGAGTTGTTGCCTCCTCGATTACAGTGCCATGATTCATGCTCATGTAGTGGAAAGTTGTTCAAATGAATAGACCTCTGACTGGTTGTTTGTTTTTTTGCCAACTTGGTTGGCTCCCTGACTATCAGGGTTGAGCTCTGTTGTTTTCTCTCTCTTGTTTTCGTATGTTTTCGTGCATTGCAGCAAAGGGCACAGACCCTTTCCTGCACTCAAACGTTAAAAGTCAGAAGTCTTGGTAAGTTGCAATTGATGGAGCTAGTCTGGTAATTCTTTATTGCTCTTTTTTTGCACACGGTTTTTGCGCGTTGCTCATCGAACTTCAAGCGAAGGTTTTCTGAGTAATGGTGGTAGATCCCCAGATTTATGGGTGCCACCAAGCGCATTGTTTTCAGTAAATCAATCGAGCTATCTGATTACGTTTAGATTGGTTGGGGCTGCAGGTGGACGTCCGTCCCTTGACCAGGAAATGAAGCGAAATGACCGATGAGGTGCAGTCAATGTTGATTTGGAATAGGATGGTAGACATGGTCATACCCCAGGTACGAGCGGATTTCCGGTAGCAGTTTCGGGTGAGCTCACCCCTTGCATGTGACAACATAAAAAGAATCAGCCCAGAGTTAGGCGTTCATCCTTCTTTACCCTAATATTGAGCCCGCACGTGGACTGCCAAAGTCTTGCAAAGAAGGGGAAGGTCAGAGCGGTGTTGATTTACGAGGAAGAGGGACTCCCTTGGCTGACTAAAGAAATTGATGTGCCTGGAACCCGACCAACATCCCTGGTGATTTCCAGCTGGTGAAGCTAGGTTTCAAAGCGTTTAAACTTGGGGCCCGTTAGCCAGACAAAGGGGTGTTGCCCTCCAAGTTGGTAAGGGGGGCAACTATGGTTGATACAAGTGGACTAAGCATGACTAAGCTAGTCAACATTAGTCAACCATAGGTGGTTCACTACTTTCTTCACTTGATGAACCAACTATGATCAACCATAGTGGAAATCACTATAGTCTTCATAGTCTTCATAGTTGGTTCACTACTTTCCATTAGTCAACCATAGTGGAAATCACTGGATGGCTGTGTCATGCTGTGTCAATCTGTCACCCGAGCTTTGCGGCTCGGCCCGAGGGCAAAGGAGTACTCGGAGTGTTTGTTGGGAGGTGCCGCTGGGTGTCTTCCGGTGCGTCGGACGTGCGCAACCAGGCTGCATCATGTTTCATGATTTACGCATTCAGCTATGGTGCTGCATGATCTAAGCATATCTAAGCGACGTAGCTGGTATGTTTCATTCATTCATCATTCAGGTGGATATTTGTAGTTTGTTTGGAAAACAAATATAAATGGCATGATTCGCAACTGCAGCAAACGCAGCCCAAAAATATTGTTGGTATCTGGAATGTATGTAAAATGATTGTCTTGCAAGTTGCTGACTTTCATAGCTATATCAGCTAATTAATTATAGTGTTTTTTTTGCCTCACTGCCTCACATGAATATAGAGCTCTTTATGAAATATATAGATATGTGAAACAGCATGTATGAAACAATTAGCATATCTAGCTATGTATATGAATGACATATTCAAATACACCTGAAAATCTTTGGTTCTTAGTGTCACCAACCCAAGCTGCTGGGCTCCAAGTGCGGTTGGATTGGCCATGCATCAAAGTCCAAACCCGAATTGCAAGCAAAATAATTGATATTTATTGCATATTGATGCCAAACTGGAAGAAATTGTCCGAACTGTTTGGAATTGAATTGATATTGATTGAACTGAAATTACTTATGGAGTTGTGATCAATAAGTCAGACATATCCGGAATCCATTAAATCTAATATGTACAATGTATACACATATGATTCGTGCATTGAAATGAATCCAAAAATAACAAGAGTATTCAAATGTATTGTATCAATTGATGTCTTTTAAGCTATCAATACATATTTGCAGTATTGCCGTGACAAAAACAATGGTAAGGTAATCAAAATATCACATAGCATCATTACCGTGAACAAAATCAGTTGTTATAGTTGTTATTAAATAAGTTGATCTAACAACCATTGTTCTAACTAATTTTGCCAATAATTAATCATGGATTTAAACATTATTCTACTAACAAATCATTAATCCCCATTCACCATTGGCCAATATTCACTATCAACCATTGGCTGTGAATCACTATTCACCATGAATCACAAAAAAAACTTCATTGGCCATGAATCGAATAATCACTAACCATGGCTCGTAGCTACATCCACTCATCAGTGGCCCGGGCGTGATGGCCTCACAACCGTTGCAGTCAGCCGTTGGCGCCCCGAGCCTTGCAGGAGGCGATATGGAGGAGTGCCGCTCTGCCTTGGGTGAGGCGGCGGGCAACCAAAGTGCGCGTGACAAGGCGCCACGGATGCCGTGAGGGCGTCGCGATGAGGTGAACTCAGGTAGTGAAGTCAAGGGTTTTCCGGTGATGTGATGTGGTTGATGAATGCTTAGTGATGACCAACGGTTATGTGGTTTCACGTGATTTGTTTAATGATTTTTATGTGTTTTCTTTCATTGCTTAGTGATGACGAATGGTTATGATTAATTTAGGTCAACAGATTGTTTTGATGGATGACGGGTCAAGTTGTGGTTCATGAATGTTAATGGTTCGCGATGAGTAATCACGACGCATTTGGTTTGATTACGGATCGTTGACGGTGGTTGAGGATGATTGATGATACTTCACCGCCAGGGTTGTGGGGACGTTAATTCTCCGGCTTATTGTCGGGTAACCACCCCGGGGGTATGACCTGGGGTCCAAGAAGACACAATTTCCCTCTTTCCCTCACAAGTACAAATTTTTTTGTTGAACACAGGTACCCTTTGGTAAACTAACATGGCAATGGAAAATCCACTACCCTGTTCGGAAAGCCCTAGGCCCTAGGATATCATCCATTTATGGTAGATTTTTCATTGCCATGTTGGGGACTAGCAACGGGTACTGGTTTGAATTGTTCTGACCGTGTGGCTGTGGGTGGCTTCGCTTGCCGTTCAAAGTTTGCCATGCATTGGAGGTGTTGTTTTGATGGGCGCCAGTGTAAAGATGCAACAGCACCTCCAAATGTGCTCAATATCTTGGTGGCTTATACCCACTAACTAAAAAAAAATTAGCAAGGGATCTATAAGCCACCAAGATATACCTGGATTTCAACTCCTGGATTCAAACAAATGTAATTGGATTTTCAGACCAATGTACTTAATGTACCTGGATTTAAACAAAAATGAATGTGTTTTGCGTAGTGATTGATTTGATTTAGGAATGCAACATTTGCAAACTTCATACTGATATGCGAAAGTAGTCTCAAAATCAAATGATCAAATTTATGTACAGCGCTCGATATGCTGCTTACTACTGCTTGAAAATGGGTAAGTGCTAATAGTGCTGAACCAGCCGAAACAATATCAATACCGCTCAGCAATGTGTTAAGTGCTCAATCCCTAATGTGAATCATCAATGATAATCATTCAGCTGAAGCATCAGCAGTTTTTAGATGCTGAATCCATTGCAGCCGTTATGATGTTTTGAGAGTGGTTCTTACATGCTGAATTAATGATGGTTAATCCTAGTGATGTTAACCAAGCGTTCATACAAATATCGGCAATGCTTCAGCATCATCAACCATGACCATGCATAATCCCATCAATGAGTTCTAATGCTCGTTCTACCAAATTGTACCCTTACAATTGTTTCCAACAGCTGAAACCTAACACCAAGCAAAAAACCGATGATCAGGTATTTGTCAGTATAAATACATGATACAAGTATAGCTGTCGCTGATGTTCCTATAAACTTGCCCCGATTATTCTGACAAATACCTTATAATATGTCTGTGGGTCAAAACCCCGTACCCCTGGTTCCCCTGTCATTAACCATTGTTTCCCCTATTATTGTTGCTTATCAACCACTATTGATGGTCAACAGTGACCCAACTCGCCATATAGAAACATCAGCTACTTCCATGTAATCCCCCTACAGCTGGATACAGGGGCCAGGGGCCCCCAATCGTTTGCTAAGGTGGTTTATGACTAGGGTAACTACTCGTTATGGTATATGACTAGAGTTGATTGATGTTAATGGTTTATACCTAGGGCAACTACCTGGTTATGGTAGGTGTAACATGATGCAACTAGAGTTAATTGATGTTCATTGGCTTCTTAACCACCTTACAACCAATTGTATCCCACTACATCACATGAATTAACATTATCAACCAATTGGCAGTGGGTCAAAACCCCGTACCCCTGGTTCCCCTATCATTAACTATTGTTTCCCTTATTATTGTTGGTTATTAACTCCTAGTATTGGTTGATTAATATTGACCCATAGCCAATTCATTATAACTACAGTTAGTAGAAGGATAATGTAGTTATCAACTAGTGGTTAACCAACCAATTATCAACTAGTGGTCATTAATCCCTAGTCATTATCAACCAATGATTAACCAACTTATAACTAGGGGGGCCCCACCTTGCAGAAACCCACCGCTGAGTCATAGAAACCTCGGCCGGGCCCTCGAAAGTTAGGTGCGCGAACGCTTGGAAGCTGCGCCTTGGCAGCGCTTGGCACGCTGGGCGAAGCGGAGAATGGCCGTGGTGGCCGTGGAGATGGGGAATGGCTGGTGGATCATGGTGGTTAATAGATGTTTAAAGTGGTTAAAACCATAGAAACGTGGGATAATAGTGGTTAGTAGTGGTTAGAACCAGTGGTTAATAGTGGTTAATAGATGCTAATAGTGGTTATAGTAAGGGGAAAATGGTTGATAGTGGTTGATAATAGTAGTTGATAGTGGTTACAACCATAGATTTTCTATGGCTAGTAGATTTTTGATGATTCATAGTGGTATACCTTATAACCATTGATAATGGTGGTTGATCGTGGTGGATGACCGTGGTAAATGGATGTAAATGGTTGATCATGGTTGATACTTTTTGGGTGACGCAGATAATAGATTTGATACTGAGTAACCACGCTTGACACTGACCATACATCATCACAATCATTTGGCTCATTCGCGAGTGCTACTGCTTAGCAATAGTATGCAACAGTTCGTCTTGTGTTTTTGCCTGGGATTGAACCCAATCTTCAATGGAATCAGTTGGAGTTGCTTGCAGGATTACAGCCGTACCCTCTTGTTCACTGAACTACCAGGTAAACCAACTACATATGAGGGTTTCTCAAAATGGGGGACCCCCAAAAATGGTTGTTCTATCACCAATAATGACTACTATTGGATGATTTAGGGGTACCCCTATTTTGAGAAACACCCATATCAATGGTGGATTTTCTATTTCCAGGCTTACCTGGCTGTTTTTCTCATCGTAAACCATGCCGTATCCGGATACCGCAGCTTCTCCATAGAGCCGGGCACCAAAAGAGCGGTGCTTGGGAGCAGGGAAATGGTACAGCTGAAGAAACGGTCACGCCAGTGCCGCATGTGACACGGGAGGATATCAAAACATGACTGACTGGTGGTTTGATTGACATTTTCTATTTTCCCGAATTGATTAATCAATGGTTGGTTGGTTGACTGGTACTATTTGTCAGGTTGAAACCACCGAGCAGATAACAGCTGAGTGGTGGTTGTAATGTGTTCAACCCCCCAGAGATGGGATAGTTGGTCCGGTGCCAAGCACATGTTTGGAATGGCAACGTTCACCAAGCAGATAGGAGGGATGGGAGACTGCAGCTACATCATCAAACTAAATGGGGGTGCCAACGGCTTGGATCTATAGTCAGAATCACTCTCTATATAGTTTACGACGACCCACAACTGCCCCAGGAGCATGGCTTGCCCGCAGCTGTGGCCGAGCAAATGAAGAATTGCACTCGGGAGAAGGAGCAAAACATGACGATGCCGGACATGAACCTGACCAAGGAGGAGAAGATGGCTATCGCTCAGGAGCGACCAGTGCCGGTTGACGTTGGGAGCGTGTTGGCGGTGATGGATGCATATGAATCTAATATATGGTAATCTACCCCTCAACTACGAGCTGGTTCAAAAACTCAAAATAGCTTGTGATCTCCCATGAAATCTCGTGAAATTGTTAGCAGATGGACCGTGATCAGTGATCTGTGTCAGTTCCCAGGGGCTGCCAAGGGATCGATTACCAGCTCATCAGACATAATCATTAATTATCAACTGCTGTCCATCACTCTTCACGATCCTCAACCACTATTTGCAATGATTATGTAATATTATCCATGATCAACCATCGTCAATCATCACGAAAGTATCATTAACCATGAATACAAACAATTATGGATGATATTCTCCGCCCAAGACTCGTTATTGTTTTGCGGTTTATTGACTTTCACGATTCCGATTTACCGATCATGATTGTTCATTGGCAACAACCATCATCAAGTTGGATATCATCAATCATGCTTGTCATGACAATGCCTGATCGCCTTTTGACCCATGATCACTGGCAATGCATCATGATCGGATGATTGATGTAAGTCACCCGCGAAAAAAAAAACAAAGGAAAAAAGAAAACAAGGCTTCGCACCAGCCTCACCACCATGACCCACCCCACCACTCACCCCATGACCCCGGTCCCACCATCCACCATCCACCATCGCCATCCCGCGCCCTCAAGGCATGCAGGATGGAAGCCATGATGGCTTTGATGCGCCTGAAAGGTGACGGTGTTCGGCCCGAGGCCGCCGGGTAAACATGGTGGGTTTCACCATGGGAAAGCCATGGGAAACCCATGGGAAAGCCATGGGAATGGTGGTGTTTCACCTATGAATGTTGAAGTTTAATCTCTGGTAACATGGCAATTGAAAATCCACCATGATTATAGTGATGCAACGATTATAGTG
This sequence comes from Symbiodinium kawagutii, assembly GCA_009767595.1. Lineage (NCBI taxonomy): Eukaryota > Dinophyceae > Suessiales > Symbiodiniaceae > Symbiodinium > Symbiodinium kawagutii. Next base: position 54,607 of record VSDK01017258.1, on the reverse strand, counting down.
GCGATTAGTGATCATTACTGGTTGGTATTCATCTATGGGCATGCCCTTTGGCAAACTAAAATAGCTGGCTGGAAGATCACCATATTTTATAGAAAAGCCCTGGAAAAATCCCTTGATAATTGGTGGATTTTCCATTGCTAGTTTACCAGAGGGTAGTGTTATGATGAACGACGACCGGATAAGCAACTTTATAATGATAGAGCTAGTGGAGGGTTGCGATTTTGGATATTCCCTTTTGTGGACAACTACGATGACATGAAGAAACTATTCTACGTTATTGATAACGATCAAAATGATAGGAATGACGCAAGCACTGTAATCCATATTTACGATTTTAGGCAGTTTTTGTCATTGGGGATCTCAGAGTTTTGAGCAGTGAATCCACTGGTGGGGTGCTAGCCAGATATTAGTGGGACCTTCACAGCTGTTCGTTCAAGCAGCAACTAATCCTACATACTGCATGAACAACCAATATTACAGCGCTGTTGCCCTGTAACCCACCATTCTCAACCCTCTAAACGTTGTTGGAAGGTTATTCAGTAAGATTTATTCATTTTCTCCAAGCTGTGCGTAGGTGAAGACAGTAAGGAAGGATTACATGATAGTATTTTGTTTTCGGCAAATGTGGCAGATAGGAAACACTTACGAGTGGTTGGCAAAGTTCTGTCGAACATGACGGATTAAGTTGATAACCAACCACATACTTTTTGCATCGTTTGATATCACCCAGAAAGCACAGAAATCTTTGTAGGAAGTATGTTCAATCTGTAGTTCAACAAACAACTAGAATCAATGAATCCAACTCGGTTTCTATGACTAGTATACTTGTTGTATACTCCAGTTCAACAAACAACAACCGGCTGTGGGTCAAAACCCTGTACCCCTGGTTCCCCTATCATTAACCGTTGTTTTCCCTTATTATTGTTGGTGAACTTATCCCCATGAAATTGGTTGGTTAATCTATTGACCCATATATATGGTTTTACCACTATGGTTTAATATATCAATAACCATTGTTTTGCCACTACTATTGTTGGTTAATATCCCCCACTATGGTTGGTTAATATTGACCCATAGCCAACTAGGAAAACAAAATGGAAGCTTTGTTGCCTGTAAACGATCGATTACGGGTCCAACTTGAAACACCAAAAATTGTGACATGACGCCGAGAGGTTGCCATGAGACAGCCTTCAACGTGAATGTTTTTATATCTATTATACCAATCATTGATTAACTTGTTATAAGAAGTGCTAAATACCAATTATTAACAAGTGATAGATACCAAGTGATTACAACAAGTGTTATCTAATTATATACAATTCTGATGTGTGTGTTTTTGTTTGTAATACACGTGTATATGGGTGGTTCTCAAGCCATAAGGGACCCCCCAAATCATCCTTTATCAACAATTTATAGCAATAAACCAACCATCTTTGAGGGCTCCCTATTTTCAGAAACCCACATATGCACATGAGCTTTGTTCAAAACCTATGGTATTTACCTCAAATCTTCGGTTGAATTTATTCATGCAAAAGTTTGAACACTGCACACATGATGACCAAATGCCACTTGCTGATTATCAGCAAGTGTTCGTCGTCAGCGGCTCATGCAGCATTGTTGACAGCTCTCTCATCAATGCATGTGGATGTTTCTCAAGTCATAGGGGTAGCCCAAATCATCCAATATGAACCATTTGGAGTAGGAAAGCAGCTTTTTTTGGGGACCCCTATGGCTTGAGAAACCACCAGATACAGTAATTTTGGGATGATACATTGCCAGTATAGCTGGATATGTGACGGATTTCTACGCTGGTTTTCCGCCTCTACCAGCATCAGCTGATATCAACTCCAACATAGCTTCACAGCCACTATTGAAACCACTTACCATGAGCAGCAGTAAGCTATTTCAACGCTGAAGTCGTGCAAATCACGCACAGAACTGACCGAAAGATCCAGGGTTTCCTGCGCCATTTCCAGGTCCACATCCGCAGTTGGAATGCTTCAAAACCATTGTACCATGGTTGAACAGCCATAGCTACAATCATGAACCAGTAGTTTACCATGGTAAACCAGTATAGCTACCATTTGAGTAATCATGGTAAACTACAGTGAAATCAGTAGCATTTGCAAACTGATCATTATAATCATGATTTAAAACACCAAATAACCATGGTACTTATCAGAAACATTACATCACTGATCTTCATTGACCAAACAACCAGCATGGTGGAGTAATCTGGATTCATCAACCAGCCAATTCCGAAGGTTAGGGTTTACTATGGTGTCCCTCTGGTGTATAGTCCCCCTGGTTTTGTATGCTTCCAGATGGTTTCCTATGCTTCCCTATGCTTTCCCATCGTTCTCCGTGCTTAGGTCCCCGCGGTTCCCGAGCTGATTCCCGGGTTGGTTTCCTATGTGCCAAGCGGTGGTGGTACCCCCGGTCAGTAACGCTTGGTGGGGCCCTACCGGTTACCCATCATGGCGCCACGCACCCCGTCATGGATTCCGTGGTGCTTCGCGGGGTTTCCCAATGATTCCCATGGTTCGATTCCATTGTTGGTATATCCTCTAGTATTGTTCCCCATTCCCTACTAAGAACCATTGACCAGCGGCCAGAAGTCGCCATTAGTTGGTTGGTGAACTGCTTGACCCAGCTCACCATATAGTTGGTATATCCCATTATATCCCCTATAATTGTTAGTTCTCCCCCCTGTCATTAACCATTGGTTGGTTGGTTGGTTGCTTGGTTCACTGCTTGACCCGGTCACCGGTCCCGGCGCCAGGACATTCTCCGCGAGTTGGAAAAGGCCGCAGAGGAAGCTGCCCGCGCGATCATCAAAGGCTGCATGGACGCGGCCGCGGACAAGGAAGCCAAGGCGCGGCGCGGCGCGGGTTGCCGTGGTCAACCAGGAAGGCAGTCATGGAAGGATGTGGCTAGCTGGGTCAATATTAAGCATCAATAATAGGGGATAATAACCAAAAGATACCAAAAGACTATAGGGAAAACAATGGTTAATGATAGAGGAACCAGGGGTACAGGGTTTTGACCCACAGCCATGTATATTGACTGGCTGGTGGCTTGATTGACATCTTTTATTTTCACTAGTGATTATTAACAAGTGTGTAGAGATCAGGTGATGATATATCTGTGTATATGTGTTTTAGTGCATAAATACGTATACCATATATAAGTATATCCTGACATTGACATATTATTATTTAATATATATATATATATTTACATGGTTATCTCTAAATATATATATATATATATGTATGTATGTAAACATGTTTATATAGATACATAGATAGCTTTATTGCATAGATTTAGTTGTGTGTACTTGAAAAGATGAGTATAGCCATCTAGTAAAGCAAGTTGTGGGTGGGAAGTGAAGCGATAGCTAACACATGTCACATAAAACAAAAACAGATGAGCAGCTGGTACACTGGCATGACTTGGTCGTAGAGTGCGCTTGGGTGATCAAATGTGATGACAAGACAAACATGATGATGAAGAAGATGATGTAAACACACAATCCAAGTTCAAGACATGGTTCAAGACATGCGCCAGAAAAGTGGTAGTTGCCGGAATGAGTTCAGGCATCGGGAAGGAGCGTAGTCTGTCGGAGAGGGGATGAATTTCATGATCGAAATCTACAACATGGCATTCGTCATGATCAAAGTTGCACCAACTATACATCACACTAGTGTGTCCCTATAATCTATCACATGATATTGCAATTGTTCCTACCAAACCCAAATAGTTGGATCCTGTGTTGCATCTTCAAGAGGCCTTCATCACTGAACTGAGATACTGAACCCAAATCAATCACCATCTCCTGCGGCTTTCAGCACTGGTTCCCTATCCAGCACTGTGGATCACGCATGAAGCCTTTAGTTCCCTATGGATCAACTGACTTTTGACACCCATTCTTGTTACATCCATGTCAGTGTTGCACCACTTCCTGTCGAATCATTTCCACAACAATGGGCACGATGCCCTGTCTTTGGTTGCCCGGGTGATGCTTGGAGCGTCTCCGATATCATCATTGGAAAAGGGAGAAGTTTGGGGTGCCCTTTTTGTGAAGAGTTGGGAATGGCCAATCGATGGTTGTGATTGGTTCATACACAAATGATTTGTACTGGTAAAGATTGATTATCCCGAATCATGAAGTACCTAACGTTTATGAGCTTTTAAGAACTTGAAAGTGATGATCATACAGCACGATCATCAACCATCATTGGCCAAGTAATTCTTAGTCAAAGCTTGTCCTGGTTTGTACTCACCTTATGAGCATCATTTGGCTGATGGTTTTAAACATGTTTTTCTAGCAAATATTAGCACATGGTTGGTTGACTAACATGTTTCATAGGCGTTGAAACCACCAACCAGTCATGGATTATCATTGACAATGCTTGTCCATCATCCATCAGCAGCAACCGCCGTTGAGAAGTATTATCAAACACATTCCATTATTCACCATTGGCCACTAGCAAAATATGACTAGGTTTCGCCGCCATTCATCAAGTATTTGCCATCATCAACCAAGACTGACCACCATTGATTTGCAGTCATCAATGAAGTTCAAGTCATAATTACCATCACGCACCGATACTAGCCATCACCAACCAATATCGACCATCACCAACCAAGACTGGCCATCATCAACCATTAGCAGTCATCAATCAAGTTCAAATGATGATTGCCATCACGAACCGATATTAGCCATCACCAACCAATATTGACCATCACCAACCAATGTTTACCATCATGAACCAGTGGTTGCCATCACCAACCAATACTGACCATCAGCAACCCATATTGACCATCATCAATCATGAAATTGTATCCTGGTTGGTGGTTTCAAACATTTTTTATTTTCCGTATAATTACCAAAAGGTTGGTTGGTTGACTTTAGATTTAATCAAGTGCTTCAACTATATCACCTGGCACTTCGGTTACCATGCCCTTAAAAAATGTGGTGTCCCTACACGTTTGCTCAACCAATGGGCAGCCTCATTGGAAAACATGAGTCGCATGTGGTCCATAAACAGCAACATCCTTCCAGGACCTCCGGTAAGCAATGGCTACCCTGAAGGAGACACCTGGTCCGTCCAGGTAATGCTGGCCCTCGCAGCCATATGGACTTGCAACCTCGAAGCTGAACAAACCAATTTGGCAAACAAACCAATCAGCTGCAGTGCGTATGCAGACAACTGGAGCTGGTCATCAGAGGACCACTCAGCGCATCCAAACATCATGGGCTTGACCAACCAGGTCACCCGATGTGCAGGTGTCAGCATTGACTATGACTACAACAAAACCTGGTGCTGGGCCACTCAGCACAACCTGACGAAGCAAATCCAACAGCATCTCAAACCCCATACCCAGGGAGTGGAGATTGCCTCTCTAACCACCGCCAAGGATTTAGGATTCCAACTGCAATACAGTGGAAAAGCAAAGCTAGGTAGCATCCAAGAACGCATTGATCAGGGCTTCCAACGGCTTCAACGCCTCAAAGCCCTCCCACATGATCTTTCCGTCAAGGAACATCTCATACGATCAAGTATATACCCAGCAGCATTCCATGGAGCCGATATCCGACCGGTATCCCAGGCCAACTTGGAGAAGTTCAGAAGTCATGTTGCCACCGCACTTTTTGGATATTCCCCAAGCATGTCCCCGGCCATTGCCCTTCTCCTCACCTCCCATGACTTGCTAGACCCAGAATTCTGGTTGATCCACCATGTCATCGGGGTTGCTCGCAGGTATCTCATGCAAGTCACAGACACAGAGCGACTAGCTTTTCTGCATATTGCTTCTCGTTTTCATGGTAGCTTGCAGCAGGTCAAAGGGCCTGCGAGTGCATTTGCACATTTGCTTCACAGTGTCAACTGGCAGATCGATAAACAAGGCATCATCCATGTGACACAGTTTGAAAGCTTTTGCATCTTCCAAGTGAGCATGCAACGCCTCAAGAGGTTCCTTGTACAGGCATGGCAACACCAACTCATCATGCTTCGCACAGAACGTGAATCATGGTATCACATGCCCGATATTGACCGCAAACTCACGGTGGCAGTCCTGAAGCGTTTCACCGACCAGGAACGCAACAAGTTGATCAGGGAGGTCGCAGGAGCCTTTCAACCAGCGACCCAAAAAGCCAAGTGGAACGAACACTATGATGGTACTTGCCTTCATTGCACAGAGCAAGATTCCCGGGAGCACCGCCTTCTAGAATGCCACGTGGGGGCCTCTGCCAGGTTATCCTATGCAGATGTCATCCAAACCCTTACCCAAGAAGAATCGGTTTTGGCCACCATTCCGGCCATCACTGTTCCCCCATATCTTTCTTTGTACCAGACTATGCAGTTTCGCACCAGCAATGCCACCTTGCCCCAGCAGGCATGTGACCTAGTCACTCAACGCATCAGTGCAGGAATCGATGTACACTGGTATACGGATGGCTCCACCAAGCACCCCACATGTAAGCTTACCAGGTTTGCCACCTTTTCGGTTGTACTTGACCTCTTAGAAACGGATACACAGCGTGCCCAGTACATGGAACGACTTGCCCAACAAGAGCAACCAGAAAACCCCTTTCAACTTGTCCTAGCCAGCAGATGTCAAGGCGAACAGGACATCCTTCGTACCGAACTGAGTGCCATCGCCAGCATCCTGCTGGCAAGCGGCCAGGGCATCCTTCATGTAGACAGCCAGGCAGCCATCACGCTCACACATCGTAGCCTCCATGCACACCACCCCAGAGACTTCGCACACTGTGATCATTTTGATATCTTATTGGCTTTGTGGAACAACCGTCAGACCATCCACACACAGCTTGTTAAGATCAAGGCACATAATGAACATAAGCATGCTCTCCCACTCCTGGAGCAATATCATACCTGTGGTAACGAAGCAGCTGACCATGCGGCCGCAGCTGCTCTCACCAGGATTGCACCCGATTTCGGAAACGAACTTGAACAGCAACACGCGGAAGTTGCTTCCCAACAGCAACTCCTGTACAGATTGTATCAACTGCATTTGAGCCTCCAAGAGGCACGTAAACTTGCGGAGCTCACAACTGCAACTGCTACACCGCAACAACAGACCGCCGAAGCTGTTCAAACTTCCTTTGCGAATTGGAGCATCACACCATGGATACACTGGCAACCGCAAATCGACCATGCTCGTTTGCAATACAGTCAGTGGGGAGAACAATGTGCAAAAGACCTTGTGGCATGGTGTGCCACTCTCAAATGGCCCCAGGATCCGGAGAACCTGGTGGGCCCCAATGGGCAACAGACTGGAGTAGCGTGGGCGGAGCTTGCCCTCAGTTTCATGCTCTTCCGTAAAGCATACATTCCTATTCAGCGATGTGATCATTCTGGTGATAAGCGCATGCTACAACCGGGTTCCTATGAGTCGGCTAAGGAGCACCATGTTTCGTTGCTTGATTTAGCCACCAGCATGTCACATCTTTGGGATAACGTGCAGGGATTGGTTATCCCTGCCCTGGCACCACCTTTGAAACGGCAGCCATGTATATCCAAGGATCACCTCGTTGGTCGAGAGGCTGGACTGTTCGGCCTGTTATCTTTGCCCAGGAGCAGGTAGCAGCCATTGTTCATGACTACCAAGTCAGACGCGCTGATTGGAAGTTAACTGCCACACCGGATATACCTGTTGAATCTGGACCCGACCTGACCTTGCCGGGCACTGCAAGGGAAAGATACGACATTAGCTTTCAGGAACACAAGATCACGAGACGTCTTCGCAGGCAGGGCTAAGTTTCACCTTTGGACAATGGCCCACTGTGGTCAACGGACACAGGCAGCATCCGCAGCGGCCGCTCCGCGCGTCGCTGCCAGGTGCTGGCTGCTTCAAGATGCGGTGGTTGGTTGACTAGTATTTTTAATAATTTTAATAGGGGTGGGTCAACCACCAACCAGTATCTTTCCCTGTACCCCTGGTTCCCCCCAGTTAACCATTGTTTTCCCTATCATTGTTGGTGGAAATCCCCCATTTGTTGGTTCATTAACTGCTTGACCCATAGCCATATTGACCATCATCAATCATCAAATGGTATCTTTCCATCCAGGATGAGTGCTTCAACAACGAGGAAGCCATTGAACAGTGGGCATCCATCACCGGACAAAACATGTCCCAGTTCAGCGATGCTCGGCTCACGATTTCGCTGATCCCTTCACGAAAACATGGCATGGTTTGTTTGTTATATCACCATGTTGGTTATACATGACATGCTTAACATAGTGTTTAATGAGGGTGATGGTCCTGAATGGTCATTGTAATGGTTGATGAACCATTGCTTCGCAATGGTTACTGGATGGTCAATCAAATTGCTGAATGATGGATACCGATAGATAAGGAGTAGCAAATCATAGTAATTGTGGTTAACATGGCTCATATTGTTTGACCAATGAATTGTTAACGGTTGCGGTTGTCGATAATGATGGTTGATAATGATGATAAGAGGCGGAACAAGTTTAGTATAGGTTGATATTGGCTGACAATCATTCATACCGGTGAATTTGCTGGCCGCCAAGCGTGGTTATTTCATGAATGAGTAATTGAGAGTTAGATAAGAGGTAACCACGATCAACGAGAGCCAACAAAAATGTTTGATCATGGCAAATAGGGGTTGCACCAGTTGGTTTGTTTGGGATAGCAAGTGCCCTTTGGTAAGCAATCCTCGTAGTGAAAAATCATCATGTTTAACCATTCAACGGCTAAAACTGCTGGATCCTCCACCTTCAGGTGATTTCATCAGAGTCTCATCCCTTGTGGTACTCCCACAACGCGTGGCCACTAATCATCAGGATTTTGGCACTTTCCGCTTCAGCTGTATACGCTTTTGGCGAAAAAAACAAGCAGAATGGGAGGCCCTGGAAGCTTTTGGGGGTACACACTTTACATTCAAACATTCATATCATTTGTCACATGGTGCTTTCTAAAAAAGATGGGGTACCCCCAATTCATCCTTTATACCAATCATGTTTAGTAATAAATCATCCATTTTTGGGGTGCCCCTGGAGAAGTACTCATATTCCATCAGTGAAACTGGATGTTTAATCACCACCATACGGGAGTTTCTCAAAATAGGGAGCCCCAAAAATAGTTGGTTTGTCACTGATATATAAACTATTACTATTGGATGATTTGGGGGTACCCCTATGGCTTGAGAAACACCCATACTGTTCACAAGTCTGCAGTCCGAGGCCGATGATTTGCGGGAAGCCCTACGTCATGGTGCCGCGCGGGAATCTCGGTGTCAAGATTTTGCTTCCGCTGATCGCGCTGGCTGGAAAGCAGGGTTGGTTGGATCAACCATTGGATTTCTTGGCTCAAATTGACCATTACAGTATCAATTATATTTGTTTTAGTATGTTATAGTTATATATTGGTTCTCGGATCAACCATTTGCAGTCATTTGATCACCATTCTTCATCAAACATTTTTGGGTTGGTTGAATCAAACCTAGCAAAGATCTCCTGATTTGGTTCTTGTTTTGCCCTCAAATGGTGGGTTTAGTGACGCGCCCTGAGAATGGTGCCTGTAGGAACAGTTCCATCAGGCTCCATGAATTTCATGTTGTTGCTCGTGATGATTCTTGACCGTGGCACATGTGCCTTCTGATGCCCTTGCGGTCTAGCGTCATGTTGAAGGCCCATATTATACTTGCTGAAGAGTTTTACGACGATATGATTCAACACTTACTAGCTATATCCAGAAAGTCGATTATTTTGATCTGCATTATAGTTGAGTTGGTGGTTTCTCAAGATAGGGGTACTCAAAAATGGTTGGCTTACCATTAAATACTCGTATTAATTGATGATTTGCGGAGTCCTCAGTTGGCTCATTGTTGACCTTGCTATTGGCCAAGCCTTGAACTATTTTGAATCAGTATAGGGGTGTCTCAAAGTAGGGAACCCCCCAAAATGGGTGGTCTAATACTATAAAAGGCTATCAATGGATGATTTGGGGGTACCCCTATGGCTTGAGAACCAGCCGTATAGATCAATTCAAAGGTGAACCTCCCCGCCGTCCAGGACGTAGTGGAGGAGATTTCTGAGTGCCGCAGGCAAGCTGAAGATGAGGACAAAGCCAAAGAGTGAGTCTTGGCTCAGCAACCACGTGAAATGATGATGAATTGATCATGCTTCATGATGGTAAATGATGGTTAAAGATAGCTAAGGATGTTTTTTTAATGACTTCACTGGTTTTCCAACGATGAATGATGGCTAATGATGGTAAATGTTTTTTTTTCAAATATGACTTCAATGTTTTCCAATGATTAATTAATGATGGTTAATCATGACTGATGATGGTTAATCATGGTTAATAGTGATGGAGAATTGAGGCAAACACATCAGCAGTGTCAGATGTCCGTATCCTGCCGTCCATTGTGAGCATCGAAACCTTCGGTGCTGCCCCAGTGTTGATCATTTAGGCCAAGTTTCGGTCGCAAATCCTCGATCTCAGCTTGGGCATTCGAATGTGCTTCATGATGTTTTATCATTATTTGGGTGTTTCTTAATAATGGGGTACCCCCAAATCATCCTTTATATTATTAGCCGTTTATAATGATACACATCGATTTTAAGGTTCCCTATTTTGAGAAACCAGCAGTTGCTTGCAAACTTTTGAGACATTTGTCAAAGGCCTATTTTCCCCAAGCTAGCGGCATTGGTCGTTTTGCTTCATACGGGCTTGCAAACGTATTGACAATCCTTTGTACGGCCCACTGGCCTTTGCAAATTTACTGTTTGCCAAAGTATGACAAAGTACGGTGCTCCAGCTACTTACAAGACTTGCGCCAGCTATGTAACGTGACTCTATAATATTTTTCGTCGCCATAGGGTTTCGTACTTTTTTCAATGTTGTTTTCTATCACGATGGTTCAGTCATGCGCTTCCGTCGACATATGTACGAAGTAGCAGAAACCAGGCAACAATCTAGAGATGTAATGATTGATGATGGTGTGTGATGGTGCAAAGTAAAACAAAACATGTGGTCGGTACTGGATAGGTTCGCAATGGTGAATAGTGGCTCATGGTTTGACATTGTTTCATGTCTCTATTGTACATGCTTATTTAGTTGATTGTTTTAAAGATCCTTTATCTTCACAAATGACTCAAGGATGGTTGGTTGATCTCACTAGCACATTTTTTCAGATGGCAACATCAAACACAAACCATTCATGAAATGTGAAACAATGATGATGATCATCATCCTCGTCCTCATCCTCCTCCTCATCAGAATCACCACTAACCCTTCTAGTCCCAAACATCAAACGTTGGTTCCCCTATCGTCAACCATTGAACCACGCTGGTTGATCCCCGCTTCCAGGCTTCAAGCCTTCCGACGCCATCAAGGACGAGATCGCCAACAGCCGAGGTAAAGACCGTCGGGACCCTGGCGGCTGCTGTGGGTCGGCCCTGTACTCGTTGGTAGCCCTTCAAAGTATTTGTTTCAACTGTAAGGGAATCCTTTGCCAATTTTGGAAGGACCTTAAGCCATGTATTTGGTCTATGTGATGTTACGTGATTTGGGAATCTTTATTTTGGAAGGACTTGGATGTTACGTGATGTCACCCTAGTTTCGAAGTGAACGAACTTGTGTGGCCCGGGTCTCTGGTAACGACATCTTGTAGCCGTTGGAACGTGAAAACCATGTTGGAGTCTCATGGCTAAAATAGTGGAAGGTCAATTCAGTTGTAGCCAACGCCGTGCAATATATTCAGTATGTGGGCATGAAAATATGTGTAATCATGTGAGCATGGTTACACTTTACACCTTTCACGTAAACATGTTTATTTCATAGATAAGGTTTCTCCATCATGGTCAAAGAAATGCATACGTGCTTACGTGTACATATTGATATCTGCAACAAAAATGCCGTGTATTATTTAATTCTCTATGTGGGTGTTTTTCAAAATAGGGACCCCCAAATTGCTGGAGTTCATTATATATACAAATGGTTGATGATCTGGATGATACCAGTAGCTGGAATTACCCCTATTATGGCTAGAGAAACACCATATGAGGCATTTTTAGTAATGCACCAACCACTACAGTTGGAATATCCCCTACTATTGCCTACTATCCCCTTGTTACTCACCATTCTTAAGCCTCAATAAATCATGTATATCCCCTATTTACTCTTGGTTATTATCCCCTATCATCAACCAATATGAATGGTCAAAAGTCATAAGCCCACCGTGAATTCACCAACTTATTGCTCATTATCCCCTTGTTCACAACCACTATCAACCGTTGTTACCGTTGTTAATAACCGTTATTATCCCCTTGTTCATATCCACTTGTTCATAACCACTATTGCTTATTATCCACTATCAACCGTTGTTAAGCCCCTATAAAACCCCATTCATAGGCCGCCCCGCAAGCGCCATGCCGACGACCATCCGAGGTGACGAGGTCCGGGATTCGGATGTCAGGGAGTTCCTGGAAGAGGGAGCGAAAGCAGAGACTCGAAGAGCAGATAAAGCGGGGCGCAAGAAGAATCGTCCGAGGTCATTTTTATAGGGATCTATAGTGAAGAATAGTTTTTTATTTTTTTTTGCGGGATCTATAAGGATTGATGTTTTTTTTGTATTTTTTTTTCGGGATCTATCTTTAAGGATTTGGATCTATAAGGATTTATAGGATCAATAAGATCTATGAGGATTTATAGGATCAATAAGATCTATAAGGATTTATGGGGTGAGTTTGATTGACATTGTTTTTCTTCCCAAATGTATTTGCAAATGATTGGTTGACTGATATTTTTCATAGGGGTTGAAACCTCCAACCAGAATATCATTTATATATTCATGAAAAAGATGAATATATACTACGTACTTCTTCTTACTAATGTACACGTGTATGTTTTTTTACATGCGCTGCCTTTCTCTTTTATATATTGTATCTGTTTGTGTTTGTGTTTTTACTTTATTACGTAGATGCATGTATGCATGCAGATTTATAGACACATATGTCCGTGCACACCCAGATATCTCGGGGGAAAAATCTTAATGACTGTAGTCATGTACAAAGATGATATCAGCATGGACAATCATGTCATGATTTTGTACCGTAGGCAATGAGGAAGCACAGTCAAAATGTATGGACCTTCGAATATTGAATTACATGAAGATAGGACACGATCATTAGCCCCATGTGTTGCATTATTTTTAAGGGTTCCTAGGGTGTTGGGCCAGTGTTCACTTGTACTGCCCAAACCATTTCTTATCATCACTACCATCATCTACAACCATCCAGCAACCCTCAGCCATCATGTATCAATTGTGAGCTGTAGTTCATTATCCATCATCAGATCGGAGCTTCATTCATTACATCTATCATCGCCCTCATCATTGTGTATCGTTTTTGCAGTGCGCATCATCACACGCATATTCATCAACGGTAGCAACATAAGCTGACCGATCTCCGTGATTGAATACACGCACACGAGACGGTTTACAAATGTTTACCGCTTAACAACTGTGTTGCCCTTGTGCTGCAGTAGCTTTAGCTACGGTTATTTTTAATCAAGCAGGATGTTTTTCTTTGAATCACATGGCTTATGATTGATAATGGTTGATTCCTTACTGCAGTGCTGTACATCGTCGCTTGTGGGGTTGGTACGTGCCACAATCAAACGTTCCACACAACAGAAACTCTGTATACGCTCAATGCCTTCAACAATGTGAGGCACTGAGTCTCTCATTTTAGGAGGAGAAGCATGTTTGATGTTCTTCGCGGTGCACAGCCATGGCTTACATATCCCAGCCATGTTCCAATGCGCATGAGACTTCGTTGGATCCCTCTCTCAGACTTCGTCATGGGATGATCTGCAATTTCCATCTATGGTGGTACCCTGCATCCTTTGCAAGGTGCATTTTCGCACCCAGTAGGTGTCCAGGAAACTCTCCATTTGTTTGGGCTGTTCAGCATAGAATTCTTATAGGGAACAAATGAGGGCACATCTATGCCCACTTGGCAAACATTCCTGAAACAAAATTGATTAATGCGTTGGTTTTTAGCGGCTCTGTCAAACCACCAGCCGAACAAAACATGGTTGGATTGGGAAAGCCATGGAGCTTACGGGAGGTACCACTGAATCAGTGGATCTGTGGCGTTCGCGTCCGGGGCCCCAGGACATGTGGAGCATCATGAAGAACTGCAAGGAGAACCGCGACGAGTGTATTGAGTCCGCGAAGGCCACCGTTTTGTGGCGCTGCCGCGAGAAGATGGCGTGATGTATGGTGTTTTGTTGGTGTGAGCTGTGGTGTCATGCGATGTATATGGCTATATATGGCTATGGGTCAATATAAATCAACCAACTAATCAAGGATTTCCACCGACAATAATAGGGAAAACAATGGTTAATGGTGGGGAACCAGGGGTACAGGGTTTTGACCCACAGCCATATGTTTTTTTAGATATAGAAACATATGGCATGCCTTCAACAAAGGCCGAACAATGGATTGAAATGACAGTTTGCCAATTTCTGTTGCCAATTGCAGTTTTCAATTCATTCATAACGCGATGTTAATCATGTGCTTTTTTCAGATAGATTGATAGAAAGATAGACAGATCAGTCCATAGATAGACAAAAAGCTAGATAGACAGAAAACATAATTGTTTATAACATGTACATATATGTGTGAAAAATCAATAAAGATAAAGATTGATAGAAACAAGCATATGTAGAGTAATAGTTGATACATCCACATCTACGTAGGCGCAAATTGGAGACATGGAGCTTGGAACTGCTCCTGTGTGGAGCTTGGGAGACTATCATCAGGATCAGGGTTTGGCTGCTGCTTGGGGTTATATCCATTGATAATGGTTACCTATCGGGGATCATAACCAACTATAGTAGTGGTGAAACAACTTCTAGTTGGTGGTTTGATTGACATTTCCGATTTTCCCTAATGTTTTGATTGGGGGTTTGAAGGCGGTTTTAAACTAGACATTTGTTTTATATAATTTCCCTGGCTATTAAAATAGAGGTGGTTCAATCAACAACCAGTTGTGGTTATCACACAGAGGCGGTCCCACCACCGCGCAGGGGTGAATTATCGAAACACTCGCACCACAGGCGATAAAGCTGAAGCCAACCACTCAGTGGCTTGATGATTCGCCAGCATGTTTGAATCCACGGCTTTTGATGCTGGAAATGCCAATAGATACGAGTTGTTTGCTAAGACGGGTACGTGAACATCCCAACAAAGTTAGCTACAAGTATCTAAAATTGCCTGTTACTAAAATTGTGGTCTCTCAAGTCATAGGGGTCCCCCAAATCATCCTTTATATCAACCACTTAGAGTAATAACCCTGGCATTTCTGGGGGTCCCGTATTTTGAGAAACCTCCAGTGGTTGTTTGATCATTCTTGTTGGAAATCATCCCCTTTTCCGGATGCTAGAGGTCGCCGACTATCCCCATGTCAATCACCATTCTTAGGCATCAATAGACCACATGGTTGGTATATCCCCTACTATTGCTGGTTATCATCCCCTATTATGAACCAATATGAATGGTTATAAATCTTATAAAACCAATATGAATGGTTATAAATCACCTATTCGGAGCGTCTGGATTATCTCCTATATGAACCACTATTAGTGGTTCTAAACCCCTACCATTTTCGTCGCCCGCGGGCTGTCAGCCTTCCGCGGCAACCAGGAAACGCTGGGAGCGGCGCTCGGTGAGGTGCGTCCTGGGAAAGTTGGGCAGGAACCAGCTGGTGGCCGACCCCAAATCAGTTTCGGTTGATCTGTTTTTGGGGGATTTCTCACAACTAGGGCCTTTTTTTTCCACTTTGCTAGCCGTCAGGGGGCTTAGCCCGCCGGGATGTCACAACTAGGGCCTAGGGAACCCCCAAAACTAGCAATGACGGTTAATAGAATGTTTGGGGGAGCCCCCAAAAATGCTTGCTTGATTGATATAAATGGTTAATGTCTGTTTTTGGGGGATTTCTCAACACTCACAATGACGATTCATAGGGTTAACCTATTTAAGTAGGGATAATCACCAACAATGATGGTTAAACAACTGCTATATGATGGTTTCTCGAAACTAGGGAACCCCCGAAAATGTGTCGAAACTAGGGAACCCCAAAAAATGTGTGTTTGATTCAGATATACATGATTAATGAAAGAGAATTCGGGCACGGGGTATTCCTATGTTTGTCATCATTCTGACATTCTGGTGAATTTATCGATTGGTTATCTACATGATGGTCTATGCGTTATTTATCGGTGCGAAACCCATAGATGACTGCAAGCATAGTGATGATCACCCATGATTCATAATGCTGATGAATTATGATTAATCATTGCCGACATGTGTTGACAACGGTGCGATGATTCATCCTCACAGCTCAAAAATCGTTTTAAGTAGGGTTAACCTTTGATCAAAGCCCCTCCCTCCGGACAGGTTCTTTTTAGAGAAAGACATGATTTCGCCTGTTGCAAAAGGCACGAAGAAGGTTTTAGCATCGATTCTAAAGGCAACCGATGTTAAGATGAGAAGTTGATGCTTTTCTGTAAACGCATCAACTTGCAAGTCGTCAAGTTCCCTTGTGAAATCGAAGACATCTTTGAAGGTCCCACAAAATGGCTGTGGGGCATTACCCTTTGTTGACCCTATAGTTTTGTTGGTGAACTTATCCCCATGAAATTCGTTGGTGAACTGCTTGACCCGCCAAGCTGGGAACGCCCCTGGGGGCCCAACCGTTGGAGCGGCCCCCACGTTGGACCTTGGCGCAGATGGACATCAGCACCGAAGAGCTGGAGAAACGCATCAAGGACGCCATGCGCTCCGACCTGGCGGAATCCATGGCCGCCTGCGTGAAGCGCCTGGGGATGCACGGTGACCAGGGGCGCCGGGCGCGGCGTCAAGGGTGACCTGGGATAGCGACCACATACCATGACCAGGGACGCCCGCCCTGGGGATACCCAGGGTGAAGCATTGATAGCTAGGCCTAGGGTGACATGATGTGATTTGATGACATGTTGATGGATGTTGTGGATGAGATTGGAGCATGAATCGTGGCCGCGGCCTTGTCGGGAGCTGGGTGAAATCATGAAAACGCAAGAGTTTTTGTTGGTAGCTACAGCCATTCAAGGGGATTTTGTATCACGTAATAACATCCCTCCTGTAGCTGAATAGTGAGTGTAGGCTACTCATCAACCAAATCTCTACTGTACATTGACGATTATCCATCACTTGATAAGCACTGATGAACCAATGAAGCACTCATGATTATCCATTATTCATCAAATTGATGAATCATTCGTATCAATGCCTGAGCATGACCATGATTAACTTCAACAGTTCAAAGATCCGCAATGTATCATGATTATTTTGAACAATCATTCAATGATTAACACATGTATGCTGAAAACCACGATGATGACTATGATGACAACCATGACTAAGCATCATGACAACCATGATGCAAACCATGACGAAAAACCACGATGGCAACCATGATAACAACCATGATAATAATCATGACAATAATCACGATTGACTGCATGATGAACTCCATGATTGACTTGACGATTGGTTCACCTTGAGACTTCGAAAACCGTGGGTCCCAGCAACGCAGCGCCATGGCCGAGGTTAGCCCAAGACGAGGAGGGTCGCAAGAGCTGTCGAGAGCAACTGGCAGACGCGGCGCTGGGCCACTTGGTCAGTGATGAGTTGTTGGTTGGTTGGTTGGTTGGTTGGTTGGTTGGTTGGTCGGTCGGTCGGTTGGTTGGTTGGTCAATAAGCCTTGATAAGCAACAATAGTAGGAATATACCAACTATAACTGGTTGGTTGGTGAATGATACTGCTTGATGGTTTGATTGAACTGTTTTGATGATAATGGCTAGTGGTTAGTGATAGATACTAATAGGGGATTATAGTTAATTAATCAATGATATGTTGGTTGCTTGGTTGGTTTTTGATGATGTTGAGAATAGCGGATAATAACTCCAACAAAGATGATAACAATAGTGGTTTAACAACTACCGTTGCTATTGATTGCCAAGTCTGTTCATTGTAGTGGTTGGTGGTTTGATTGGCAATGTTTGGTATTGTCCTTTGTATTTGGCATGCTCGGTTGACTAATACTTTCTGAAGGGGTTGAAACCACCAACCAGCATGACCCGTAGCAACTGATAAGCCTAAGCAACGATGTGGATAGGCAAACCATACATGATTGGTTGATTGGTTGGTTGGTTGGTTGGTTGGATGGTTGTTTGGTTTTTGGTTTTTGGTTGGTTGGTGATTGGTTGGTGATTGGTTGTTTATTGCTTGGTTATTGCTTGGTTTTTGGTTAGCTTGTCATTGTTTGATGGTTGGTTGGTTTTAAACATCATATTGTGGCACAAGCTATAATAGTTTAGCAACCTACTATAAAATAACATTATGATAATAATAATAATGATAGCTTGTGCCATAATAGTTTATAACAACATCATATTATAGTTGTTGCAACCTATAATAGTGGCATGAGCTGTGGGGGTACTGGATGGTTGACGCCTCGCAGTGAGTTTGTTTGATTTATGATGACTACACTGGCGATGGATATGATGTTTGTGTGAATATATTGAGGGGCAACCATGAGAAATACATATATTTGTTGATACACACAACATCGATATACATATTCAAAAGTTGATATACCAGTGTGGGTGTTTCTCAAAATAGGGGTAGCCCCAAATCATCCTTTATTAACCAATTGTAGGTAATGAACTCGGGGTACACCTATATATTCTAAGAAACCACCATATTGTAGAAAGTTGTTCTTGGCACAAAGGGACATTTGCAGAAATCGCTGCAGAAACCGCAACTCCCGTGGCTATCGTCAACCCACCTGGATCGGTGCTGGTGCTCTCGTGGCTATCGCCATCCCGCGGAGTCTCTCATGTAACATGACAATTCAGCCAGTCAGGAGCAATCATTCCTCAGTAACCACCAGTTAAGCATCACTTCATCATGAATTCCCTAGTTGTGATTTTTCTGGGGACCTTTACAAAAGCAATTTTTCATCAAAGCAATCACCATGCAGCCATTCCTCACTTGTTTATCAAGTTGTTATTCCCAAATCGAGTTCAATAAGTTCATAAATCAAGTTGTTATCCCCTGAAGTTGAGGGCGCCCCCTCACTTTATAACACCAACCATCCATTTTTAGGAGTTCTTTATTTTTAAGAAACCACCAATTGACCATACAATGGATGGTTATAGAAATTGATCAACCATCCAATGTGTTTCCTCATCAAACCAACCATTCATCAACCATTCGTCAACTAGTTGATGATTGTAAGTTATAAGAATTCATCAACCATCAACCATCCATTGTGTTTCATAAACATCAATCAAAGGTCGATGGTTGCCCCTAGAGTTGATGGTTCATCAATGGATGGTTGAAAAAATGATGAACCATCAACCATTTCACAATATCAACTTATTAGAATTAACAATATAACCAAAATTGATCAACCATCCATTCATCAACCATACATCAACCATATAAATTGATCAGCCATCCATTGTGTTTCCCCCTAGAGTTCACCTTTATAACACCAACCATCAGCCACTCGGCCCAGGCGTTGCGGAGAACCGCAGCCACAGCAAGGGCGAACGCAACCTGGCCTTGAAGGAGGCCGGCACAAGCGCGGCCAGGGACGTGGTCAAAGACTGCAAGGAGTGCCTTGGGCGATCCGGATGGAAGGCTGGATGAGATGAGAACTGGTGATTGATAGTGTTTTTTAGTGGTTTGTTAGTGGTTTGTAATGGTTTGCAATGGTTAGTTAGTGGTTTTTGATAGTTTGTTTTAGTGGTTTTTGAGTGGTTGATTAGTGGTTAGTTTGTGGTTTGTTAGTGGTTTTTGAGTGGTTGATCATTAGTGGTTTGTTAGTTGTTGTTGATAGTGTTGTTTAGGCTTCGTTTAGTGGTTTTTGAGTGGTTTTGTAGTAATGGTTGATTTGTGGTCTTTTAGTGTTTTTGTTTGCTTGGTTGATTAGTGGTTTCTTTGTGGTTCGAAGTGGTTGATTAGTGGTTTCTTGGTGGTTTGTAATGGTTGCTTAGTGGCTTTTTTAGGGGGATTCCAATGGTTGATTAGTGGTTTTTGAGTGGTTTGCAATGGTTAATTAGCGGTTTATTAGGAGATTATTTGTGGTTAATGAGTGATTTGTGATGGTGAAGTAGTGGTTTGCAATGGTTCATTAGTGGTTTGTTGATGGTTTGTACTGGGGAATTAGTGGATAATTGGTGGATTGTAACTGTTAAGAACAGGTGATGATACCGCAACGGCCCATCCTTGGTTGATCACCGTTGGTAAATCGAATAGTTGTTCATGGCGACTACGGAGGTGACCCTGGATCACACAATGGATGCAATGTAGCAATCACTGTATATCGTACAATGGGATAAAAGATTTGATAGCGACAGAACAATAAACAATGACATGGGTATCAAATGTCATTATAGAATCCATTATAAGCAATAAACATGACATTTGATACCCATGGAATACAATCCATTAGCTGTTTGATGAACGAAAAGCTGGAAGCGGAGGTTAAAATGATGAAGGAAGTCCAGTCCAATACTTTGGACAAAGTGGCAGACTTGGAATTGATGTTTCAGATGGGCCTCGTTGCAGAGGCAGAACAGATGGAAAAGCAGGCTTGCACAGGCTACACCGCGGGTGAGCTCCACGAACGAGGAGCACGTGCCAGTGGAAGCAGCGGTTGAGCACCTGGTGACTTGCAAACTCGAAAGACCAGTGCCTGGCACCTACTCTGCCGCAGAGGGACAGTGGTTTTTTGCTGCGGTATGTCGCCACACACGTGGCCAGTCGCAATTTTTTGCTGGACGACTGCAGAGCATTGGTCCAGCATTCTCTCGTTAGCTTTGATCATGACCATGTCGAGAATTCCGGGCTGAGTTGGCTGGTTATACAATCCATGATTAACAGATATACAATACATTATAAGCAATAAATATTTTATATCCAGGATAAAAACTGAAACGAACATGGAGTAATGAAACAAACATGGAGTAATGAAACAAATGAAACAAGCCATGACTCATGACAACACATAACATGATATATACAAACAATAACACGATATAAACTGAAACATGGAGTCCTGGGATGATCGGATCATGACAACCAATGTCTATATTTGGGCTGGTAAATCATCATCTATGGCACCTGGTGGTGGTTTATGCGGCTGAGCGGCAGGGCGAGTGCGGCTATTAAGTAGCCTTTTATTTCCAGGACTTGCGATTGCAAGAGGTGACTAAGCAGGTCTGCAGGTCTTAGACAGGACCTATTGCGATGACTAGACCTTGCGATTGTAAAAAGTGACTTCGATGGTCTATTTTTCAAGCAGGTCCTCCCCCAGACAAAGCGTACGTGCCACTGTGTAAAGCCATGGGATATCCCAGCGATACCCTTTGGAATCAATGACCATGGACTCCCTATCGAGTCTTCACCGGCGCACATTTGATGCTATTTGGATGTGCCGGGGGGGGTTGTTGAGGTAATTGAGAATGGCTTTGAAAATCATTAATTATATAGTTTGGTGATATTCCAGCATGATTTTCAGATTAACGTCTATACCTGACCATTGACATACTATATGGCATTCAATCCAGCATGCCAGCTTGATACTTGGATGACAAAACCAACGACTCTGGGAACTCCCCCCTATTGCTTCACGACCACGACTCAACCACTCCAGCTACGAAACCTGACTACCGTGATCATCAACCTGTAATTTTTGTTTGGGGCAACCAAAACACTTTGAGCATTCAGCTGCCTGGTGGTTTGATTGACATTTTCATTTTTCCTAGTAATTTTTAACAAATGGTTGGTTTGCTGATACTTTTCATAGAGGTTGAAACCACCAAGCACTTATTATTGATGACCCATGGATTAAGTAGATTCAAATCAACAAAACATTGTTTAAGTACAGATTACGTTTGATTCTGGGCTTTATGGCCCTGCTAAAAGCAAAGGTCAAAGATAGCTACCTTGGTGACATCATTAGCGAGGTGATAGACTCGAGGCACAGTCCCAGGGATGTGTTCAGCTGCCACGATAGCACCATGGGTCCACAAACCCTTCAGGTCTGGAAGAAATTCTTGCTGTCAGCCACTGCCATGCGGAGACTCTGATAATTTACTGGATATTAGTAAAATTGTTGAGTCATGATTTCAGTTGGTTAAAAGCGAACCGCAAACAGTTTGGATTATTTTTAAAATAGCCACCACACGTTTCTGTTTGAAGAGAAGATGAAGACGGTCCATTTTCCCAAAACAAAGCTTCGACATCAACGTAAGTCAGCTCATGGTTTTGTGTTTTTCTTGTAGTGTTTGAGCGTCATCGTGTCCGACATGTGTTTTAATTCCCACTAACCGCAAACAGGCTCTGATTGTATTTAACTAATTTCGTGTCATTTAGTTATGTTATTTATGTTTATTCACGGTTAGTTTATAACTCAAGTAGTTAATTACCTACGTATTCTACAGTCGTGAATAGTAGTTGTTTTCTTAATGTAAACACCCTTATTATTTTACTGTGGTTGCACTAGTATCATAATTCAGATACCCGGGAAATCAGATATTCCATTTATGTTGATTTAATCGTTACTCAAATGCAATACCTGGTATAATTGCCTGCAATTGGGTCATTTCACAGGTAAATGTAGGTAAATCTGCCGGACATGGAGTATTTGGATTATTCGAACGTTTTGGAACATATAATTACCTTTATGATCCTTTATGTTTATTGTTTCTTCCATTCACATCGGTTACCATTCATGAACTCATGCGTTGGTCCATGTTTGCTGGTTACCCTCCCAGTTCATGGAATATTGAATTCCCCTTACCTTAATTGAAAGACCTAGAAAATAAGGAAAATGGACTGTAAATTTTCCCCTGTCGCATGGTTATTCACATTCAAAATACCTGGAAAATAAGATATCCCCTGGAAAATAAGATATTCCGTGGAAAATTAGTTTCATTTTTTTCCTCATCTCATTGTTAATTCACATTCACATCATTGTTCTCTCCCCTTGGTTTTGGACGTGGCGGCACTGAGGGACCGTGAGACCTGCATGGCGCACCTCCGCGAGAAGGTTGCGGAGTCGACGGGAAGACTTCCCAGCGAGCTGAGTGAAGCTGGGCGTTCAGATTCAACTGCAACCATATGGCTTTGGGTCAATATCAAGCAACCAACTAATGGGGATAATCACCAACCATAGGGAAAACAATGGTTAATGATGGGGAACCAGGGGTACAGGGTTTGGACCCATAGCCATATGGTGGTTTCTTAATGGTTTTGTAGGGGATTATGGCTGTTGTAAAAAATAGGGATAAATAGAGGATAGTAACCAATGACGGTGAAACAACTGCTGCTATATGGTAGTTTCTCAAGCGATAGGGGTACCCCCAAATCATCCAGTTTATTGATCATTTATAGTAATAGGTAATAGACCAACCAGTTTTGGGGTACCCTATTTTGAGAAACCACCATATGTATTGTTAATAGTCGTTATAAGTTATGATTAACCACAACCATTCACAATGGCTAGCAATAGGACATCATACGCAACAAGAATGGTCAAACAACTACTATTCGTACCCTTTCCTGGTAGTCACGGAGGTCACAAGTCAAGTGACCCTGCGCTTGTAAATGACCGCTTCCTACATTTGCAAGTGACCGCTTCCTACATTGCAAGTGACCAACTTGCCTATGACAATGCAACAACGACTACAAAAGCAGCGAGCAACTACAAAAAAATGCAACATTTGTGCTTTTCAGCCACAGCAGCACTTGCGAAAGCAAGTAAGATCGCCAGCAGAAACGAAAACAACACCAAGTATCACAAGCATGATGACAACAACAGCAATTGCAAGTGCACCAGCGCCAACAACAACAACAACAACAACAACAACCACAACAACAACAACAACAACAACAACAACAACAACAACAACAACAACAACAACAACAACAACAACAACAGGATTGATTCCCAAACAAGCGCCGTCTAGCAGCACCATCCCAGCACGGTCAGTCCTCAGGACATGGAGTTGGAGAGGTTCAACAAGGAAGGCTCCAAGGCGCAGCCAGGGGGACACCACGCCACTGTGTGGTTTTAGCTGCGCCAAGCACTGCTTAGTGGTTGACGGGTCGGTGGTTATTTATGGGTTTATAACCATTAATGGTTGATTAGGGGACGACAGCCAACTAAAATACTGGTGAAGCAACTACTGGTTGTAACACTATAGTGGTTTTATTGGTAAATTGTATTTTCCCAAATGCAATTATTAACGCACGGTTGGTTGACGAGCATATTTTTCATAGAGGTCAAAACCAACCAGTTGGTAAAAGGTGATAAAGAGCAACAATGATCGGGGATATACTGTATACCAACCACATGGTGGTTTCTCAAGCCATTGGGTTCCCCAAAACTGGCTGGTTTATGATTATAAATGGTTCATAGTGGATTTAGGGGTACCCAACAGCTTGAGAAACACCCATTACACCAAGCCACGAAGTCTTAGCCATGATCAATGGCACCAGAAGCAACCACCAATAGAACCATACGCACAAAGTCACAAACATAGAGACTCCATTGGTATCATTTCTTCCTTTTCTGGCCTAACAACTCTGAAGTCGAGATCACATGTTCGCCGGGTGGCGGCACTGTGATCGTTGTGACGTGTAATGCCGACATGTAATCCTACTGATTCTAACAGCCATGTTTGGCTGGCGGTTTGAAGATGTTCGCTGCAAGCTGGACGAACTTACCTGTGGTGCACTCCCGTCCCGCCGATCATCAAACCCTAAAGTCCAAACGCCTAATTCCTTTACCATAGACGTTTAGATTGACCTCATGGTTTTGCGAGGGGTGAGTGCTCTAATGGCATTTATATTCCCTACGATTCCTCAACCCTAAAGCCTGAAGCCTAAATCTCCCTTTAGACTACACCAGGCGGCATTTGGTACCCTGTTGCCTTGAGCCATGATGTCCATTCGTCGCATCCTAGAGCTTTCTGCATCAAAAATCCTCCCCCATTCGGTATGGGCCTCTATATGCAGGTTTCTCAACATAGGGGTACCCAAATCATCCTTGTTGAATCATTATTTCTAATACTCCATCCATTTCGAGTGAGAACCCCCCATATAATGACTTTGGAATGGTTGGTGGAGTGACAGCCATATTCCCGGGATTGCAGCATTAACCACCAACCAGGCGTGACTGTTGGTCAAAACTGTGTACCCGCGGGTGTTCACATCCCCTAGTCATGACGGCCTTTTTTGGACCAGGCATATCAGGTGGCATATATCACCTATTCTTGTTGGTTATTATTAATAATTAATCAATCACTCTCAACCGTGGGTTGGGTAGCTATGGACAAGCATGAATCAACCAATAGCAACCTATTAATCAACCATGAAACAACCAGTTTCCCATGGTTTCCCAGAGCTTTCTTAGGGTTTTCCCATGGTTTTCCCATGGTTTAACCATGAAACAACCATTTTCCCATGGTTTTCTGTGGTTTCCTATGATTTCCTCTGGTTTCCCTATGGTTTCCCATGGTTTTCCCTTGGTTTTTTGCCCTCCAGGAAGCTGCCAGAGAAGCTTTGAAGTCCTGCGCGGCAGCGAAGAAGGTCTGGCGCTGCGGGTTGTGATCGTTCGTTCATGACGGGGTGGTAGCGGTTGTTACACTATAGGGTAACCACTATTGAACCAGCTAGTTAATGAACCTATAGGTAGTTACACTCTGGTAAACATAGCTGGCTGGAAAATTACCATGTTAGTTTACCAGAGTGTATCTCTGGCTCTGATGGCTGTAGGCAATGGTTGGTTGGTGTTTTTATATGGGATTAACTATTACTTGGTTATGATCCCCCATGGTTACCCTATAGTTAGTTGTTTACTATCTCTGCTTGGTGGTTGTATAGGGGATTGTAACTCCATTCGTAACGGTCAACTATAGGGGATCAAACAACTAATAGTGGTGAAACAGTTCTACTGGTTGTAGTTTGATTGACATGTGTTTATTTTCCCTTGTAATGAGTAATAGATGGTTGGTTGACTGATATTTTTCATAGGGTGAAACCACCAACCAGTAGCGGTTTATATTTGACTTGGGGTTTGAAGGCGGTTTAAAACTCAATGTGTTTTTCATTTCCCTGGTTATTAGATAGAGGTGGTTCAACCACCAACCAGATATTTGTTGTGACTGGATGACCATCCAGTCATGGATAGTTTGTAAACAATAAGCTATTGTATGGACGAAGCATCGTATATCGGGGGTATGAAGGTGGTTTTAAACATTTTGTCCCTGATGATTAGCACATGGTTGGTGTGTTGTCATGCAAATGCTTTATACAGGTGGTTCAACCACCAACCAGATGTTGGTTGTATGGACGAGTCATGGTTTGGAATGGTTGATTTACGGATAGCTTCTTGGCTGATATTGCTTGAGTGCAAGCCATGGGAATGCACCACCTTCAACTGCTGAGATGTAAGTCGTCGCTTGTTGGCTGTCAAAGGCTGACGGGTGAAGATCTCTAAGAAGCTAATCTTCCATGAGGAATGTTGACCAGAAGTACAGGTCACTGATTTATTTCCAGCAAACTCATAGATGTTCTTAATATTCAGAGTGTTGCATCACTATATAGATGGATCTGCATCGTAGAGCTGTACATGTCCGATTCCATGCTAGGGGAAGTAATCCCAGGTGACTGAGGAATACGACAGCATTAACAGAAGAATCACAAGGCATTGAGGCACAAGTTAGTTGTAGGGTAGGAGTGGAGTCAAGTGAAGTGATTGGTTCTTGACAAAAATGCTGTACTTGGACATCGCAGCCAGCCATCAATCATCATACAAAGTGTTTTTAGCGGTGAAAAATGCAATCACGAACCAGCGATTGTACTCATAGTAACAAGCAAGACTGTAGTGGCAACAATACCGAAATTGTTCCAACAGTATTGGCACCCAATCATCCAATCATAGAGTGGAAAACCATCAAAACCGACAACAAAGTAAAGAACAAGAAGCGGTAACAAAATCGGCAATAACCCAATACCAGTACCTGTTACCAGCTATTGTTACCAGCTATTGTTAGCAGTACCTGTTACCATAAGTGCTGGTAACTGGTAATAACTGGTGCTTGTTGCTATTATTACCACCACCACCGCCGCGACCACCACCACTACCGGTGACAGTGCCAGGACGACCCCACAGCGACCTGCTCCGATGCGTTGGGCGTACCTTGGAGCCATACACGTTGTGCTGAGGTGGACCCCATCCGGAAGGATAGATGTTTTTTTCGTCACCTGTGGTGGTTCATGAGTTGATAGTGGTTGATGGTGGTTGATGATAGTGGTTGATGGTGGTTCATGGTTCACCTGTGGGTCTCCATTTTAGTGTTCATGAGTTGATGTCGTGGTTGATGATATGTTTGATCAATGGTGATAAACAGTTTCTTAATCATAGTCATCATGGCTAGTTTTACAGTTGATAGTTGATGGTGGTTAATAGCGGGTGTTCTTGAAACAAACGGTTTTATTCACGCATCAATAGAGAAGAGAATCCTCATGCCTAAAAATCATAGTTGATCAATGTTGATCATACTCAACATGATGATATGGGATCAACTGTCAACTTATTTTGTTACACCTACTATACAAGTCATGGATACCCCTAGCTATGAACGGATGGTGTTGCTAACTGTTACCACTGGGTGACCACAGCTCCACAGTCGTCGCGATAGCACGGAGATGTGGAAACCCCAGCTACAACATGAACCATCATTGAGTGACAGCATCCTCCAACTGCACATTCATGCCCAAGTCCTGACAATGCCTCCAACCATTCCCGGCTTCTTCTTGCACTGCGTCTATTTGTACATGCTTTTGTACACCCCGGACACTCATATGATAAGAGCAGTGGAATCGATTGTTGCTAAGTGGTTCCGCCAACCAAGCACGCAGGCACCTTTGCCAAGCAGTCTTGCCGAGGATTCGGCTCTACTGTTGAGACCAGGAAAAAATCCAGATATATGCCATGCTTTACCTGACATGCCCTGTGTTTCAAGAGATCCCACGTTTGAGGCTGAGCTGAGCTGAGCTGTCTAGACTTGGTGTCATGAGTTAAAAGTTGCATCCCACCGATGGTCAACCCGCAGTTGGGTTTCAGGTAAGAGCGACCTGGGATTGTCGGGTTTTATTGTTTATTACAGTCATTAATAACCCACAATCACAGGGATATGGCTATGTGTCAAAACCCCGTACCCCTGGTTCCCCCCTGTTAACCATTGTTTTTCCTATTATTGTTGGTGGAAATCCCCCATTAGTTGGTTGATTAATACTGACCCATAGCCACATATCAACCAGTAGATGACCTTTTTCATACCTTTTCCCCGTTTTTTCCCTATTATTGGTGGAAATTCCCTATCATTGTTGGTGGTTTTCTATATTTTTCCCACCAGATCCGTGGCATTCCCCATGGCATCTCAGGTTTACGAAGAAGGCCGTGGCAAGGGCACCATGGATGAGGCAGAGAAGCGACGTGTGAAGCAGGAGTTGGCCGAAGACTTGGAGATGCTGAGCTGAGTTCGTTGGGTGCCGGAAACGGCAGTAGGGAAACGGCCTCTTTTTGCGTTGCCCTGCGATCATACCAAGCCCACCCTCGCGTCCCAAAATTAAGATTGTGTATGTATATGTATGTTGAATTATGTTGATATGTGTTTAAATATGTATGTATATGTATGTTGATTTGAATTTGAATATGAATATATATATATATATATTTACTTTTTTCATATATATATATATATATTTACTTATTTTCATATTTATATATATATATATATATAATCATTTACATATATACACAGATTACATGTTCAATCTCAAGCCATGCTTTGCAAGCGTCCAAACAACTGGTTTCAAAAGTAAGGGCCGGCGAATTGGCTTGAGATTGAAATGCCAAGCAGAAAAACATGCTTTCAGAAAGGCATTGCTTAGCACTACAGAATGGCAAGGTTGGTTGGGAACTCACTCATGTTTGAACGGGAGACACATGAATCAAAATTTGATCTTGAAAATATGAGTAGCATCAATTCGCAAAAATGCTCTCGTGCGGAGTAGTCTTTAAAAAAGGTTGTTTTTGGTGTTGATTGTGTTATTTGTACGGTGTTTTAGGTTGTATGTTTTTATACACATATATTGTGTCCCCAGGTTAGTTTTCAGGCATTTGTTAATACATGGCTAATCATTGGCGAACGGTGATGTGTTTTTAAACCGCATTTATGGTCGAGGCTTTGCAAGATTTCTTTGAGAGTCTACTTCAATTTATTGAAGTTGGCAGCACGAGCTAGAGACAGCGAGAGAGGGTTTAACATTTATCATCGAATAGTTTTTAATTAAAGACGCCACAATCCAATATGTTCTAATCAAATCGGATTCAAGTAAGTAAATCCTCATGGGCCTTGATAAATTAAATAGAAAGGCAGAACCTACGAAAAACACACGGGCGCACAGCAGTCACTTGTGTTGAAAATTTTTTGAGGAGTTTGGTGAACTATTGTTTTCGTCGTGACTTGGCAGTTTGAAGGATTGATGATGTGCGGGTGGCCAAAGTTTGTTCGCAAGTTTGGTCGTCCGACTAAGAATTGCATATTTGGGGTTGGTTTGGGGGTTACAGGATTAGAACCATTACTGCATATATGTAAGCATATATGATCTAGATAGACATTTATATATTTTCTACATGCATACATGCATACACACGCACACATCACATCTCCATATGTCCTTTTCTATATTTGTACATGTATTTATATATATATATACCCTTACCGTCCAATACCTATTTTTTTTAGGTCTCGCAGCCTCGACCTAAAAAGGGAAGATCTGACGATGTGGCAAAATCATAGAATTCTACAACGTGAATTCGAAAGCAATCACCATGCGCCAACAATTTCAGGTTCTTGAAACTGTGGAACCCCAAATTGTCATCATGTTCAAAATGGATGCTGGCTTACGTCCACTCGCCCATATCAGAAGGATTTACTTGGGGAAAAAAGTGTTGCGGGATCGATTAAATTTTGTCTTTGTGGCGCATAGCAAGCAAATTTGCTCAGCTTGGCATTCAAGACTTGCGACTGAGGGGGAGGTATTCAGGACCCATAGGAGGTAGTTCAAAACGTTCAACGTTTTTTTTGAAAAAATAATTCAAACTCACGGGACCCGTGGACAACCCGTGGACAAACCGTGGAACGACCTAAAAAAGTCGTGGAAAGACCTAAAAAAGTCGTGGAAAGACCTAAAAAAGTCATGGACATGACCCCACCAAAAGCTTTCAAAAAAAATGTTGGAAATCAGTGGGATAAGAAGGTTTTGATTCCTACAAAAAATGCAGGCATGATCGATTGTTCGTAAAGGTGCGCGCTTGTAAGATGTTTTGAGCACCTCAAACCTCTTACGCCGGATTTAGGTGACAAAAGTAACCATCACCATCAACAATATATTTTTGCCATTACTACTACACAACACCTGTTGAAATCAAACCATGGTACCAGCCAAGAAATCCTTGCAACTGCTAAGGGGAGGCAACATGAGTGAATGTCCAACGCTTGATAGCTTGAAGAATGTTTGGAGCATCTTCGAACTACACCAAATTTAGCACCATATGAAAGTACGTGATTTTAGGTCTTTCTAAGCCAAATTAGGTCTTTGTCCTAATACCTATTTTTTTTAGGTCTTTGGAATGTTAGGGTATATATACATACGGTAATGCTGGTGATGCTCCCAAGTCACTTGTGTTCTTCCTGAACTCGGAGCCCAGTAAGTATCGACTATGCGTCATCCGGAGATAGATGTTCACAGGTCAGTGTGAGTCCGCGAGGACCCACATGAGTTTGTGGCAGGGCATCCCCAAGAAGCATCACGTGTGTTTCCAGGATACCAAAAAGGGACTGCTACATCAGCGTTACCGCCATGATACGTTTGGTAGATTATTATCAGCAAGCTCCACCTGTTTGACAGTCGTTATCACTATTTCCATAATTCAAAGAATAGTATCAGAAGCCATTCCAAACATCCGCGTTGCCAACCTCCTGCCATACCAACCTTTCACTCCACCAGCGGCGACTTCACTCTGGAGTCCCAAGTTTCTTGCTACCAAGGAAGGAAGACGTGTTGCAGTGCTTGAAGTCCGACGACAAAGACGCCTTCAAAGCATGCAGCTGGTCTCATGAGTAGACTGTGCCGACAAGTACCGATACAGTAGTAGTACTGAACCAATCTATTTTGAGGTTCACCCATGCACGAGTGCAACGTTACTGGTGTAATGGCATGGATGATAGGTACCCCCATTTAGAGAAAGCCCCACATGAGCTGCGTGTTTTTTTGCAAATGATAAAATTCTGATTGGAACATCAAAAAAAAACACGGATCACATGTTGAGCAACTGGAAGCTTTGTGACGTGATGTGAAGACCTTGGCCGCTCCCAAGCTCCGCGTTCAAGGCATGGAGAACCTTGCGGACAGCGATGTTGCGGACCGACTTGGGGGGGTCGGCCTGTCAAGTCCGGTCGTGTTGCGAGTGGCAGATGCTGATTTGCTGCAAATGTAGATTGATCACATGCATATTTATTTATTTATGCATTTATATGTTTTTATATTTATATATACAGTATTTATTTATTTATTTATTTATTCATTTATTGATTTATTTTATAATTTGTTTATATTCATATGCAAATACATGTATTGATTTATTTACAATCATATATTCATATACATATACATGTATTGATTTATTTACAATCATATATTCATATACATATACATGTATTGATTTATTTACAATCATATTAATATGCGCATGTGTATTTATTTTAATATATATATATAGACATTTTTTTCAATTTCTATATATGGAGAGAGATGTATATATTTTCGGATACGTATTTAGACAGTTTTACACTACATTTTGGAAATATATGTATATAGAACATACGTATTACACTCATGTGTGCACATGTTCATATATATACAACATGTACGTACAACCACATCAAGTCTTGCACATTTGGATAGATTGAGCAATGCTGTAATCATTCGTAGTCATACTTCATTGCAAGAAAGCTAATTGTTGTCAAAACCCTTCCAATGCTTTGTCAAATTCAAGACTTCTCGTAGAGTTGTCAACACTTAGTAATCATGGACTTGGGCAACTCAAATTTGTTGTGCTGCCTTTTCTCTGGGTATTGTCATGGTCCAGAGGAAGATCTACAGCAATGCATAGAATCAATCCACCGTCGCTGTGTCAATCTTTGCCACCAACCAGAAAACTATATTTACCCAAACTGCGAACCAG
The DNA here is from genome assembly GCA_009767595.1 of Symbiodinium kawagutii. NCBI lineage: Eukaryota > Dinophyceae > Suessiales > Symbiodiniaceae > Symbiodinium > Symbiodinium kawagutii. The sequence goes on along the minus strand of VSDK01017258.1, from coordinate 22,165 downwards.
TTGTCCTGGATTTTACCCTAACTCAGAGGTATCCACTAGTTGTGGTTGTTCATTCAATGATCAGAAATATAAAACTGATATTCTAGTAATACCGAAACGTGTCCACACAAAAACCTACCGAGCCCCATGGTCGTTGTTTGATAATTTTTCGTTCCCAACCAACAGTAGTTGATAATCACCACCTACTGACAATAGTCAAGAAGAGTCGTACTGTAGTTGGAGTATCATCACAAGATTAAGAGCAATACCACAAGTTGAGACATCGGCAATCATGTAGATGACAACTCCAGATAATCAATAACATCACCACGATTATTGGTAAATCATCCATTTGCTTCGTTGCTATAGCTATCAAAATGTCCCCATAATCACAATGATTGGTGAACAATCAATTTCCCCATCAAAATGATTGGTGAATACTCATGTTTCTAATATGGGTGTTTCTCAAAATAGGGTCCTCCCACATCATCCAATATCAACCTAGACTAACCATTGATAGTATATGATAAACCAACCATTTTTTGTTGTTGTTTTTTTGAGAAACGACCATGTAAACCCATATGATCGTTTCACCATTTATTGTTAGTTCTTATCCCCCAGTATAAACCACTAGAAAAACACTATCTTCGCATTATTGTTCGTTATCATCTCCTTTTCTCAACCACTATGATAGGTTGATATACTGGTTTTACTATTATTGTTAGCTATTATCCCCTACTATTGACCACTATTAGTGGTTATTATCAATAGTAACTATTATCCCATACTAACTATATAAGGATAGTGGTAGTGTAATATTACCCATATTATGGCTACTAATTAATCTAGCGATTATGGCTACTATTATCCCACTATATAGCCCTTGTAAACCCATATGGCCCATCGATGGTGATCCGATCTCGCCCGGAAAGGAGGAACTGTTTACCGGTCTCGAAGACAAGGCGGGGCGGCAACGGATGATTTGGGGATGCCGAGGCGGCATCACTAGCCACCACTATCAAGCATCAAAAAGTATCACCAACCATCATCCTTCATTTACCATACTCAAATTAACCATTAGAACATTGAAACCAGCATCAATAACCAGTGTTATCATTCATACATTAAAACACTATTAGCCATCATCAACCATTGTCACTAGTGAAAACCCATTGTTACGCTTTTCTTTTTGAAGGAAGTTCCCATGGTCAGATTAGAGCTTGTAGAATTGTTCGTAGTAGCATGGATGAATATCGTTGCGGAAGCCTTATGGAACAATCTCATGGGGTGGGTCTGGTGCCAGATTATATAATCATGTTCCTTTCATAATTGTTTTCTTAGCTACCACAGATTGATAGTAAACTGATATCATGAGTTACATCAATGTTATGCTGGCTTTTGAGCTTGTGTTAAAACTTCTTATCCAATACAGCTCATTCAAATACCAACGTTGGCTATTGAACCTTTATCAACCATTACTATAACCAATGCATATACAGTGCATATACGATAGAACTACATGAGCCACATCGTTAACCATCATTGACCATCACCAACCATCACTTATAATCATTAATCACTACAAACCATCAATAACCATCATTAGCGATCCCTAAGCATCAGGTAACCATCACCCACTATCACTGACCACTACTGACACCAGCCAAGAAGTTATCAATCATGAACCAACACATCATTCAACATAGTTCATTAGCTAACTTCACCAACATAATGAAATTCGTGAATTACATGGTGCTCACCATCATTAACCATCACCATATATCATGGTTATTAACTAATATGGTTATTAACTGAACCATCATTAACCATATGAAATTAGTGGTCATTAACCATATATCATATCTACATTGACCATCACCAACCATCACCAGCCACTGGTTGAAGTTCAGCGCACTTTATCAGGTGAAAGAAGCCAAGAAGAAACGTGCCAAGGACGAGGCCGAAGTGAACGCCGTGGGGGCCATGTTCGGCGCCTGCCCGGGAACTTAGTCGGCGGCGAGGCTGCCGTGGGGGTTCCCACCATGGTCGGCTGGTGGAACTAAATGGCTCATCAGTTGATGATTGGTCAAGAATTCAATTAACTGATTATGGTTTGTGACTAGAATTAATTGATTATAGTAACTATAATAGACTGATTATGGTTTGGAATATTAAGAAACCATGGTTTGTAAGTATAATGAACTGATTATGGTTTATTAGTTTGTTATCAGTTGATGATTGGTTAATGAACTGATTGGTTTTACCAATTCTTCAACTTATGGTTTATTAGTTTGTTATGAATAAACTTAAGTTTCCAGTGATTATATGGCTTATCAGTTGGTGATTGGTTGATAAGTTGATATGGTGAATAAGCTTAATATGGTTGTCAATCAATATGGTTGGTGATTCATATAGTTGATGTATCAATCAGTTCATGTTTGATTGGTTTTTGATGATTGGTCAACAAGTTACGTGGTTCTCAATCACATGGTTGATCATTAATACACTGGACTTACCACATATTGATGATTGGTTAATAAGCTATATATATATATGGTTCTCAATCATATGGTTGATCATCAATAGACTTAACTTCCCACATATTGATGATTGCTTCATTGCTCAATTTATCAATGACTTTATGGCTTTCCAGTGAATATATGGTGAATGATGATTATGTATTGTAGTTGATTGATTGTTCTTTAACCTGTGATTCATATGCTTGACTTGTCATTGATCGTTTTTCAATGATGAAAAACTGATCATGAATAGCGATTTCTACAATGAACATCAACACAATTTGTTTTGGTATCAACACGTATGTTTGATACTGTTTATTGATGGACATGGTCACTGGATTGTACAAATATGGTCCCAATAGTGGTAAAACATACTATTGGTACTTAATTCTCCTTCCATATGATTGTTTCTGGTATGATTGACCGAAATTCGTACCAGCGTCGATAGTACAAATGAAGCATAAATAAAGCAATGACAGCCTGAGAGCATGGTTTTTAGACTTCGTTTCGCATCAACAAATATCGATTCAAATTACATTGTTTATGACAGATATTAAGCAATGGTTGATGGCTAATTGCTTGGAAGTTGGGTTGCCTCCAACAAGAACACTTGTATCTACATTACGGGTAGTTTCTCTATCAAATGACTTTATACAGCTGGGGCCCTGCCTGTGGATGAAGAGTCACCCAATTGCATTTCCAAAAATCCGTGGCCAAGTGTTTGCCGGGTACCATTTGGGTGTTTCTCAAAATGGGGGTGCCCCCAGTCATCATCCTACGTGATTCATGTGTAATCAGAAGCCAAGAATCACAACTTGGGTGTACCCCAATTTTGAGAAACAGCCATTTGGATATTGATTTTGGATTCGATCAACAGCAGTTGATGAGTCATGGGGGTTATCCGAGTCAATGCCGGCCGCTATCTCCAAGCATCCCAAAACGGTGGGGAGCAGCATCCAGCTATAAAGGTACACCAGGGCCATGGGTCACGAAGCCATATAAGCCATAGAATCAACACTTAATAACATGAGTGAGCAAGATCAACAGCTGGGCTTAGACGACTAAAATGGCTTAGTAATCATATACTGTAACCCATGGCCATGGACGAACCCATTAGTGAGCAGGAACCCATGGTACTTCATGATCAAGCAGCTAAGATTCAAACCCTGGGCTTGGACGACTGAAAATGTCTCTGATATGGCTATGGGTCAATACTGACCATCAATAATGGAGGATAATATCCAACCAGATCATAGGGAAAACACAGGTTAATGATAGGGGAACCAGGGGTACAGGGTTTTGACCCACTGCCATATGTGTGGTTTCTTCCTTGTTCCGCATTTCGCAATCCAGGCGCGGACTCATCAATAGTCGCGATAAACGACCGATATTCATCAGCAATAGTTCTGGGAAGTTTGGGACACATGTAACAACAACCACAACAACCACAACGACAGCAGCAACAGTGACACCGAGAACAACAGAATCAACATTAGCGACAAAAATAACGAAAGAAACAGCAACAGCGGCAGCGACCAGCAGCAAGGCTTGCTTGATTCACCATTTGGGAGTTTCTCAAACTAGGGGCCTGAAACAAATAGCTGGTTTGTTAATAACCTATGGTTAAGATGGGATGATTAGGGGTAGACCCCTTTTGAGAAAGCACAATTTATATTTAGTGAAGGCTTATGAAGTTGTTACTGTCAATGGATCGATGGCAATTAGACAGACAATGGAAAGCAAGGGAGACCGGAGCTCATGGGGATGTTGGCGGCTTGAGGATGGATGACTTCCTGGAGCGGAATTCGAAAGACATGAAAAACGAGGTAGGAGAATACCAAAAACAAGCACCATTGATATTCTTTGTAGGTTGCTATCCTATGTTTTTAGTAGATCGATATACCAACAAGCAGGAGTTGTCCCAATTCAGGTTTGATTGCTGCGATGACTACACAGTCATTCTTCCCCTGCTGAGCGCAATGAAATCAGGCATGGAGGAAGCCGAAACCGAGGATGAGAAGAAGGATGCTTGGCTAGCATTTGAGTGCGCGTAGAGCATGCAAAGGTGGTTGGTTGTGGTTGGTTGTTCCCACTGTGGACTATATAGCCAGCCGAGATCGGTCATTGACAAAGCCCAAATCTGATGGTATCCCTACTTAATGTGCTTGTTTTGGAAAGTTCCTTGTTACACTATTTTGTGACCTACCCCGGTGCGTGTATATATATATATATATATGTATGTATGTATCTGCTTGTTTATGTACAAATACATCAATATTTGTGTAGTTATATTTCATATGTACAAGATAATCTATTTACCTCTGTATATGTATATGCATATTGATATGTGTTTATAGTTTGTGAATGTAATTTGAGTAGTTCATCCAGAAAAGCATCATGCATAGTTGACATATGTGCTTCTGACCACCCAGCAACAGGAGACTTGACCACCAATATTGTGGGAAGCCAATGGTTGGATACCCCAAATTTGGGACAAACTTGACGTTTGAAGAATGGAATTGATTGACATTATGTGGGCAGTTTGATGATGCAGCCCACCTATATTGCAAAACACACTCCGAACGGAGCCGCATGAAGGATGGAATTTGCTAGTCATTCAGCAAGAAAGATTGCTCAGGTTCAACACCCAAGCAAAACAGGGCACTGTGAAGCCAGGATGAAATCGATCACGTGCTTGTTCTACTTGGGAGGGTGCATCCACTATACCACTGCTTGGGTTCAGAGTATTTTGCACCAACAGTTTGAATCCGTGGCTGATTATTCCCCATGGTTGTGCCGTACTGTTTGGGAGAGCATGCCCCTTGTGAAAAAATGTATTTGATTCATGCTCTCCCCGGCCCCGGCCCCGACATGACTTCACCAGCGGGTTGGCTGTGGAAATGGCCACCTTTTCCCAGGAGTGCAGGAAAGAAATCAAACAGAACGCCGACAAGGCTGGCATGATGGATTCTTGGCACACCCTGACACCTGGAGGTTGGGACATCCCAATGGCTTTGGAAAGCCAAAAACAATTTCTTAAGATTTAGTGGCTCGTGTGATTTCACTGAGATCAAACATGAAATGGTTTCGACAAGGTCAAAACATTGACTTTAAGCTGTCAAGATGAGTCATATAGTCACATCAACGACTCACAACTTATCATGCTTGAATTCCCTTCAAATGCAATCTGATATATATATATATGTTTGATATTGTTTGATTGCTACCCAAACCTCACTGTGAGTTTTCAAGACATTCGAAGAAACACGGCGTGCTTGAACGGGACAGCACCACCCATTACCAAACACATGAATTTGCGCACGCCCATGCTGCATTGGATGTGGTCGACGGCAAGATTGCGAGTCCACTTGGTGGTTTTTCAAGTCATAGGGGTTACCCCCAAATCATCCAGTATTTACAGTGGTGTAATGGTGGTTTATAACAACTATTAATCAATCAACTACTAGTGGTTTATTACCCCCAAATGAATGGTAATTGTCTACCAATCATTGTTTTGGTTTATTATGTCAATAATTTTTACCATTGGGTTTCAACAACTACCAAGGTAATTTGTTTGCTATAATTTCTTAAAATGGGCATCCATTTTGGGGGTTGCCCATTTCAAGAAACCCACATTTGTCTCCAGGAAAATGATGCAGTCTAGAGACCCAGGGACCTAGCAGGCGAATACCAAACTTTTACGATGCAGTTGGTCACCTATAGCTGTTGGTTGTTGTCCCCTGCAAGCATCAACCACTAACATCCATTAACCCATCAGCGATGTTGTCTCTCCGCTGGTCATGTTGTTCACCATGACTAATTAATCATCATTAAATATCACTATCATCATTAGCCACTATTAGCCATTCTTAGCAGCCATGAACTCTCAGATTATGTTTGCTCAGGGAAAAAAACAATAGCCAGTTTCGCTCGCTATGGTGTCCCTGACTTGGCACACTGCTACAGCCAAATATGGCTTCGACTGGATGTCCTGTTTGAACATGTTCGCACCACCGGAGTCAAGAAGAATTGCAGGTTCCATTAAAACATGTGAATCTGCAGGAACAACAGTGATAGAATCAGCCAGCAATAGGGGGAGAAGAAAACAGCGACCGTCAATACGATCGAGTGATCCAAAGGTTATATCTAGGCTGCTTGTTGTTAGGAGTGTATTTCACTATCCTGATAATGCAAGTTGATCGCAGCGCTGAAGTGTCTTAATTTGAAGAAGCTCCCCATAGCTACTGCACCTATGTTTGCAAGACTTTTGAACAGTCACATATGTTTGCATATACGAATGTGTGCGGATTGGTGGATGTTTGTATTCGTATGTATTTGTAGACACACATTAATATATATATATATATACATTTTTCCATTCATATATACAGGTAATTATATATATATACATATATTCCTATAATATATATATATATATATCTGTGTGTGTTTGTTCATTGACAGTATATACTTTTTGCGTATATAAATGTATATACACATGTGTATATATGTATCATTGCAGCCCTGTGGGTTAATCTTGGCATTCAGCTAAGACTCAAACCAGTGTAGATTCTACAAACAGGCTGCCAAATTGTCCAACATGGATGGTTTTCTACTTGAGTCTAAGACCATGGGACTTCAACGGATCTACCGGCGCAAGAACCCTGATGGTTGGTGGTGAACATCGGGTTGGACCCATCCACCATTTCTGGAAATTGTCGATCAGCACCAATCATTGCTCTTGATCATCATTCACCATTAGCGATCATTCACCGGTTGGACAAGGACATGGTGTGTTCTCAAAATAGGAGGCTCCAACCATTTAGAGTTATAGAAATAAACCAACCATCTTTGAGAAACCTAATTTAGAAAATTGTTCTTGGGCTATTGGTGACTATCCCCCAGGATGGTTCTTTGTGCTCACCGTCGACTACTCTTAGAGTTATCCCCGCGTGTCATCAGCAAGTGTTCTATCTCTTGTGTTTCAGCATCCACCACTACTAACCACGGTTTAACAAGATCATAGAACCATAATGTTGTGTTTAATCACTACTGGGCATCATTATAAAACATTATGCCTTCGTAATGATTACTCACTGAGCTATGTCAATATCAACTACTACAATCCATGATAAGCCATGATTAATGGGAATGAAGATAACAAAACTGGTTCATACTGCCAACAATCATGAATGTTACCAACTATCAAGTGCCATTTGAACAACCCATAATATCCCTGTCGCGGATCGATGGTTGTACAATGATTACAACACATTGTTCATAGCACTCACTATCAATTAAGCATGATAATTCATGTAATGTTAATGACTTTGGTCATACTGGTTGCTACTCATATTACTAATAACTAATAACCAATTTTATTCTCATATCAACTATCATATTTTGATTCGCAACGAATATCCACCTAGGAACATCCCTTCACCAACAGCCATCATTGATGATAATTTAATACCCACTGAATGTTATTAAACTGATTTCTGATATCCACGGTACCACCTTGATATATCAACTAAGATTACCATCGATGAATGCCCACTATCCATTTTGATTACCATGCCAATAACCATCATCAAATCCATGAAACAAATCTAATAAACCCATCAAATCCATCCATGAACCTCATGAATCAAGCATTTACCACATACCATCAAATGAATCATGAACACCCATCATTGATACTACAAGCTAATAGCTATTTGCCAAGCTCATTGATCATCGAGAACTACAAGCTATTTAGCTATCATTGACAACTACAAGCAACCTCAACAAGCATCAATATTCCCACCTGGCTGTGGGTCAGTTCACCCTTAGTCCCCCTGGTTCCCTATCATCAACCATTGTTTTCCGAAGTAAGGTTGGTGATTATCCGTCATGAAATCGGTTGGTTCATATTGACCCAAAGCCCTATAGTTGGTATATTCCCTAGTATTGTTCCTTATTATACCCTATGAATACCCATTAACCAGCTAGTTAACCATACTTAACCTTCATTAATTGGTTGAATAATATTGAACCATAGCCACATACTTGGTATATCCCCTATAATTGTTAGTTATCACCCCTATCATTCACCATTCACCAGCTAGTATTGCTTGGTTAAAGCCTTGACCCATAGCCAAGTTGGATAACATTTATATATAAACATATAAGCCCATGGGTAACCATCAACCATCTGACCATTGGTTGGTTGGTTGATCATCAATTATTTACCATTAATCAACCATTAGTTACCACTATAGATAACCATTAACCATTCCCATATAGTTGGTATGTCCCCTAGCCATTGGTATATCCCCTATGATCAGCCATCAACCACTGTAGATATCCCCTGTTACAAACCATTAACCATGGGTTGCTCAGGAAGACGTGGATGACCTGGTGAAGAAACACCAGCGCAACGTCGTTGCGGAGGCTGCGCGCGCCTGCGCCGCAGAAACTCGCGGAGTGCCTTGGCGGCGATGCGAGGTGATGACCGTTCGGAGGGCCACCAGGGGAGGTGTCTAGGGTTCGAACCAGGATTCATACTACGGTTGATGGAGGAAATCCTGCACCAGCTAGTTGGTTGTTTATCCCATGATTTATAGGGTTTAATCATCCCAGGTGGTGCAGGATTTCCTCCATCAACAGTAGGTACCCCTTATCAACGATAGACTATGGTTATAGGTTACAGGTCATAAGACTATGGTGATAAACTATGAAACATTACAACCAGCCTTACCAAGTATTCATACTAGGTACCCTCCAGTAAACTAACCTGACTAGCTGGATTTTCGCCAGATTTTATGTCGTGAAACCCAGGGAAAACACCTATAACTGTTGGATTTTCCATTGCTATGTTAGATCACCAGAGCGCAACCGGCCATATTAACGATAGACTATGGTTGTAAGTTATAACTTGCAAGCATGATGAATCCTCAACTATAGAAAAGAATATGGTTTTAATCATGATTGACCATCTTGCAGTCACCATGAAATCGTAGGTAACCAGCTGGTAAACCTACCACCTGGTCACTGGTGGGTTGGTTACTGGAAGCTCTCAGCAAGGGCGTGGTTTATGGTTGGCCGATTGATTTTTTTGATGTTCATGGCAAAGGATGGCAGTCCAACCATGCGGAAAATATGACCAACAATACGGGAGTTTCTCAAAATAGGGAGCCCCCAAAATGGTTGGTTTATTACTATACATGGTTGGTAAAGGATGATTTAAGGGTACCCCTATTTTGAGAAACCACCATATCCAGCAACACTGGGGAAAGTTGCTAGCAGTTTGTTGGAAGTATGAAAGTCGCAACATTCGCTGGTGAAAACCCAAAACCCCCTGGTTCGCCATTCAAAATGAGAGCGTGCAATAGCAGCATAGGGAAATGCCTAACTGGAGGGCAAACCTCGGGGTTGCAATGAACATGTTTATCGACGGGCAGTGAAAGTGTTGCTATCGACTATTTTCAACAACTGATAGATGTAACAACTATGATTAACAACTGGTCGGTGGTTGAAAAAAACAATTTGCACACATGTGTTTGCAAATGATTGGTTGGTTGACGAATATTTTTCAACCGAGTGGTTCAACCACCAACCTGCGAACAATTGTTATTTTGGTGAATTCGCTTCTCAACTTACAATCTGTTTTTTGGCGCCAGCGGCGAACGTCTGAGGAATGTGTGAAGGAAGCCAAGGAGGAGCTCATGAAGATGGGTATGAAGCCACTTGGGCGCAGCATGTGTCTTTACAGCTCGGTGCTGGGGAGGGAGCTTGGAGCCATACCGACTAGTGGCCTTTTAAAGGGGGCCAACATCCACCAGATGGATGGGAGCTGTGATATTACTTGGTGGCCAACATCACCTAACCGATATCTCTTTGGAACAGCTATTAACAAACATTATGAGCAGACATAGATTTGTTAACCCCTTGTTGACGATTCACAACTATCCATGCAGCAGACAATGCTGGATTTGTTGCATGATTGAATGATCAATCATCATTATCAATCTGATAATCATATAGATACACAATTGTGAACTACAATTTATGAGCAAAAATATGCTTTTTTGATGTCAACCATTCATGACCAGCATTCACTACCAACAACCATCCATTAGCCATCAAGATAGCTACTAATAACCATCCAGAAACCATTGATCAGCTATTGATCAACCATGGATCAACTGTCAACTTCAACTAGCCATGAACCTATGCCAGCAACAACCATTGCCCGACCATCCATTATACCATATTATGCCGATCCTATCAATGTAACAATTTCTGGAGCATTGTCAATCACAATTAAAATAGCAATGATGAACATCTTAAGGTCAAGTGCGTACATCAGGATTCACTTTCCATGAACGCTGAATTATCCATCAACAACCAGTGATTCACCAGCCATCATCGACCGATGGTTAATTGAGTAGTGCATCAACCATTTCATCAAACAGTCCATTCACCATTTCATTAAGTCCAACTAGTTCATCAATTATTGCATTCAGTCCCTTAACCAAGTAGTTGATTACCCATTGCATCAAGCGAACCATCCATTGAACATCCATGAACCATCCATCAACCATTAATCATCATCCATTTCAGCAACAATCATCAACTATAACCATCCATTAAGCATCCACTAACCATCCATTTTATCAATGAACTATCAATGAACTACTAAAACCATCCATCAACTCCATCCATCAACTCCATCCATCAACTCCATCCATCAACTCCATCCATCAACTCCATCCACTAACCATCCATTAAGCATCCACTAACCATCCATTTTATCAATGAACTATCAATGAACTACTAAAACCATCCATCAACTCCATCCATCAACTCCATCCATTAACAATCCATTAACCATCCATTGGCCATCCATTGATTCCATCCATTATCCATCCATTGACCATCCATCATCCATCCACTAACCATCCACTAACCATCCACTAACCATCCCTTAACCATCCACTAACCATCCACTAACCATCCACTAACCATCCATCCATTCCCCACCACCCCCTGAGGCGCCGCGAGTTCGGTGTGGTGAAGCGCTTGGCCAACCTGAAAGCGGCCGCCGAGGCATGGGCCGAGTGCCACTCGACAGTGGCGTCGTGGAAGCACCGTGGGTGATGGATGATTCAACCTTAAGGGGTGGTTAAGGGCTGGTTAAGGGGTAGGTTTTAATAACAACCTGACGTGATGGTTGATTGATGGTTGATTCATGAAGGGGTGGTTGATTGATGGTTGGTTGATTGGAAATCACTTTTTGAATTAAGGGTTTATCATCACTCAATGTTGAATGAATTGTGAATTTGTTTGATTGATGGTAGTGGTTAAGGGGTGATTCATGATATTCGATGATTCTGAGTGGGAATGATCAATGAACGGGTACTGGTCATGTGTGGTTATGCTAAAATCGCGGTTTACAATTCGATAAACAGCCAATAGATCGATAGTGGTTGATGAGGATGGACAAGTGTTGTTTATAGTGGACCATGATAGTGGTTGATCAGTGATAATTGGAGATGTATAATTATTGGTGACAAACATCGATCACAAATGATGGTCAGCCACAGGGGATCTTGGTGCGGTCGGTTCCATCCAGTTGTTTTCCTGCATCAACAGACATTTTGTTGAATTATTTTTATGATCAGTGGTTTTCCAGAATCAGTGGTTTTCCAGAATTTTGTTGACTTTCATTCTTTGCTTACTTGCTTTTTACAGTGTTGATGTATTTGTTGCTTTCACCAAATCATCAACAAATACTGTACATCATCACTATTGTTTGCTTACTTATTCTGGTTGGTGGTTCTAAACATGTTTTATTTTCCCTAGTGGTAGTTACAAATGGTTGGTTGATTAATAGTTTTCATAGGGGTTGGAACCACCAACCAGTATTTGTTGACGCATTTGTTGCTTTAGTGTTGCTCATGATCCAGTTGTTCTTGCTTCACTAAATCTCCTTCTTCAAACTTCATCGGCCTTCACCAGATCCACAGCCACCAAGCGTGCGACTGGTGGGCTCATTGCAATAAGTTCAACAAATTTCAACATGGTCCAACTAGCCATTGGAGGAATTTTGCGAGCCACAGCGTGTTGCTGTTTTTTGTTTTAAATATATCTATATATATATTTATAATGTATTATTTTTGAATAAATGAATAAATATATATATATATATATATTTATTTATTTATTTAAATTAAAAAATATATACTTATTGAAATGTTTGTTGAAATAGAGAGAAACATCAATTTACCCCACAACTCAACCATACCAAGGGATTGCTTCGGATGACTTTCCCATGGCAAAATGGGTCGACCAGCTGTTCGCCGCCGCACCAAGCGGCAGCCCTTGCTGAGGTCAAGAGGCGTCCAGCACGCCAGATGCAACTCGGTGAAGCAAGCTGCAGCAACGCCACATCACGGGAGACGGTGGTTTGATTGACATGTTTGAAGGGTTAACTGGCCATGGGTCAATATTAACCATACTAGGGAAAACAATGGTTAATAGCCAACAATACTAGGGAAAACAATGGTTAATGATGGGCAACCAGGGGTACGGGGTTTTGACCCGCAGCCAACTAGCTGGTGAATAGGAAAATAGTCTTCTAACCCCTATTTGGTAGGGTCTATGTTAGTTTCCAGGATTGTATTTGTTGGTGGTTTCAAACAGGTTTTTCCCCAGTAATGATTCACAAATGGTTGGTTGATTAATGTTTTTCATAGGAGTTGAAACCACCAACCAGTTGATAATGGCTAATGAATGGTTGATGGTAAGGGATAATATCTCCAACAGTGGTGGTTTAACAAACACAAGTTGGTGGTTTCAAACAACAGCAACAACAAAACTAAGAGCTGCAGCAAAAATGAAACCAGCAAGGCCGGCGATAGAGCAACTACACACTGGTCTCTAAATCGTATACGTGCATGTATAGTTCTGCATACATGCGTTCTACCGAGAATAATACACGTTACATATACATATTTACATTCTACATATATATATATATATTGAAAATATATATATTTATACAAATATTTATATGTATATATATATATATATTTATATTGATAAATAAATATATATATATATATTTATATTTTTATTTATATACATATATATATATATATTTGTGTATTTACATAGTTACATGTATATTTCAACATATCACTCTTTACAGAGAGATACATATCGATATCCATTGATGGTCATATTTAGATTGATAGATATTCAGATATTCACATTTCGAAATCTGTTAACCTGTATACACAGGTCCCCTCCAGAGGGGAGCGCCCAACTTCACCACAAATGGAGAGCACTCAGATATTGCTTGCAATTCCATGATTTTGATCCTGAATAATTTTCTGTCCCTACGCTTCCAGTTACCATGAAATGGTGGGCAAGTAACCAACCCCAGTCACAATTGGTAGAAAGCAGCTGGTGACCAGCCCATAATTCATGGTCACCGGAAGCATAGGGCTGTTCTTTTCCAATTTGTGAGGTCAATCAGTTTGAGCGGAATTTTCCAATCCGCAGAAGTTGGACAAGAATACCAACTTGGTGGTTTCTCCAAATAGGAAAACCGAATGGTTTATTACTATGATTGGCTCATAAACTGCATGATTTCGCAGGTCCCCCTATAATAATCATCAAAGTTGTATTGACGTTTCTTCACCAATAAAATCATCATTGCATTCATTTGATTCATCAACAACCCAACCATTCTAAGAAACATCATGACTCATCATGCAGGTCCCTACGAGGTCAACGTGTGCACCCGCAGGGGCTGGTGGGCGACCCCGCCTCAGGATGCGAGCTGCGCCACCTTGGCCCAGACCACTCTGGAGGAGCTCAGCGGTTCCACGGAGATCTGGGAGGACGATGCTTGGCGCAGCGCAGCTCCTGGGGAGCTGAAGGTGGTGACCGGGTCGCTGGGGTTGGTTACCTGGGATGGCGGCCTGGTGATTTTGGGGAGGAACCATGAGTACTCACAGAAATGGTAGGGATTTTTGCGGTATTTTGGGGGTGAGTTGTGAACACCAACTGGATCAATGGAGCGAAATGCTCGTTTTCCAGCAAAGGTCTGCGTATTTTTGAAGGACCCAAGATGTCCATGTCATTGGTGAGATTTGGTGACAGAATGCAACAGAACTCCTCCTTGAACCCGCAAAACATGGACCCATCATCATTTATAAAACCAAAGAAACATCGTAAGATATGCAAGCAGTACACGCTCATGAATAAATTTAAAACACACACACCATTAACAATGATATTTATATATATATATATTTTATTTATATATATATATGTATTTATTTATACATAAATATGTTGATATTACATCCAATGCCTAGGCTATACTCATCAACATCTGTGAAAGACAGAGGCAACATTCCCCATGACCCCAGGGGGTCCATCGCCCAGGAAGTAGCTGAGAAGGTTCAGGCCTTGGCTGAAGCCTTGATGGAGGGCCGTGACTTGGACTGACAGCTGGAAGAGTCTGGGGCGCTGTCCTGGTATGGCACGGGACGGTAGGGTCAAGGATGATGAACCATGGTTGATTAGCTGGTTAATGGGTAATAATAGGGGATAATGACCAACAACTATAGGGGATATACCAGCTATATATGGCTATGGGTCAATATTAACCAACAATAATTGTTGAAAATAACCAACCAATTTATAGGGAACACAATGGTGAATGATGGGGAACCAGGGGTACAGGGTTTTAACCCACAGCCAAGTATCATCGGTATAGTCAGTATGTACAATCTGTATAATCAGTAAACATCAGTAAACTCAATGATTTTTTTCTGCCACTGATGGTGTATGGTCACTGATTTGGGCATGGTTTCATGGTAAGCGTACTCGCTGGTTGGACAAGCTGGAAACTGATGGGTGACCAGGTTGACCATTTCTCCGCTGCAGGGAGCTCAGCGCCAAAAAAGCCCCAGGATCTACCCCACCCGACAGGTCGTTGTTCTTGGTCGGGGCTTGTCACTTTCCAAGTACCGATATGGGTATGGGGATGGGTGAAGCAGTTCACCAACCAATTTCATGGTGGTTAATAAGCAACAATTTCATAGGGAAAACAAGGGGTGATCATCCGGGAACCAGGGGTACGGGGTTTTGACCCACTGCCATATTGAAATACCGAATGCTAAGAAGCAGCAAAAGTCAACAAAGCCATGAGTGATCCGGCAGTTTGATTTTAAATCATTCCTACTTATACAGTCAAGAATAGTTTCTGGGGCTAATCAGCCATGGCCAACAAATACTCACTACTAGTGAGTAGACTCTGTCTGGAAACAAGGACATGCAATACTCATCCCACCACCTTATCCATTCAACAAGGCTACAAGGGGTGCAAATCAGGGAGGTCCCATTCCGCACCGCTATGCTCTCATCCGCAATGACGACTTCCGAGGTGAGGTGTTCATTCGTGACTGGGCCGGCCTTCATTCGTGGCATGGGTTCATGCGCCAGGTCCATATTTAGAATGGGACATCCCTACCTACCAGAAATGATGGTTGTTGTTCGGAAAACCAATTGTTTGAAAGCTACAAGGTGGGGCAGCCTGCTTAGCCAAATGAGTTTTTGAACCCGAGCTGTGTGGATTCTCATACTTCGCAGGTCCCAGATTATGCCCCAGCTCTTGACAGCCTGACGCATGTCCTATGGGTATGAGCCAAGTCCTCAAAAACAAACAAGAGGAGGCAACCTGGTCAGCGTTTGTTGCGGGAATCCAGGAGGTTTCGGACTGAATCACAGGTTTGTTGCCTGACAGTCCCAGATGGCCTGTTCGACAACAGCATTGAATTCCAAATAGATTGTTTTCCGGTTTGCACATAGCAGATAGATCGTCATTCATAAATTCATTGGAAGTGTCAGCCCCCTATTAGCTTATTCCAAGACAATCAGCAAGAGTTTGCATCCGCGGCATCCTTTAGCTACAATATTCCAAATGTACACAGCATTTGATGTGTGATGCACCTGGATGAGGTTTCGTTTAGAACCAGGAACTGAAAGATCCATTGGTCAACCATTGGAAAGGAATGGCACCAACCAGCCAACCAGCTGTTTGCTGTTTTCACCTTTGACAGTTTTCCTGCCCCCAAACGGAGCTATGAGAATGGTTGATAGCTCACCAGCAGTTATCGGAGCTTATATAGATTACTTGCCGAAGTTACATGAATAACGACCATTAACCACTAGCAACTACCAGCAACCAAGGGTCATTGATGACTACAATAGCTACTGACCATCTATGATGATTATTGATCACAACATGGGCTTCTTGTCGAAAGTTGATCAAGAGAGGAGGAGATACCTCGTGGTTGAGAGGGACAGCTCGTAGTTCAGTTAGTAGCTGCATACAGGGGTAGGACAAAAGATTGGAACAAAATAGGGCCCTTGATTGCAGACCCTTTCCCCATAGAATCCTAGATGTGGAAGCTTGCGCCTCATACCTCTGAGCGGGGGGCGGAGGAATTACCACCCCGAACTAAAGCAATAGTATTATAATGTAGTTCGGGGTGGTATTTCCTCCGCGGCCAGCTTTATTGGGGAAAGGGATTGACGCTAGTGACAAACGGGTTTGTTCTAAAACTTTCTTCCTCCTGAAGAGTGACGGAAGCTACAAATGATTGAAGGTGTGGTTATGATCCATCCGGTTCATTTCCACTTAGTTGTATTGCTGAACCTCGTCATGGACACAGAGTGACGGAAGCTACAAATGATTGAAGGTGTGGTTATGATCCATCCGGTTGTACTGCTGAACTAGTATTATAATGTAGTTCGGGGTGGTATTTCCTCCGCGGCCAGCTTTTTTGGGGAAAGGGATTGACGCTAGTGACAAACGGGTTTGTTCTAAAACTTTCTTCCTCCTGAAGTAGTAACGAGCATGAGACTATGCTGTCATAGTCCGTTGCCAGAATGATAACCGCTGTTGTTGTTATGGTGGTGGTGTCGTAATACCAGTATGAAACATTCTCATCCATGATAGATCATCATTCACCATGATTCATATATCTATATATGGTCCAGTGTTCCTTGCCCCCCCTCCCCCCCCAGGCATGGGTCATGGGTCCCCCCTCCCCCCCTGTGGTGTGGTAGTTGGGTGGGTGGGTGGGGAAGTGGGATGGTATTCTATCAGTTGTATATGGCTGTTCTGGAAGCAGATAGCAATACACCCCCCCCC
>VSDK01017252.1:117426-143370 GCA_009767595.1 Symbiodinium kawagutii | reverse complement strand
AAGGCAGGCGTTTTCCGAGGACAGATGGTAGGGCCTCCACAGTATTGTCCCTTCCTCCCTTCCTCTCTTCCTTCTTTTGTCTTCCTTCCCTGCTTTCTCCCTCTACCGGGCTCTGTATCGCCGTCCTGAACCTGCCAGTCCTAGCACGGGGCCTGTCAGGGTGATCATACCAAGACTCATGTTCCCCTCTGTTCTGAGCTCCAAACTTCTGCCTCTCCATCCTGGCCCTCAGTTGTTCTTTGGCAATGAAGCGAACAGCTTCCTCACATTTTCGGAGGCCTTCACAGGACATCATAACTAGCAGGCGAATGATCGTGACAAGCCTCTGGGGCCATTCTGGCATCGGGAGAGATACAAGCAATGGCCGATGACGATTGCAGTTTCAGCCCACACAGTGATATGGCAACGAGGAAGGACGGTAGCAACAAGTCACCTAAGCAGGTGAAATGTAGCAACACGTCACGGCAGGGCACTTGACGTTGAGGGTGCCCACTGAAGGTCAGATATCACATAATGACATCAAATTGAACCACTGCTGCCACGAGGGGCATGGAAAAGCCAGAAAGGAAGAAGGTGAAAAGCTCTTCGTCTCTTCCCGGAGGTACATAGAACCGGAGCTCTTACCCCCGTCCTTTCAATGACTTTGCCAGATCCCAAGGGGCATGGGAGGCTTCGCAGACAGGAGCACGCGAATTCCATGCGCGGCCGAGCCCGTAGGGCTAAGGTATACGGCTACAGTGAAACAGCTGCGGGAAAGAAGGGGAGAAGAAGAGAGGGAAGGTGAAGGCAGGAGAGACGGGAGGGTGGTTGGTTGCTCTTCCCTTTCTCTCTCCCCCTCCCCCTTCCCCCTTCTTTCCCTTTCTTACTCTTTCTTCTTTCCTCTCCTCTTTTCTTCTCTGTTGCTTTCCGCCCCCCTCCACCTGCTTCCTCCGTTCAAAGGCCTCCGGCCGGTGAACGTTTGGTTGCACCCTGTCTGCCTCCTTCCTTCTCCGCAGCTTTTCCGCAGCTGTTTACCTAGCCCTTCGGGCTACGGGGGCACATGGCGTTGCGGTGCTGCCTGGCGGCTTCCCTATGTCTTCTGGCACAGAGTGATTTTTCCAGTTTTCTCGCTGTTTAAATAATTCTGCTTCAGACATTACTGGCTTTCAGCATGTATGCAATTCCGACCCTAGCGAGTCAGAGCACCGCGAGGCTAGGTGCCTCTAGGTGCATATTGGATGCCCGGGGGGCCAACCCCGATAGCGATGCCGTTGCTATGACTACGCAGCGGATTGCACTATAGTCTCAGTGATGCAATGTATGCTTCTCTCAGCTTCAGCTGCACTTACGGAGCCACTCTGACTTGCCACGCTACGGTGGTATAGTGGTGCATTGTGGGATACCAGTTGTCTTTCCGACTACTCACTCTCTGCCAGTCGATGTATTGCCTTCTGCCAGTACTACTCTTGGAGGAGGCAGTGCTACGGTGGTGCGAGAGCGGTGGCTTGACAAGCACTGTGCCCTGAAGGACGACTGGCTTCCGCTCGGCGTTTGCCCTTCGTCCTTCGGGCACGATGCTTGACGCTTCTGCTCCCTTGACCATTGTATTTCTCTCTATCTCACTTGTGTGTTCTCCACTTGCCAATTTCGAGTTTTGTGACTGATTTGGGTGCCAAACGAATCCTCGCGGTGGTGTCTTGCTTCCTGTCACTCTTTGGATCGAAACGCATTGGCAGGTCATACACAATTTCACACAATTTTCCTTGATGCGTCGACGCATGCGATGTTCAATGCCAAGTTGAATGGAACGCTCATTGCGGAATGGTACAACCTGCAGAGGCGACGGAATGACTTTCACCTTCGAAGTAAGGTGGCATTTCTTTTCTGCTGTGGAATTACTGGTGATTTACTGACTTCGATTACTTTATCGATTCGATTGCTGGACTTGTACCGACTTGTACTACTTCCCTCTGAGCCGCCCGGTTTTTGTACAGCTACGTCTCACTGCAGATGTGTTAATGCACCCTCATAGATTGGGATCTTTGAGTCTCTTGTTGTTTTGACTTGTGACCGCGGCCACAGTGCCAGAGCGGCGCCCTAGAGGAAAAAAAAATCATGGAGACGGAGTCAGGAATCCCCCTCTCTGCAAGATCCGACCATTGCGCATGTGTATGTGAACAGCTCCCATGCAGCTTCTCTAAAACTGGACTCCCGTCTAGGCATGCTCATCGCGTTGGGTGCTCTTATTGCCCTGCCTCATTCCTCACTCAGTCTCTCGGTTGCTTGCTCAGCTTCTGCCGCTGCTGGGGTTGGCAAAGGCCCTCATGCCTGGTCAGTTATGTTCCCTACGACCTCCAGAGTCACGAGTACTGTCTATGAAAGCCTGGTTGGTGCCTTCTATCAAGATCTAGTGAGCGTCACTGCGAACCACATGGCTTTCGCTTCGTGTATTGGTTTGATGCTGACAAGAAGAGATGAAGAAGGAGTCCTGAAGAAAAAGCCATGCCTGGAAGACATCGCCCGAGGGAATCTGCAAAGGCGGTGACTGCAGCATATACCTGTGCACATTCGATGATGGACTTCGTGCCATCCTTTGATGCATCGGAACCAGGCCGTACTCCGGGGCAATTGTTAATGACCAACACGAATCACCAACGAAGTGTGCTGAGCAGTGCGACCACGGTTCGGCCCAAACTCCCTGACCAGACTCCCAACCCAGCTTTTGTGCCAGAGGAAGCAGCAGATAGACAGGCCAAAGGTTCCAAAAAGGGAAAGCCAAACCAGGGCAAGACTCGAGCGGTTGGCCTACAGGGGTCTTCTGCCTCCTCCTCACGGTACTTGACACATGTTCCGCTCAAGGTGGAAAATACTGTCAAGTTGGCTGGGGCTACATGTTACAAGTCGTTCTTGATTCAGTCTGGAGTTTCCTTCTTGTCAGGCAACGACCGATATAGCCGCCCCCAGAATTTTGAGGCCTATGCCCGTGCAAATGTTGGCCTGTCCCGGGCTATTGGCGCCGCCATCATTCTGTCCCCGGTCGACATGAGAGGGTTGGTGGGTATGGCCTAGGTTATTGCGGTTTTGCAAACCGGGGTTGGGCGCATCGACACTGACTCATTCGGAGTCACAAAGGAAGTGGATCGCTTTGACCGTAGAATTGTCTCGGACTCGGACATGCGCAATAGACTTTGCGGAGTACGGCTGTGTGAAGACCCCCTCCCCTTCACGGTGGGTTGGGCTAGCAATTCTCCAGAGTGTCGACATGTTCTTAGGCTGCATTTGATGTTGGTAGAAGCTCGTAACTATCAGCCCTTTGTTGACGATCATTGGTGCTTCCCAAGAGGGCGGTTTATGGGCCTCTTGTGGGGTTATGGGCTTGACAATCAGAGGCGTGCTTTATGGGAAGTACGGCCGAGACCTCATGGCACTGGTTGCTGCCTACTGCATGTGGACAGGACGCTACCGGAGAAGGTGTACTACCCGCAAAACCCAGCGCACGTTATGTGGCCCCTACATCGAGGACATTTCTATGACTCCTGGGCTATTGATCCACGAGCTGCCACCGAAGAGGCGATATTGGGCGACCAGCATCCAGCACCTGTTTGGTCTGAGTGACAACTGCCTGAGAGCTGCGACGTCGGGCAATAGCAGGCGTCAAATACGCCCACTTGACCCAAAAGATGCAGTTTCGACATACAGCGTCTCGTCCACGGCGCAGGCCTCTGATGTATCCTTGTCATCCAGTGGCGCGGAAACGGAGGAGTCAAGCAGCAAAAAAAGGAAGCGCACGAAGAGGCCCAAGCCTCGGAGGTTCAAGTTGACCCAAATTCGCAAGCTACCTCCTACCATCATGGAAGCAGACACAGAAGTTGGCTACCCCTCGTGGGATACTGCAGAGGATACAGAGAGACAAAGATGGCTGGAAAGTGCTAGAAACTTTGCTAGCTTTGCGAAAATTTCTTTTCAGCAGAAGGAATACAATGAAGAAGCAGCGAGTGCTATTCCTCCTCCGGCATCGTTCAGTTCCTTGCCTCCGGAATGGCCCATGGCCCGTATTGTGTTGCGTCTTCCATACGCCTCGTCCATGTACAAGCAGACTATGGTCAGGTGCACTTTAGAGAAGCGACTCGATGACCCTGGTGCAATCCTGCAAAAGGCTGACGTGATTGCTGGACTTAGTGATGGCCTTTCTCCAGTGGCGGAATTGATTGCTTCTCTCTTCTCTGGAGTTCGCACGATTGGTTTCGTCCAACAATTTCCTGAATGGGAGCTTTTTGAGGATCCTCAGTTCTGGTACAAGAGCCTGATCACGGAGCTGGCAGGAGCGGTACAAGCGCTCAGACAGACTAACAAAGGTATGGTCATCGCTCCCCACAGCAGAGATGCCTCTACGATGCTTTCCTTTGTGATGTTACATGATGTGGAATCGGTCATCTCCAAGGGCAATCTGCTTTTCCGAAACACCAAAATCTATTTCCCCACGGCTTTCCTCAACATTGTGCTCTCCAACGCCAAAAAACACCAATTCTTGGGCTCATGGCAAAATGCCGTGTTTTCCCGTAAAGGCCTGGTCGTTAAGGAGCATGACCATGCCACTGACCCCTGCAGTTTGTTGTTCATAGAGCAAGGTAGAGCAGAAGTCCTGGAAATCAAGCAGCGTGTCAGCGGGGGCGCTCGATTTCCCTTGACTCGCAAACTCGTTGGCGCTGGTTTGTTGGCCAGCAAAAACTTCGAACTGCTGGCCTGTCGGCTTAACCCTACCACTCTGCATATTGAGGTGCGAGTTCCTAATCTTGACCGAGGTGTGGCGGCTAATCCGACCCTCCAATTTGCTAGCGATCGCATTGACAACTTTATACTAAGCAATTGGGACCTCATGTCAGTGACTCCTGGAAAGCTTATGTCCATTGGTGCCACATTGGGGGCGGATACACCCACGGATGTATTAGCGCGGTATATAGACTGAATCCTGGCGCTTGATCGGGGACCTGAAACACAATGGATACACATCGCCAGACAAGAGTTTCTGCCTTGGGATTGGAATGTCCGCCAGTGGGCGTTCGTCGGCTGCTTCAGGCAGCGCAAGGTCGAGTGGGCTTTGATCTGCCTTAGGGCGGATTACCGCAGCCATTTCACCTAGCCTAAATGGCTATCCCGGGGCGGGGTGGGCTGCAGGTTTGCTCACAGGAGTATTCCTGTTCGCACGACCGGTGCCATGGTGCTTCTGCTCAGTCCTACTGGCCTTCATTGCTGTGTTGGACCGGAGAAGGCATCTTTCGGAGTGCTTTGCATTCTGCAGGAGTTGGGTCTTGCAATGAGACTCGGTGTTTGCCAATTGTGATTACGGAAGGAGACAATGGCTTCTTCGCCGGTGACCCTCGGCGCATAGTGTCTCGGTTCAAGTCTTGCTGGTGGTTGCTACGTAATACTGGCTGGCCACACCTCCTGGTGTTGCCTCGGAAAGTGGTGGAACTACTGAAAAAGACTCGCGGGAAGGGGTAGCCTGAGATAGGCTGATGGTTCCTCTCTGTTGCTGCTGAGACGGACAAGAATGACTTGCCTACAGCAGTAATTATACATGGGAAATCTCAATGATGACAGGATCCTCCTTGCATTTTCCACCTAGAGCGGAAAGTGGTGGCCCCTGGTGAGTTGACCTCGGTGCTTGGACAGGAAAATAGTGACGTCGTAATGAGGGAAGAGGGGAGCGCTTTGCCTATAGGGGTATTGCGCTCCTCGCGAGCTAGCAAGGTCAGTTTTGTCTTTGCGGGAGTCTTAACGGACATTGAGAGACCCTCAGGAGCATATGATGCTTGGAAAAGGGCGAAAACGCGCAGAGCCACTCTGACTCATCTACCCGGAGCTGCTGCTCTGATCCGTAGGTCCAACTTAGGCGACTTTGTCCAGGATGCAACGGTAGGGTTGCCGGAGGAATTTGAACGATTGGACTTGTCAGAGCACCCCTCATCGTTTTTGTTGTTGGATATGTTTCGACCCGGATCGACGGTCAGTGGCTCGCAATTGATGAAGGTGGCACAGCTTGCGCCCCAACACAAACCCGTTGTGCTCGGGATCCCCTCTCAAGTGCTCTCTTCTCCCTTTGTGAATCACAAGCATGCAGAACTGGTCAACAGCTTTCGGCTCTTCCTGGATCTGCTCATTACCAGGACACCTCCACGAGAGGTGGCGCAGCATCAGGCTTTCTGTGCGCAAATTCTGGAGGAAGCGGACAAGGACAGTGGTCACCTTGCGGTCCTGGCAGTTAGCATGCTCGTTAATATTTTGACGGGCAGAGGCACCCTGCTCGTGGAAGGCCTTTTTGGTGCAGGCAAGACCACCTCTGTAGTGTTTCTTCTTGCGTGGCTAGTTCTGACCACGCCGGACAGTGCCAAATTCACGGTGGTGAGCAGAGAAAATCCAGCAGGACAAGCCATTGCTGCCATGATTGTTAGGCTACGACTTCCTCAGACAGTCAAGGAAAAGTTTGTCCGCGCATGTTCTCAGAAAGAACTGGAGGAGCTTGGAGAGGCCCGCGCAGGGATAGAGGTCAAAACAAGAGAAGCTGGATCGAAACTTAGCAATGGAAGGGTTCTCATTGCGACAACAGGTACCATATATGAACACCTTGATGGTTTCCCTAATGAGTTCGGGACGCATGTTGCAAATAGCTGCCTT
The DNA here is from genome assembly GCA_009767595.1 of Symbiodinium kawagutii. Taxonomy (NCBI): domain Eukaryota; class Dinophyceae; order Suessiales; family Symbiodiniaceae; genus Symbiodinium; species Symbiodinium kawagutii. The sequence continues at coordinate 136,716 of VSDK01017252.1, read as the reverse complement.
ATGATCCATGAGGAAGCGCAGCAAGCAGTAGAATACAAGAGTGCGGTTGCTGCTGCAGCGCCAGAGGTACCCTGCTTGTATGTCCTCGTGGGGGATGGACGCCAGGCTCCAGGAGGGGTTGACAGCCGGAATAGAGAGGCCATTGAGCTCCGTTCAGAATTGGTGAAGCTGCCCATCGGCCTCAAAGCTCCTAGCTGTACCTTTACCCCAGCGACATTTAGTATCGCGTTGAGCCGGCTAGTGGATCATTGTGAAGGAGTCAATAGGTATGACTTATTGCAACATGTGAAGGAAATTTCCAAGAAATCGGTGTTTGAGCAATGGAGGTACAGTGATGAACCTTTCCCTTGCCACCCCCCCCCCCCCCCGCCTCTGCTTCGGCGGGTGTCGGGAAACGACCGCGCGCTTGGTCCATCATGTTTCCCACCACCTCCAGAGTTACCAATATTGTGTATGAGAGTCTGGTTGGTGCTTTCTATCAAGACCTGGTCAGGGTTGATCCCACCGAGCAAGGCGAACAATGGGTGTTCGGCAGTGGTACGCACAATGAGTCTAGAAATGAGCCCCACGGCTCCCGTTTCATTTATTGGTATGATGCTGATAAGCGGAGGAGAAGAAGCTCTGAAGAAAAGGCAAAGCCCGATGGGCATCGGGCGAGAGAGTCTGCCAAAGCTGTAGTAGCTGCATACAATCGTGCGCGTGCCATGATGGACTTTGTCCCGTCCTTTGCTAATTCAGAACCAGGGCGTGCCCCGGGGCAATTGCTGATGACTAACACGAATCACCAGAGAAGTATCCTGAGCAACTCTGCCGCTATTAGGCCGGTACTCCCGGCACGGGCACCTAACCCGGCGTTTGTGCAGGACGATGAGATAGATGAACAAGCTAAGGGAACGGCGAAAGGGAAGCTGAAAGTGGAGAACACGGTTAAGCTGGCAGGTGCCGCATGTTATAGATCATTTCTGATTCAATCAGGAGTTTCTTTCCTGTCAGGCAACGACCGATATAGTCGCCCACAGAACTTTGAGGCTTATGCCCGTGCTAATGTTGGCCTTTCCCGAGCCATAGGCACCACCATTATCTTGTCGCCGGTCGGCGTGAGAGGGTTAGTAGGCATGGCTCAGGTCCTGGCGGTTCTGCAGTCAGGAGTTGGTCGTATTGACACGGACTCACTTGGAGTGACAGCGAGCTATGGTCACTTTGATGGACAGATTGTGTCTGACTCTGCAATGCTTGACCGGCTGTGTGGGGATCGAATCTGTGAGGACCCTCTCCCGTTGGCATTGGGATGGGCCAGCAACTCTCCCCAAGGCTGCCAAATTCTTCGGCTGCGTTTGATGTTGGTCGAAGCCCGCAGCTATCAACCCCATGTCTCGGACCATTGGTGCTATCCTGGGGGCCGTTTTATGGGTCTTCTGTGGGGCTATGGACTTGACAACCAGAGAGACGAGCCTTGTGGGAAGTTCGCCCAAGTACTCGTGACCCAGGCTGTTGCTTATTACATATTGATCGAACTCTGCCTGAGACAGTATACTACCCGCGCAACAAGGCGCACGTCATGAGTCATGTGGACACTGCATCGAGGACATTTCTATGACTCAAGGGCTATCTCGCCCAAAGCTGCAACCAAGGAGGCTATACTGGGCAACCAAAGTCCGGATCCAAAAGGCCTTAGCGACTTAGCGATGACTGTCTTAGAACAGGGACTCCTGGCTTCAGTGGGCGACGCGCACGCCCACTTGACCCACAGGATGCTGTGTCAACATATACAATATCATCCACAGCACAGGCCTCTGATGTCTTGATGTCCTCAGGTGAAGAAGATGTAGAAAGTTTGCGCAGCAATAAGAGAAAGCGTGCGGGGAGGTCAAGAGCTCAGAAATTCAAATTGGTCAAAATTGAGAAATTGCCGCCTACTATCATGAGGCTGGCACTGAGGTGGGGTACCCGTCCTGGGATACAGCGGACGATACTGAGAGACAAAGGTGGTTGGAAAATATTCGAAGCTTTGCTGACTTTACACGTATCTCGATTCAGGAGGGCGTGTGCAATGAAACAGCAGCCAGAGCAATCCCACCTCCGGCAGCACTCAGCTCGCTGCCCCCGGAGTGGCCTATGGCTCGTTTTGTGCTGCGTCTCCCTAGTGCTTCCTCCATCTATAAGCAAACAATGGTTAGAGGCGCTCTGGAAAAACGATTTAATAACCCATATGCTACCCTTCAGAAAGCAGATGTCATTGCAGGCCTCAGTGATAGTCTTGTCCCGGTGGCTAGACTCATTGCCTCCCTCTTTTCAGGTGTCAGTGAGGTAGGCTTTGTGCAGCAGTTCAGAGAGTGGGAGCTTTTTGAAGATCATCAATTTTGGTACAAGAGCTTGATCACCGAGCTGGCGGGTGCGGTCCAGGCGCTCAAGAAGACATCTAGAGGAATTATCATTGATCCTCAAAGCAGATCGGCCTCTACAATGCAGTCATTTGTAATGTTGCGTGATGTCGAATCTGTTATTTCCGAAGGCAATTTGCCCTTTCGAAATACGAAGATATATTTCCCGTTGGCCTTCCTCCAGGTTGTTCTCGCCAATGCCAGGAGGCTCCGCTTCAAGGGATCATGGCAAGATGTCATGTTTTCGCGAGATGGCTTAATTGTCAAGGAGAAAGAATACGACGCTGATCCCTGTAGCCTGCTGATCATAGAGCAAGGAAAAGCGGAGGTTCCGGTAATTGAGCAGCATGTCGCCGGTGCAACAAGATTTCCCTTGACTCGTAAACTGGTTGGCTCTGGGCTCTTGGCCAGCAAGGTACTGGAGCTTCTCGCAGGACGCCTCAACCCTTCTACCCTACATATTGAGGTCAGGGCTCCGACTCTTGACCCTAGCGTAGAGATAGGCCAACCTCGGCAATTTGAGGGTGACAGCATTGACACCTACATTCCCAGTAATTCGGACTTGATGGCAGTGACTCCTGGCAAGCTTATGTCAAAGATGCAACTCTGGGTGCTGACACTCCCATGGATGTCTTGGCACGGTATGGGACTACCTGTTTGAGGGCTTGAATTGTGAAGATGCCATTAAGAGCACCCTGCTGAAATTGTTTCCCCATGATGGAGTGTTTGCTGATCCTGTGCAAGTTGAGGCAGCCTTCGGCGCGCCGATGTGGGCACCCCCAGGCCAGAATAACCATGATTTTCATCAGGCATGGTTCCAGACCATGACTCGGCCGAGTAGGCATCCAATAAATGATGCGTGGTACAGGATAGGAGAGTTGAGGGACAATGGGTTCTGCGCCAGAGTTTTCCTAGTGGTTGAGGATGTGGCGTGAGGAGGATTTTCGTGTCGGTCCTTGGTTGTACCGACAATTGATGCGTGTGCCTCCAGTCATCATGCTGGGTGAGTTCATCGACCGGGGCTAGTGGTGATGGCTTGGAGTGTGTCCCTGCCTGACCACTTGCCCTTGTGATTTCCATACGGGATAGTGCCTGCTTTGGTGCTCACTTGCGCCCAAAGGAGCAAGTTCACTAGGTTAGGCTGAGTGACTACGGGGAGCGCATCAATGTCTCTCTGGATGACAGGTGGCTCTTGGTCTCCACTGCCACGAGCGACTTGGCACGCTTCAATGTGTCGTTGAGGCGCTTGTAGTTCCCTAATCCCAGGGACAAGCGAAAGTTGGACGATTTGGCAAGGAACTATCCATGGAAGAGCAAAGCAAGACAGTGACGTTACCATTTGCCCATGTGCCGAGTCAACAGCAATCTTCCCGGAGTGCTGCGCCTTGACAAGCTGGCTGCTACGGAAACGCCTAGCCTTGGCCCCGGCCTTTGCTGGTTGTTTCTGCTGCAGTTTGCTTGACGGTACTGCGTACCGGAGCTGAAAACGGGCATTGGTCGTGCAAAGTGGCAGTGAGTGCAACTGGTCCTGTGACGCAGAGCCTCAGGTGCGGTGTCAATACCGAGGCGCGCAATGTCCTTGCTCAAACTCCGTCTTGCGCTGAAATTTCTCTATCCTATTTGCATGACTCAGTGGAGCTTGTCACTTCTAGTTTCTTCGCTGGGCAGTGTGTCGGATCTTACAGGAGAAGTGGGAGAGGAAGTAGCCGTAGATATTACCTGTGTTACCCGCGACCTGCTTCGGGAGCTGTGACGGCTCCAGGTTTGCTATTGTTACTTGACTTGCAGATTTCTCCTGACGTACTGTGCAAATTTTCTTGAGGCGAGGAACCTCATGGATGGGACTTATGCAAGTCGAGAGATTGGCGGTGGCACTTGTGTACACCTGGTTTGCGCTCCTGGTGCATGGCTTTCGATTGTTGATTCGCTCTTTGTGTTGGGGGGCTGGGGCCCCCCCTGGATATCTTTTGGGTACCGTTCCCATTGCTATTACATGTTCGCAATCACCATGCCAGTCAAGATACGGTATACTTTCTTTTCTTTGTGCGAAGCTGCAACGTTGGAAGATGTGTTTACTGGCAGGATTCTCAGAAGTGGTCACCTGGAATGGCATAAAAGGCTGTGTGATTCTTGCGAAGGAATTTTGCTCAAAACGAGATGAGACGATGATGCCCGGTTGTTCGACTTCTGAGATGCGTGAGTGCGGAGTGTCACACGTTTGTCTGATAAGTAAGATGACCTTTTTCTTGTTTGGGGTGGCTGGTTTTTTGGGTGGTTTGGGTGTTGGTTTTTGGTTGGTTTTTTTTTGTCTTGTTGGTCTGGTTCTGCTCAATGGTCATCTTACTTTCTAATTGGCGATCTTATGATCTCTATTGCAGTCTTTCTGGACATATAGTGACCTGCATTTCGTGTGCAATAGGCGCTACCCAGAAAAAAAACCTGATTTGACAGAGGTGCTTACCAGGTACATGAACAGCTCTCAGCGTTGCATGTTGGCAAGGACGTGGCTACTCAAGACGCTGATGCCTGGATGATCGCCTTCTGAGCAGAGTGAGTGCGGAGTTTCACACGTCTCACCTAGTAATTGACAGTTAATCTGATGAGTAATTAGACTCTTTGCGGTGGTTTGGTGCTTGTTGGGCTGGTTGGCGGGTTTGTTTGCTTGTTGGTTGTTTTGTGTTTTTTGGGTTGCTTTGGTTCTGGGTTTTCGATTTGTCATCTTACTTTGATGAACGATTAGTGAAATCAGTGATCTTCTAATGCAGTCTACCTGGACATATAATGACTTGTGTTTCGCGCACAAGAGGCATTACCGGGGAAAAAAAACAACAAGGGGTTCGCTTTGTTCCCCTTGTGGCTGAGTCCACAGGAGCCTGGGACCGTGAAGCCGGTCACATCCTCCTGCAAATTTCCCGGAGTGTGGCAGCCCGAAGGGGTGAAGATGCTGGTGTGCTACATGGGGACTTACTCCAGGAACTGTGTGTCCTCATTTGGAGCCACCGTGCACGGGCAGTTCTGCGCGGACGTGCTGAATTTTTGCCTGAAGATGAGGCGCGCATGCATGTGCGTCCACTAATTCCTGAGCCGGCTCCTTTCTTTTATGTTTGGCTGCTTCTCGGCTTCCTGCCTGAATCGCTTTTGGCCATACCACAGGGTTGGTTTTTCCAAGGGTTGCCAGTAGTGCTCCCTCTTCCCCTGCCCCTAGGCTTTTCGGAGAATCGCCTCCTAGGCTTTTCCTCTATTTGGCATTGCGTTTTCGCGCTTTGCTTCCTTCTTTTTCCAATTCCCGTTGGAGCTAAAGGGCTCCTTCGGCGTCTCCGTTTCACCAGAGACATTGATTATCGCTGTTTGTCGGGTCTCATGAATCGAGTAATTAGCTTCGGGGGAAAGGGAGCAGCGATGGCTTTGCTCGGGTTTTTCTTTGTTGCAGTTCCTGGGTCTTGTCTGTGTTGATGGCGTGGGTGAGTTCGGTACGGGATTTATTTTATTTTTTGCTACTCATGCTTCATGCTATCTACACATGTTTTTCCTTGCCTGATGGTCGGATCTGCTTGGACACTCACGCACGTACTGCAACTGTATGCGGGTGACATCGATTACCTGGCTTTGTTTCCTTACGACTTACTTGAAAGGAACGTGGTACAGGCGTAGCAGCGTAGCAATTTCATCGCTGGTTTTCCTTTGGTTGTGGACAGATCGTGGATTGAGTGTGAACTGCACTTCAACTTCAGGTGGACTTTGTAGTGTTTTTTTCTAGCAGTTACGTAGCCAACTTTACATCATATAAACTTCAGATCAAGTTCGCTAGACTGGGGTATATGCTACATGTGAAGTACGTTTTGTTTTTCGTCATTCAAACGTTCCTCAATTTTTGTATAGTTTCCTTCTGCAATCAGAGCTAGTATCCAGCTGCCTTGATGTTTCACTCTTTGTTCATTTGGGACATTGATCTGTGACCGTGCCCTCGGGGAGTTCGGGCGCATTCCTATTAAAAAAAATGAAGATGATTGAAAAATGATGAAAAGAAGGCAAGGAGGCAGAGGCGCGGAGAAAGAGGTGAGAAGGAGGAAGAAGAGGGAGGGGGGAGGAAGAGCTGGCGGGATATTCCTGTGAGAAAATAGTTCCACAATGATGTGGGGAATTGACGTTGGGTCGGTGATTTGGCTAGTAACCATGGAAGACTGCGCAAAATGTAATGTTTCATAATCTTTGGGAATCCTTAGTGTACAAAATTTAAGAAAGCGAACGTACTTCCCGTGATTTTATGCGAAAAACTGTGCAAAATATATAGCACTTCACATCCACATCACCGGTTCCCTGCCATTTCCAAGGAGCGGCGCCACGCAGATGCAAACAGGTTTTGCAAATTTTGATTTCGTCTATTGCATCAGAAGTGGAAGTGTCGTTTGTGAAAAATGATCCGGGATCGACCAACGGGACATGGAATCATTTTTTGCCTTGATGGAGTCACAATTGCGTTGGGCGAATCTTATTTTGCTTCTAATACCTAGTGCCCAGAAACATGTTGAAAATTGAACTTGTGTTCTCGCAGGCATTCCCACAAACATTTTTGTGCACAGGAAATGGTTGGGTCCCGTTTTCACAGGGAATAATCTATTTTTTGCTTTTCCACATGGAACCATTGTTTTCTGATTCATGAACATTTTGCGATCACATCGAAAAATCAACATTTATTATGGTCTTGTCATAGCACGTACATGCATGTGCATTTGGCATGCAGTTGGTGTGTTGCAGATACATGCCCAGACGGATACGCAGACACAGTGCACAGACATACGCCCATAAATGTACAAGTGCACTTACCCATGTACGCGCGCACACAAACACGCATCCATGAACAGGCACTCACGTGAATGATACCAAATTTGTGATCCAGAACTAGAACTCATACGCATGCACATGCGGGGAAGCTTAACAGTTTAGACCCGCACAGACAAAGATACAGAGATTACGCGTACACAAATGCATTAACGCGCAGTCAGTACCAGTAGCAACCGGAACCGTTGCTTTTCCAAACTTGAGTTGGATCCCCGCGGGCACAAGTGAACAGGGTCTACGTCAAAAAACATCTTTGTCACAAAACCATCTCTGCTTGCAGATTTATGGGGAGCGGTGCAGAATTCTCACCCTTGTATACCAACACGAACTGACACAATTAGGTGGAATTTTAATGATAAAGTTCTGAAACTCTCTCGCCAAATGTATGGCCCACACCATTTAGGGTATCTCTAATGACTCCATCACCGTATTCAATTTTGAAACTTGCATCAACAGGTGTTTAGCACTTGCCATGTCAATATCTTTGTGGAAAAAGGCAGTGCGATCAACCAACAAGCAAGTCACCTCAATCAGGTTTGTGCGGTGAGTTTTTTGGACGTCGCCAAGAGGGACATCCACACCTTTAGTGCCTTGGTCCCTGGTTTCTGTCTTCTCTTGTTGGTGGGCTGATTCCATGTCACCCACAGCCGGGCGTGCACAGCGGCACCGCCATGCATGGTTCCTATTTGTTGATTTTTTTTCCTGGCCTTTTTGAAGAAACTAACCTCAAATGTTGTCACTCACCATGACAGTTGGCCAACCGCCTCCAGTTTGTGCATCATTTTTTGTGTCGCCAAGACCTATGCGATCAGCACGTTGTTTGGAAATGTTGCGACTGGTTTTTCTGTGCGTGCTGCACCTTTTGCGTCGTACGGTAGAAAATTAAGCACTTTGTTAGCCAGATACAATTTACTTTTTGTGGCACAGAAGAATCTATGCATGCGGGTTTCTCAAAATAGGAGTGCCCCCAAAAATGGTTGGTTTATTAGTAGAAATCAAAGGTCATGGATGATTTGGGGAGAAACCACTACATTTCTGTTTTCCATTTGGTGCCCCGAAACCTCGAGTGCTACCAAGAAACTGTCAAACCAGAAAACTGCCGCGAAACTGTACACTATAAAACCTTCAATGCTGATGTCGTGACCTGGCAAAATCACCACTGCTTAAAAACTTGGGATCGAGTGGGTCAAAGCGGACGCTAGTGCCATCCCCAAGGCTGGTGCTAGCGCTTCTTATTACCACCTTCCAGTTCTGGGGACTCATGGCCCCTTGCAGATGCATGGCCTCTGAGGGGGCACGTCGCCAATTCTTCTAGGCACCTGTTCCCCGCAAGGGTGCCCATGTAAGGCGAAGAGGAATGAAATTGTGTTCCAATGGGGAACATATCAAGGGCATCCATCCATCATCAATCCTTGGGGCAAAACGTTTCAAGTGCAGCCAAAAGCAAAATTGTCCAAGGTTATCCATCCACTTTTCCAAACCGTTCCAATGATTAAGTGCCAACATTTGCATGTCAAACGAAAAGCACTGTCCCACGACCGCATTTTCCAGACATGACGCGCTGAAACTCGTTTCCGATGTTGGGACCAATATTTGCCATGGTGCTTCTTGTTCCTGAAAACGTGCGTTCTAAACATGCAAAAAAAATCATGCGGAGGCAATGCCCCATCAAAATTTGTTGGAATACCGGGAACACCCGCATCGCCTTTGACGTGACAGTGGCATCAGAAAATTTCACCGGAAAACCAGTGGCTCCATGGATCCGTGTTTGTGGCATGACACCGCTTTCGATTTTCCGCTCGTTCAAAACTTTGAGTCGAATACAGACCAAAGAGGCATGGGCAACCCAAGTGTCACCAACAGCGGGAAAAAACTAGGACATAGTGGCCAGATTTTTTGAAAAAACACATTTACGCAAACACTGTTCCCATTTGTGGGTGGACGATTCCCCCAAAAATACCCAAAATTATTTTCAAATTGACGGGCCATTTGTGTTCGTAGATCTCATTAGGAAAATGACCCCGGGGCCAACCATGATAACCAGATGCCAATGTAGAAACCATGCGATTCTTTCACATACAATGCGTTACTCCCATATTCAATTCATGCAATGCGTTACTTCCACGTCTTGTTTGCGCCCGGCGCATGGCGACGGCCCATACGTAAAACTTTCGCAGCTGTTGGCCAGTGGTCGCATGACTCGTTTTGTCGAAGACCCTGGCCGTTAGCACCGAGCAGACGTCCCAGCTTCAAATCACATCTGTTTTTTGTGCAATTGAATTGTGCCAAACGCAGGTAACATCCAAGCCGCGTGGGGTTTCATTCTTGAAACTTAGAGCCGTGCGGGTTGAACCACGAACGTGTTTCCCGCCACACAATCATGAAAATATGAAAAGTAACAGCCACTTGTTATTGTTTTGGCAAACACAGGCGGCAACCAAGGACAAATCAGGTGAACCCAACTCACTTTGTAAATGGTGAAAAAAAAAGCCAGTGAACGCCTTCGGGCCGTCGCTGTTTGCAATATGACCTGAAAAAATTAACGGGGTCACGCGCGCCCAAATTTTTAGAAAACGCGAGTTGCTTAATTTTTGCTCGTCACACATTTTGCTTGGTCTAGTCAAGTTTGTTGCGGCGTTGAATATATTGGGACACGTTGGGGGTGATCTTTGTTGGGGTGATCTTTGTTGGGGCGATCTTAGTTGTTGGCCGCAGGCGGAAGCTGAGCTGTTGGATCCCATGGTTGCTTTAGCGTCGGTGTTGTTGTTCGTGTTGTTGGAGGCCCCTGTGCGTGTTGGCTTACAGCGAGGCAATTCCTTCACATTGACTTCCTAAGGCTGTATATCGCCGAGTCCGGCACCCTTGCTGTAGAATTTTTTTTTCAACGCGCCCATCGAAAAATTGATTTTTCCATTGCAGTCGTGCGTGCGGGCAAGCAGGCTCCTTCCACAAAAATGCCCATCACAAGGAAACAACAAAAACGAAACAATGGTTCTGTTTGATTTCGTCAGCGGTGGCCCTGGGGTCTTACACCTAGGGCGCAGGCAAGGTGACACAAAAGTATTTCGTCTGCAAACAATATGCGGCAGAATCACCCCCCACATCTTGCCAAAATCCGACGTCTGCGGTTCGGTATTCCCAAGTGCCCAAGCCACAAAAGGGAAAAAAAATTTCCAACTTACTCTCCCATGTGGAATTGGGCCGTCTTACTGTCCTGGGACCAAGCAGCCGCCAGTTTACACACCACGCATCTATGGATCAGAATTCATCGTGCCACATGCCCGCTGAATCCTGAACCTGCAGCGACGGTTAAGAACGTGCAGCCCCGTGGGCTCTACAGGCAACCCTTTGTTTCTTCCAGGCAACATGCGTGCATGCGTTTTCCGTGCGCCACATTGCAAAGCTGAACAAATTTGGTTGCTTGCCACGGGATGCCTACAACCAAGAGTATGCTCATTCACACGAACACGGAGCAAACTACTCTTGGGCCGGCCCCCCGACATGCAAGCGCAAACGCCAGAATTGGTCCGCCACTGCGCTTGTGTTGGACGATGATGCACAAGACCAAAACTTGCACAATTTGAATCTGATTGTGAGTCCGGCCCTGCATGCCCGAAAGCGGCCTGGCTTCAGGGCGCAGGATGTCTTGAAACTGTTCCCGCGTTACGCTGACGGCACACTTTGGTGCCTCAGGAAAAAAACTACAAACCTAGACATCAAAGAAGCCGACGCGTCACTGTCAAAAGTTCTTTGTTCCCAAAGGCCAAAACCTTTGAAACGACAAAAATTTTCGATTTGAGTCATCCAAGTCGGGCCACAAGACGACGACCTTCCGGAACCCAATGCAAGACATGTTTGGCCCAACGAGCATCAGGAAGTGTGCCGATGTACTATCAAGTTTCAATCCCGCATGCCTGTCGGCAACCCCTTTGGGCGCAGGAAAATGGAGGTGAAACGTGGGCTCAATTGTCCGTCGTGGCTGGCAAAAGGCGCCCCCCGGGTCATCCATGAGCTGAAACCCAAAGCCAGCATCGTTGGCCGACGTTTCCCATGTGTTCGGTTGGCGGAACCGGAAATAGTCAACAAATTTCGAAGACCAAATCGTAATTTGTCATTCCAGGCATGCACAGTTTCATGCCATGGTCGGGACCAATTTTTATTTTGGGGCGGACCAACCATGAGGCATAGCAACCATCGCCAGGTGGCATCCATTTGTTCAAGGTCTCTTTGGCGAACTTGGCGGTGACCCGAAGCAAACAAGGCAACAAACGTAATGACCGAATCAAAATAGCGCAAACGGTCTTTCAATGGAGTGTTGTTGTCACATAGCACAGAATGGTTGGCAAAAAACTCTTGGAAACCGCTTGAAAATGATGATCCGATCGGCATCCATTTTCGTTCTGCCAGCCACTCCTGTTCCCAGTGTGCAACCCAACAATTTGTGTCCAGCAGTGCCAGTTTTGATTTGCATTCTGCATTGCTGCTCTGTCGACAAAAAAGATGGCGCTCGAGCTTCGTTGACGAGGATGACTGGCGCACTTGTAGTCAGGAGAAAGCAAACATGTTCACGTCCAAACACGGGACAAACCAAAATAAATTTGCACTCCGTAGCCGTGCGGGCAAATAGCAATCAGCACGACCATGTCTCAGCTTGCATTTCTTGAGCGGCATAGAGGTTCACAATTTAATTGAGATCGCGTTTTCACGCCTGTGCCTTTATTGCGCAGCCAATCGGCAGACAAGCTTCGACTCGACTTGGCTCGACTCATCCGCAAACTTTAAGTCCAACAAGGGTGGCATCCCATCGCGCAAACCAATGCCAAAACCGTTCTGTTCCACTGTAAGCACCTAATTTCGAATGTTGTCGTAAACATGTCGTTGACCAATGCGGCACAATAATTCATGCTGTTTCAAGCCGTTGTTGTGCACAGGCCGGTGGCCGGCTCCGAAAAACGCGACGCAGGTAGCATTTCGCTCTCAGAGTCGAGTCGTGTCGAGTCGAGTCCCTGCATGCCCGGAGGCAGCCCATTTGGGCGCAGGTGAGAAAGTGAAACCAAAAGAATTCAAAATATCAACTCGCAGCAGGTCCAAAGCATCAATCTCGCACACCGCAAGAAGTCACAAAATCATTGATATGTGTCATCCACATGACATTGTCAGCAGCCAAGGCCTCCCAATCTTCAAGCCCTTTGTAACGACAATACGCAATAGTTTTGGTCAACCAGTTGTGTCGTGGATTACCTGGACCACGTCGCCCCGGCGGGTACCAACAAAGTACACGTCGAATCCATCTGTCCACCGGCAGTTTTGCAACATAAAGGCCTAACTTCCAATACTGAACAATACATTTCCGCGACCAAGACTCCACGCCATGTTGCAATCTGATGCGTTCAACTTTTTCGTTCCAAACGTGTAAAACTTCATGCCACGGACGTGTCCAATGCACATGGGCCGGGGGATGAATCATTCTGCGAAGCAACTTTCGGAAAGCGCAATCCAAAGTATGCAAGTCAAATGCGTGTATTGTACGAAGACCAGCCCCGAACAAAGCGACTGGAGACACCACTGCGTCAAAACAACGCAAGCGATCCTTGATCCGAACTGCTTGATCACACAGAACATGTTTGTTGGCAAAAAAGGCCCTGCTGGCAGCTTGCACGTGGAAGTCGACGTCTTTCTAAGTCCTTTGACAACGACCCAAAACACATTTTCCTGCAAACATGAGTCGTGTCGAGTCGAGTCGAAACATGTCTGCCGATTGGCTGCCCATGAAGGGCACAGGCGTGAAAACTCAATGTCAACAAAATTGTGCAACTCTATGCCGGTCAGAAAATTCAAAGAGAGACAGAGTCTTGCATATTGTTTTTCCAATGCACGTCATCAAGAGCCATCCAGTTTCCAAGGCCCCCCCACCTGCAATACGTGTTCAATTTCTCGTCCCATAAATGTGGTTGACGACCTTGACATCGCCGACCCCCGGGATTCCACATCAACGCACGGATCACCCAACGTGATGATGGCATGGTCGACAAGTGCTGCGCCAATTTCCAATATTGCGTCAACACAATTTGGGACCAAGGAGAAGCCCGAAAGTGGAGCATCATAGTTTCGACGCGCCCATTCCAAACATGTAAGGTTTCATGCCAAGGGCTGTCCCAATCGATTCCCGTGGGGGGTCCAACAATTTTACGCAATAATTTCCTCACACATGCGAGAAAAACGAAATAATCGAACTGAAAAAAAATTGAAGGAATTTCGGGACTTGAATCGGTTGGACGCTGTACATGTGGACCCTGTGCGGCAGCAATGCGGAAACTACAAGGAACCTGGGCCAGGAGAATTCCAGACATATTTGGCAAATGTTTTCCAATCCGAGGCGGGCCACAACACGCACACATTGAACATGCTGAAACAATTCGGGCACAGTGAAAGTTTTGGTGACACTCCTGCATTTGGAGTGGGTGAGCTTGAGAAAGCGTTGGACCAAATGCAGTGCAACAAATCTGCTGATGCTGACGGCATTGTCATTGAGATGTTCAAGTATGGAAGTTTTCAATTGCATCGTTGTTTGCTGAACATTTTCAATTCGATGGTGGCTTCGGGTTGTTTCGAGCAATCATGGCGCAACACTCTGTTCGCAATGTTGCCGAAGCCGGGGGACACGTCGAGGCCTAGCAATTGGAGGCCCATCGCTGTGTTGAGAATCACGTACAAGATTTGTACAAAATTGCTTTACAAAGGATTGCGTGGATTGTTGGACGCGCAGCAAAGTGTGGATCAAACAGGTTTGAGGCCAGGGACCGGCATTACAGATGCTTTCGTTGTTTTGGAGGCTGTTTGCGAAAAATGTTTGGAGTGGAACGTGCCGGTGTGGATTGCCAGCCTGGACCTGACTAAGGCTTTTGACCGTGTTGAATATAGTGCTCTATTTAAATTTTTGCTGGAACAAGGCGTGCCTAAATATGCCTAAATCATATTGTTCGTTATTGTGGGCTTTGTATCAGGATCAAACCGGTTCAGTTAGCAACGGAGCACGATTTTCCATACAAAGGGGCGTAAAGCAGGGTGATGTCATCAGCCCTTTGCTTTTCAACGCTGCTTTCGAATCTGCATTGAGACGATGGAAATCAAAACTATCGGACCACTGTGGTTTGGACATTGGAGCCGGTGAGCGCTTGAGCAACATTCGGTATGCCGATGATTTGATGTTGTACGCTTCCACAGTTGAAGACATTGCTATGATGATCGAGATGCTGGTCGTTGAGTTGCGTGCGTTTGGGCTGACCTTGAGCGCTGGTAAGAGCAAAATTCTGACAACAACAGCAGTCTCAAACCCCACGAAGGTAGAAATTGCCGGCGAATATGTGGATGTTTTGGACGGCGCTAAGGCACACAAGTATTTGGGCCGCAGCTTGCCGGCAGAGCTGAGCAAGAGATCGGATGTTGAGTTGGCGCACAGGTTGCAAGTTGCATGGGCGAAATTTCACAAATACAAAGCCGTACTTTCCAACAAACATGTTTCCTTGAAATTGAGATGTGCTTTTCGGCTTGGCGGCGTTGCCATTGACGAAACCACATTTGCAGAGGCTCAATATCGTGCAGCGTCGCATGTTTCGATCAATTGTGGGCTGGGTTTCTGTTGGTCAGTCTGACTGGAGGGACACAATGAGACGAATGAATGCAAAACTGGAAACATCTTTGTCGTTACATCCAGTTCAGCCATGGAGTGATGCAGTTTTCAAAGGCCAATTTCGGTTGTCCATGCGCATTACGGCTCACACGGACCGTTGGCCAGCACATTCAACATTGTGGTTTCCGCCGGACAAGTGGGACAACCATTTTTCGTCATTGCCAGCTCGGAAGCCTGGACGCCCGCAACAGAAATGGGATGACATCCTCCGAAAATTTCCTGAACAAACTTTTCAGCAGCCAAAATGGTTTGTAGCAGCTCGCAACGTCACAGCATGGCGTGTCGCAGAGCATGCATATGTGGCATTCTGCCGACAACATTTCTCAATGTAAATATTTGTGAGGCAATGTCGCAACAGCCGACTTGCCTGCCCCCCGTGTCCTCCAGTGGACCGTAGTCTCTGACTCGAACGGGCGAAAGAAGAAAGAAAGGCGTCCATTGCTTGCAGATCGTCCTTGTATATTTTCCTGTGTCCGCTTGCAAAACAAGCAACTGGAGTGATCATTGCCTCGAAGTATTTCAGCCTGGAACGACGAGAAACGTTTTGATCACACAAAACAGTTTTGTGTGCGAAAAATGCGCGGGACGCGGCTTGAAGACGATGTTCAACATCACCGCGCTGACCATCACGACCACCTTGCGCAGAGAAAATGCACCCTAGCCATTTGTGACCGCAGTTTCGCGCCGTCACACCAATAACCCCATTATGTAAACGTATGTTGCAGGGAGGTTGGGCTTCAGTTGTCAACACGACTTTTTTCCGCAGGGTTCAAAAGCAACCCAACTTCCGCCAACGCAACCACAAACTCATTTAACATGAAAATCAACGATTCTCTCGATTGAGCGAACACAAACAAATCATCCGCAAAGCGAAGGTCCAAAAGTGAAGGAAGGCCGTCATTCATATCAATGCCTGCGTGTTGTACAACTTGGCCCCACCGGCTCATAGCCCATTCCAACGTCGCCGCGAACAAGCGCGGACTCAGAACACACCCTTCTCGCACCCCGGCGGAAATTGAAAATAGCCGGCTTTTTCCATGAAAACCCTGTACTTCGCCTTGCTGTTGTGCATTCAAGCATCACAATTGCCACACAAGGTGGTCCGACACACTTTGTTCCCGCAATGCTGTCCACAATTTGTTCCAATCAACTCTGTCAAATGCCTTTGACAAGTCCAAGCTGACAATCCACAAGGGCATGGAAGAAGCCAACGATTTGTCCAAAATCAAATTTGCAGACAATTTTTATTGGTTGTCATGGTCCAGCCCCCCCTCCCAGTGCAGGATTTGACCATGATCAGGACATTTTTTGCCCTTTTGGCGGCGGAGTGGTAGACACTTTCGCTGGTCGAGCCCGCGCTGCTGGATTCCACTGTGGGGATGAACAATCTTGATGTCCGCGACACCAGGAGGGCGGTGGCGCTGAGGATGGTGGCCCTGGCCAACGGGCCCGACCAACCAGCCAATGTCACCCCTCCCACTCCACTCTAAGGTGATCCATATCAATAGGATTGGAATTTGCCGCAAGAGCGTGAAGACATTTGGCAGTGAAAAGAGTGTCAGCTGTCCTGGCTAAGAATGTGGCGTGGTACGGGTCTTATCATGTGTGTGCGTTCGAGGGGTTGCAATTCAGTCCATGTTTCGCACACCTCTGCCAAAACCATTGCCGCTCGCTTTGGGGAGCGGGTTGCCATGGAAAGCAGTCGTCAATGGCAGGAAAATCGCCCTTGCAATTATGAAAAAATATGGTAACCAGTGTTGTCGGCGTTATCTGGTTCAGCAAAAATGAAATCAACGGCATTTCTTTTGATGTTCGAGAGCGAAATCCCTTGTTCCGCACGCAAGTGGGCAACTACAAACTTCTCAATTGCGCATTTAGCCACTTTTTTTTTGAATTCTTGTTTCGACATCAACAGAATGGTGGTCGCATGAAAAATGCGAGCATTGGATGGGATTATTGAACAAGTGGCGCTGTCATGCTGTTTTTTGCGCTGTTTTCGTTTTCACTTGCGCCAGTGGGGTGCAGCACACACATTTTCCAGACTGCCTGGAAACAAAACCCAGCAACATCGCAAACAACAGCCGTCACTACGCCGCGAAAAAATCAAATTATGTGTGCTGCGGATTGCCCCGGGTGCTGCGATGATACAGGCTGTACTGGATGGCTTGCGGGGGGAGTGTGGATTGGAACTAATCCATTTTGAGGACTTGGCTGGCGGATCCAATCAAAGGTGGGTCTTGGAAACTGGGCCGTTGGCGTGTGATCTTGCAAGCAAGGCAGCAATCAGCAGGGTTCAAGACGGGATCTGGCGCGTGGTCAGCGATTGTATGGGATGCCATCGGATGTTGATGGTTCGGATTCGCCGTTTTGTGCCTTGACAGCGTCAGTTCAGGCCCAGTTGGTCTATGCATTTTCTGGTTGGTTATCGGATTTCAACCCACGTTTTAGGACTTTTCCATCAAACATAGCCAACGTCTGGCAGTTGACAATCACGTTGCACGCGCAGTTTTTACATGAACGTCCTGTTTGCTGATTATTTGGTAGTTTGTCCTGGCATTATTTTCCGGATCTCAGTCAGGATTTCGATCCAAAAATTGCCCATGTCCTCGTTTTGTGTCAATATTTTCATCACCATCGTGATGTTTTTCCAGCGTTCAACATCTGAACGTCTGAGGTGTAGTTCTTGGTGCCCAGTGGGGAGATGAAGGGAAAGGCAAACTGGTGGACATCTTGGCGCAGGATGTGCAGGTTTGCGCTCGCTTCAATGGTGGTGCCAATGCAGGACACACGTTGCTGGTGGACACTTGGTACCATTTGGATCTTGATTGTGAATCGATTGTTTGGATGCTTGTTGCAGTTCTTTCTCCCCCCTGTCCCTTTCTATTAGGGCAAACCTGAACACAACTCTTGCCATTTTCTTTTAAGTGGACATTTGACACACTGAGGATGGGAAAAAATATGCCTTCCATTTGCTACCGTGCGGCATGATCAACAAGGCTGGATATGTGTCACTGTTGGTATTTGCAATTGTTATTCATGTATGTTCGGTCTGATTGTTATGTTTTGTAATTGTCAATGTCACTGTCATTTTTTTGTTATCCTCATCGTTGTTGTTTTGGGGTCGTCAGTGGTGCTACCATGTATATATTATGTTGCTGCTGTTTGCGCTAGTTACGATGCGGTTTAATCATGTTTAATGTGTCCTGTGATCGATGAGGAGGCATCATGAGGCATCTAGCTGTGCTTCCCATCGTTGGGCATCTTCCAAGCGCATGTGCTCCAAACTCACCCAGCCAGGCGTGCAAGAACCTCATCGGGAATGGCGTGGTGGTGCAACTGGGTTGGAAGAAGTTGTTGGGTCGGGTCGAATCTGCTGTGTGGTAAAGGGTCACACAGCGGCCACCATCACGATCAGCATTATCATGACCACCACGGTTTTCATGATCAGGATCGCCATCCCCAGTTTCCCCAGCATCCTTAGCATCATCCACATCATCACCATCCACATCTTGCACTTCATTTGCCATGGCTATGATCACCATCATCCTCATCCATGTCGAACTGACGATCATCATCATCATCATCATCATCATCATCATCATCACCACCAGCATCCATCACCAGCACCACATCACCACGGCCACCAACCACTCCGAGGCACATTCCAACACTGATGAAGGAACTCGATGCGCTGAAGGTCGGGCCCGGCTGGTGGGTTTCCCTGGGACGAAGTCCGTGGGCGCCCAGGAGTTCGACCCCCAAGCACTGGAACGAGTCTTCATTTCTACCCGCCGGGCGCCCAGCGGATCCTAGGGGATCCCAGGGGATCCGAGGGGTTCAATTCATGGCCCTCGTGTTGCAATGACTGGGCAGTGCACGGCAGTGCGCGGCAGTGCCGTGCTATTAAGCTCCAGTTGAAGTACATGTGCCGACTCGAGCATGGAAATTGTCTAGCCTGCATGCAAACACATGCGCATTCACACATTAGTTTGTGACATGCCCTGCGTATCTTGCAGCTCGTTGCTATATGTTGCAGATTCCAGCAGCCCTAGCAGCACGGCCATTGAACTTGGACGCTCCATCTCGCACATGTCCCATTTCAGCGTGCCTAGCTGTTCTCTGGTGGTTGGAACGAGGCGCTCACATTCTGCTGGATAGTCATCAAGTGATCGATGGCATCTTGGAGGCACTGGGTGACGCCCTTGTTTCAATGGCATGGCACTGGACGTCCAGTTGGCCCCATCCAACAGCGCTGATGCAACAGGTGGTTCTGCCCCAGGATCCAGGGAACCTTGCTTCAGTCTCTTAGGGGTAAAGTAGTTGACTGATGTTGACTGAACAATTTTCGTTTTTTTCTGCTCTCCTGCCTGCGAAGCACTT
>VSDK01017252.1:94926-114926 GCA_009767595.1 Symbiodinium kawagutii | reverse complement strand
TCGTTGCTTGTCATGCAACCACTTTTTTTTGAGGACAGATATGGTGGTGGAACAGATAGGGTATCCCTATGACTTGAGAAACCACCATATGAACAGATCGCAAGATGATGCGACTAACGAACCGCGGTTTTTCCTACTCCTGCGAGCTTCACTACGCCAGGCACAGGCCTTGCTGCGAGGTCTTTTCCAAGACTCCCAAGCAGCGACTCCAGCCGTGGAGACGCAAGTGGAGACGCAGGTGGAGACACAGGTTGGGGGCACAGCCTCAGGCACATGTGCTGCACGCATGTTCCAGTTACTATGGCCTATTGACTCACGTCGGTCATGAAGTGACTGCGAAGGATAGCGACGACCTGCCCCTGGTCGCTGCTTCGAGTGGATTGCAGGCTTGCTTCTCACGGCCCAGACGATGCCTTTTGTTCTTCAAACATGTGCACCTGGAAAAAGTGACACGTTGACTCATTGACTCATGGGAGAGCCTCTATTTGGTGTTCGATTGCCAGCTGATCTCGGTCTCCTGCTTGCGCCCTGTTCATTTTGCGTATTGTTCTCTTTCAACATCACAGAAAGCGAACCGTCATGGAGGGTCATTCTCGACCAGTGTTCTCTACATACTGTATGTCCATTCTGAATGAATTTCGTTCATTTCAGCAATCTGAGATGAGAACAGGAAAAGGGGCATGCCCGGTGCTCAAACAATGGGGCCATATGACAGACTTCAAGGGCGCAATGGGTACTCAGCATGTGGCCAGTACACCTGTACGCTGCTCATGGCTACTGAACTGACATCGCATCACCCTTTTTTGCCTCCAGATGCAATGCAGTTACAACTGTTAAGTATCGCCAACCATTATGAACTTGGTATCAATAATGGGACCATCAATTGAAACTACTTAATTATAAAACTGATTGGCCATGGTAACTTTTAAGTATCACCATTTAATGCAGGAACTGATTATGACAACTCAAACTTGGCCACCCAAATGGTCCGACGGAGCTGCCAGCTCCCCAGGTGCCCGAACCCGAGCCGGCTGCGCCGCTCAAGCGAAGGAAGGGTACGCCTGCATCTGGTACCTCGCCACAGAAGCCTTGGTGTTCTTTCTTTCGGCAAGGCATTGAAGCATTGATAGTGGTTGACAATGCTTGATGATGCTGCTTGATTTATAGTCGTTGATTGGTTGTGATTGGCTTACCATGATTTACCTACTTTATATTTGATAGTGATAGTGGGTTTGACAATGGTTAGGAATGGTTCAGACAGGTTTGCGGATCTGTGAATCAAACGTACTTACGATCAAGTCACCAGCAACTCACCTACTGTCATCACTGTCATTGCGGGTTCAGTTTTGTAGCCATGGCTGGTGATTCGGAATGGCGGAGCTAGGGGCATCCACCTTCCTTATTGGAGGTCTGAGCCTACCGTACCAGCACAGTATTGCTCATTTTCATGTGGTAGAAATTGTCAGAAATCAAACTTTTAAAAAATAGTCGGTATCTGTTACATGTAGCAGCCAGAAAGGAGGAATGCAAGAATTCCCTCAACTTACGCGTGGTTTCAAGCGAACATCAATAAGACAGTCCCCGCTCATAGGGATACATTCCGAGCATATGGTTTTCCCGGTCAAAGACTTACCGAAAAACTGTAAAGCTGTAAGCATTGTAAACATCAGAATGTGGAACACCAGTAAGAATCGAGAAATTGGTGGGTTCACCAACACGCATGCACACAGCATGTGCATGTAGTTGGTGGTTTTAAAGATTTTTGTTTTTCTACAGTTTGGAATGGTTCTTTGTGTGGGATGGCCTATAGCCACCACACATATAATATATGCATAGTATCCAGTGCAAACGGATGATGTTAGTTGATGTTAAGAATGATAAAGTTGGGTCTAATCTATGATGACATCAACTATCAACCAATGATATCATCATCCAATGTTCAACCAATGTTGAACTTCTCTGGTTTTGATTGAACATATCAACATCATCATCATCATCATCATCATCATCATCATCATCATCATCATCAGCATCCTCACCATCATCACCATCATCATCATCATCATCATCACCAGCACTAGCACCATCATCACCATCATCACCATCATCACCATCATCACCACCATCATCATCATCATCATCATCACCAGCACTAGCATCATCATCATCATCATCATCATCATCATCATCATCATCATCATCATCATCATCATCATCATCATCATCATCATCACCATCACCATCATCACCATCACCATCATCATCACCATCACCATCATCATCATCATCATCATCATCATCATCATCATCATCGTCATCGTCATCGTCATCGTCATCGTCGTCGTCGTCGTCATCCTCATCATCATCATCATCATCATCATCATCATCATCATCAGCATGCCAGTCCCCGCAGGTCATAACTGGTTTTTAGCCATGGCCATCGGGGTTCCTTCAGCTACCTTATAGGCGTCCCATGGCTATATCCCCGCTACAAATCCAGTCATCCAAGTATGATGGCTAATAGGTCTAATGAGTTATAAGTTCGTTGCCTCACGAGGAACTCATCCATTATGACCAGTTGCCTTACAGGAAGTCATGTCACATCATGTCATGACCGGGTTCCCTCGTTGAACTTCTCAGGTTACATGCTCTTCGTCAACGAGAACTTCTCCCGCGTCCGGGCCGAGCTCGAGAGACTCGAGACCGCGGAGGCCAGCAGCGCCGGCGCTGGGCCGAGCTTCAGCAGCATCGCCAAGGAGAGCCGGCCTTCGTGGTGGTGCCGTGGTTTCCTCCGCCCGGGCTTAGAACTAGAGTAGCTACCAGTTGGGGTGACGACGGGAGTTGAAGGTATTCACTATATAGGCTTATTTGACTTCCAAAATTCATCCGTGCAAGCATGAACGCGAAACCTGTTGTCCCGGCATTTTGTTTTCTGCTTGGTGGTGCTGGAAGTTGCCACAGTTGGGGTGATAATTTTGGGGTTCATTGATTGCAGTTTTCGAGCTCCAACAGCCAAATTAGTGGGGGTTTGTCATGGGGATTTTCAGGGGTCACATTCAGCCGCTTTTTGCTTGAAAAAGAAAGATTGTTTTTTTTTCCTCCTCCTCAGTGGATGAGGATTTTCTGTCATTTTCTGGCTGCTACTAAATGATTTACCATCAATTTATCCGTCGATGATTCAAAACGGAGATGTACCATTTTGATTTGATTACATTGAAAATGGTAAATCCATTTTGTCAATGAGCTTGTTTATTAGGTAGTTCCTGGTGTACATGATGGCTCCACCAGTTTTGTGAATGATGGTTTCATTGTGGTTTTCCATCTGCTCAGCCCCTCATCTTGGGGCGGCCAGGAGGCAGCGGCCCAATGGCGAGCGCTCTCACGACAGGATCAATCTCAGTATACCACGCGCGCTGCGGCCATCAGAGGAACGTCCAGGTAGGCGGACGGACCGGGGGTGCAGACGGGAGCAGATACAGCTGTCAGGTTCGCCGTCCATAGGTTTGGGGATGGCCCGGGGGTGGGGGGATGGTAGGTAACACAAAATCCTCAGGGGCACATAGTTTTGAGCAGCTTCGACCTTCGACCATTTTTGAAGTGAGGGGTGTGGAATGATCAAGACTTTTCTTAGGGTAACGCGGTCATACAAAGTCCTTCATGACAGGCTAACTTGGAGGATACCAAGCTGCTGCGTAGAATGATGAGTTTGAGGTGCTGCCAGCCCTTGCTTTTGAAGACCGTACATGAGAGAGTGGGAGAGGGACACAAGTGTATGACACAATCTTCTGCCAAGATTGGCTCCATTCGGCACCCAGCGGTGATTTCTAAAGTGGCTGTTCTACTGCATCTTTCCAGGCTTTTGACACAGTGGGTTCCAACAAAAACGGCATATGGGGAACCGACCTTGGATTCATGGGGCTCACACTGTGCCAATTCCTAGCTGCTCAGGGATGAAAATGTGCAGCCTCCTCCCAGCAAGCGGCCTGCTGAAACAGTGCCAAGAGCTACAGGTCAGCTATGGTCAGCTGCCTAATGGGTGCTGGGAGTGACTGAAGCCTTGGTGTACTTGCAATCTTTGGCTTCTCGAACGCAATGGTGAAGCTTCAACCATTGCAAAGAAGTCGCTAGTTCACAGCGACCCTGGCAAGCCCGAATCACAGGTCCCTGACACCTTTGACATCCTCCAAACTACGAGCAGAGCCGGTTGCCACCCTTCAGATTCAAGATACCAACCCGGACCCAAGCAATTCAATGTATTTCTGATGCCTTGCCCATGCCATCCGCGCCAGGCATTTCAAAAAGCCGAAACCAGTCATTGCAGTCCTACAAGAAGAAATGGGTGGAGCACCTGGGCTGCGAGAGCCATTGCACCACTGGGCTGGACTTGGTGGATGGTATGTGGGGCAGTGTTAAAAAAGTTGTGGGATGAGCAGCAATGCTTTTGACCAGAGCCACCTTGGCTTCAATTGGATAGCTTGAGCAAAAAGTTCTTGGAATTACGCACAGGCTGAGGGCTTTTGGATTTCATCCAGGTCACATGTGCGCCCCCTCGCTAGCTGATCCTCCTCCTCATCCTCGTCCTCATCCTCCTTTGCCTCCTTCAGTTTGGTTTGCATCACCATTTGCCGGTGATCGTTGGTGACATGCTGACCAGCTGGGTGCCCACCGCTGTAGGCATGAGCTCGCGAAGTGTGAAGAAAAGCTGCGCAGCGAGTGGGAAGCTTTCTCTGCTGATGAGGTGCTGCTGACGGTGGGGAAATGTGGAGACCGGCAGTCTCCTGGGACGGTTGCAGTGCATGTCGAGGCCACCAGAAATATGGGATGGGTGTGGATCATTTATCGCGAGCAGTTTGGTAGCTTGCACTTTTGTTGGTTTCGGAGTGTGCCTACTGACTGTACCACCTCCAGCAGGACCAGCCCGCAAATATCATCATTTAGAGAGGAAGGGGACCAACTTTGAGCGACAAACCAACCTCAGTGTACGTAATATCTGCTTTTATACAAATCCACAATGTATGTATACACGTGGTCATGTGTATGCGCATTTGGGTGTGTCAATGTTAGTGTGCGCATGCAAATGTGTTTGGACGAGGCAAGTGTGCAGGTCTGAATGTCAGTGCGCAAGCAGGTAGTGGTAGCTGTGTCAGGCTAAGACTGCAAGATAATCAGGTAAGCAAGGCATGTGCGGACATATGTAAGTATGTATGCATGTATGCAAGTAGGCATGCATTGATTTCCGAGTTTGTTTTTGTACATTTCTGTGCTTTTCATACCGCTTGCACCAATCAGTAGGACTGCACCTGTGAACAAGTCGATCCCACAGTCGATCAACCTGTGAATTTACTCTTCAATATTTCTATTTGCTATCAAAAAAACGATTTTATGCTATATTCCATTTTCTTTTACATATTCTTTTTGTTCTTTATATGATTTTCCTCAATCCGTGAATCCAATTTGCGCATCGCTGAAGACGTTCGCATCGTCATGGCGGCACCTTTCGCGGCACCTCTGCAGGTCAGCGCTCAGCTGATGGCGTTCAAACTCAGTGCCCTACACCGCATCGTTGTGGAAGGGACGGAGTGCCCGTGGGACGGAGTGCAACAGCCACAACGACGACAACAACAACAACAACAACAACAACAACAACAACAACAGCAGCAAACACCCGGAACAGCAGGATCAACAGGAGTCTCAACAAGCACTCCAACGCTTTTGCTTTCCTGGCTTGGGTGCTGAGGTGGGCTGCCAGGGCATGACAGTTTGGGATCCACCTTGGATGCCGTGGTGTCCCAGCGCATGGCGCCGGGCAGTGCCTCGGGTTGAAAATCTGGGCTTTGGAAGTACCAAAACATACTTTTTAGGAACTAAATTTTGGAAGCCCCCAAATTTTGATCCCAACATTTTGCGAATGCCTCAGGCAAGAAATCATTCGATCTTGGATTTTTTTCGTTTGCGTGCTCGAGTTCCAGCTGTCACAGTGCTGCTCAACATCGTGCCCGGAAAGCAATGGCAACGTTTGAGGTTGCTGTCTTATTCAATGACTTGGGCTTATTTTTCTTTGGGGTATGTCCATCCATGGAGGGCCAAAAATCAATTTTGGATGGTGAAGCCAACCCCATCCAACCAAACCAACTGCAGGCGCTACTCCTGAGCTGCTGTCCCGCCTGGGCCTGGCGACCCCCCCCCTGCCACATCCTGCCGCCTTGTTTGCAGAGTTTGAGGCGGGCGCTGGCAGTGAAGCGGTAATTTTTCTTTCGGGGCTGGGTTGGCACATGAATTTCATGAATTACGTTTTTAATTTTCAAGCAACTCGACTGTGTTCATCTATGAAGGTGGGCTGTTCAGCCGCCGTTTGGGTTTCAACCTGCACTTAAAAGATTCCGCTTGCAACCCCGTTTGTCACGATCAGCTTTGCGAATTGTGAGGCTTCCACCCGAGATTCGGTGGGTTCGGAGCTCGAATCGGCGACATGGCCAGAACGTATGTTCAAAGTTGGGACGGTCAACAGGGCCCACGAATAAACAAGCAAATAGATTGCCATAGCAGGTGCAAATGTACCTGCTTGCTTTTCTTTGGGTCTCCTGTGATCTGTTCTTTCCAAAGAATTGCCCAAACTTGCCCGAATCATGCTGTTTCGGAGTTTGTGAGGGAGATGTCGCAAAAAAATGCAGATTTGTGTGGTTGGCACCCTCTGTTTGACCATGGCCTGTTGGCATAGTGACCTTTGATGACTGCAGGTAATGCTTTTTGATTTCTCCTTCACCGAGGTACCAAAACACTTGCAGCATTTGATAGACCAGTGGATAGGCCACCGCAGGATGGCTTGTGTATCATTTTGACCAATTGCTGCCAGCTTTGGTAGTCCCAACCTTTGCCAACGATCTCAATCCTATGGTGGCTGGCATCATAAACCTGACCAACAATGAGGGGATAGGTGCCCGTGAATCACTGCAAAAAGATGACCCCCCAACACACAGACGGTGAATGAGCCTAGTTGGTGGAAGTTGATGGAGGTAAGGTGCTTATTGACTCTTTGTACAATCGCCATCAATCACCAGCCATGACCATCCCATGACGAATCAGCCATGAATCAACCCTTCATCAAACCATAAATCATCACCATGATTGCTGCATATAGTTTTTCATGATAGATCATTTTGAACCATTGTCAAGCATGAGCCACACCATCATTCAATGGTGGTAGCCCCAACTAACGGTTTGCAACACACAAGTAACAAATCATATAACAAACCAGCAAAACAAATTAACTATCACTACCACTAGCACTACAACAAATCATATACCACACCATCACTGCCATCACTAGCCCTCCCCGTCATTCAATGAACGTCCGCGATTTGATGGGCCCAACTGGGGCGCCTTGCTGCAGCTCGGATCCCAGCGCCCAGGACACGGCGGAGTGCTTGCGTCGCTACCGTACGCGGCAGTCTCCTCAGCGCTTGGCCGCCTGGTGGTCGCTGGTGGCCAGCCGGGCCAGGCAGCAGGAGGAGCCGCGGGCGTGGGAAGCGGTGGAGCCTGGGAGGGGCCCACAGCAGTCGTGGACGACGGACCCAGATGAGTCGCTCCAGGAGATGGTCCGCAAGACTTTAACCAGAGATCTGGGCTTGTTGGAAGCTTTTGACTCCAAGGTCGCTCGGGCGCCCCAAATGGGTTGAAGGGGTGAAGGTGCTTGGATGAATGCAAATGATGAATCGACTTTAAGAGTGGTGGATGCCGCTTCATATGGTGGTGAATGGTGGTTAATCATGGGTTGGTAATGTTTGATCATGGCTCTTGCAGATGCTAGACCGTTACAAATGGCTGATGCCTACGCAGGGCTTGGCAAAAGGGACAAGCTGACATTGTCAGCATGTGAGTAGAGGCAAGAGCGTCAAACACTGCTGTTCTGCTGTTTCTTTCATTGGATATCAAACCGCCTCTGAGCAGAACCAGCCAGCCTTGCATCCAGATCTTCATCAGCAGCGTGTCAAAGATCAAGAACTTGGCATCCTGAAACTCTGCAAGTTTCCCAGATTTCAGTCCTTAGATCTGGGGGGAAGAGTGGCGATCCAAAGCTCTGTGTTTTCGATGCTTCGATGGATCATTTGATAATTTTGATCATCCTTTCGGGGGTTACAACCATGAAAAGCATTCGCAGGTGCAGCGACTTTGGCCGTGCCACTATGCGCAGACAATCATCCTACTGATGGTAGCTGAGCAGTGACATGATTATCAACCCGACATGGAATCCTAGGAATTGTGGGCTGACTATTGCCATGGGGACTAACCATTCACCCTGTCATCGACCAGTATGGGCAAGTAGTGGTCATTCGTAGCTGCCACTATGGACTGTTATCAGTCATGAGCAGCCACTAAGCATGATCAACAACTGTTGGTTACAATTGGTCACCATCATTGGCTACTCTAGATACATGCCTAACTATGATGACCATCCATCATCAAGCAATATCAACTACTGCCATGATCAACCACTGGCAAGTGCCAACATCTGACTTGCCATTTCTTGCCATTTCCATCCAGCACCAACCACTACGAATGTCAGGCGCTACTCAGCATGATTCACTCCTGGATGATCAACAATTCTGGGACGTGACTGTTTCATCATTATCAATCCTTACTGACCATCTTAAACGTCCCATGAACCACCAAGAATCACTACTCACTAGGAGGGCGCAGGCCAAAAAAAGCTATCACTACTCACAAATCATCATTAAAAGTTACTTTAGCCAACAAAAAATGGGTCGAAACCATTTCCATGGTTTCCAGATGTTTCCAGGACAAACCAAACCATGGTTCCTCATTGTTCACCAAAATCATTAAAAGTGACTTTAGCCAACAAACTGGCTATCAATCATGTTTACCAAAGTCACTTTTAGTGATTTTTGGTTGGTTGATGATGTTTACCAATCATTGTTTCACCAACTAATCAAATAAATTCAATTCATATATATATATATATATATCAAGTTGCTTTAGCCATCATTAAAATTTTACTAATCATCGGTTTAACCAACCCTCACACAACCCCCATCACTCGAGCCCAGCAGGTGGACTATGGCAGCGCCTTCGACCACTTCCGGGCCGAGCGCCTGGCAGGGCGCGAGGTGCTGTGCCTGCCAGAACAAGGCGCGGTTTTGCAAAGGGAAAGGGAGCGTGGAAGGAGGATGGAAGCAGGATGGAACCAGGATGGAAGCAGGATGGAAGCAGGATGGAAGGAGGATGGACCCATGCTTAGGCAATGTTTGAACCAGGATTGAACCATTCCAAGCAATGATTGATGCAATTGCTTGTTCAGTAGTTCATTGCTGGAATGGTGTTTTAATCGTTGATTGCTTGTGTTCGGCTATTGGTTGGTGACCGCTAAGTGCTTGTGCAATGGCAGCTATCATTATATCACAAGGCTTTGGAGCAATTATGCAATTGCTAAGCTATTGGCCGGCACGATTCTCTGGCAAATCACTAACGAACCAACGCTTATTCAATAGTATCATCAGCCCTAACTAGTTCAATCACTGAGCACCGTTAGTTACATCATGAATCATCACCAGCCATCATGAGTACCAGGGGAACGTCCATTCAGAACCATTGAGCGAATAGTTGGCACATAGGAATCATTATCAAGCAATCGTGCCACAGCCTCTGCGGCATCCTGGGCACTTGTCCTTTTCCTTTGATTGTGAATGGTTTTTCAGGCGAAGAGATTGATCCTCTGTGGGAGCTCGAGTTGGAGGAGGAGTTTCTCAATTTAGACGAGGACAGCTGCAGTGTCCCCAGCGCCGGTCATGAATCGCCACGAATTTTCATACCCCTTTGGACCAGTGCAATGTCCACATGTGTGTTTCGAAGTGCATAGCAAACGATACAGCTCATGTTCAGTAAGGGAAACCAATGAGCAGCTTGCATAACTCTCCGTGCCCTTGCCAGGGTGAACTGATGCGATGGTTTCCGGAGCCGGCCAGTCAGAGTTCCGAGTCCATGGCTGTTGGCAGTTGCTGACTATCCTGAACGGCAGTGATAGTCTGGTGCAGGGGGTGCACCAAATCCAACTTCCAAGGACCAAGACGAATTCTTCTTGGCACAAGAACAGTCGTCCACCATGATTGTGTTGAAAAGCGAGGGCTCCCACTCACAGCCTACTGGAAGAGGGAGTATAACTGATTGCACAGGGTGACTTCTTGGTGAATTCATGAGTTCTCGTGAGCCAAAAGCTGTTCGCAATATGGTGGACGCCCAAGTTGGCGCTTCCTCAAGTGCTTGAAACTGAGTCAAAGCCCTTTTGAATGAAAATGAATGTTCAGTCCCCTGCGCAATGATGCTGCTTGATCCCTCCTTACATGGGATAGGCCCACGAGGCACCATGGACCTCCTTGAATCAGATGCCAAGCATTTTTTGCCAAACTCAAATTCTTCTCATGAACCCATGGGGAATTCTCCAAGGGGTCGGAACTGCTGGGCCCCCTCTGGTGACCCAAAAGGAACGCCACTTGCATGTTGAACGAATTCGCGATGCTGCGTAGTGGCCAGTTGACCGAACTCTGCAGCTGTTGGGTTTTTTTGGTAAGCCGCAGTAAGATCAGTCAATATCCGTTCATCATCACTCATCATGATCTATCACTAGTCATCATTCTGAAGCCATTATTATATAAGCATTGTTGGCCATCATCAAGCGTCATCAGCATTAACAGCTGCTTCTTGTGCCATACCTGCCCTTTCAGAGGCATTGTGCGACGATGTTCGGCCCTACATATGTCCTACACGCAGTGATTTCGTGTCGCTAGTTGAACTAGCAAGAAATTACAACTGCGTGAGGTCCCCATCATGCAAATCCCACATTGTAGTTGCAGCAGAATATTCAAACAAACAAAGTGGTATAGAAGCCGAAGGCTCAGAACTTCATCATTTTAAGAAGAGGGGTCTGCAAAACCGTGGCAAATTGGTGCCCCATTCACGAGCGCGGTTCGGATCCAGAGTTTCGTGGTGCCAAAGGTTGTGTGGCACAGTGAGGTAGCGCTGGCGGATCGAGTTGCCATGAAAAACAGCATCTCCAATCTGGTGACCGTGTCCATCACTTGTGTACCCCCCAAAGTCGCTAGGATCCCCAGGATGATCACAATGCAGTTGTTTGGACCCGGCATCGCCAAGAGCAAAAGGGACAGTGCAGGCAGCGCAGGCGCTGAAACTTCCACCCTCCTGGTCCAAACTGCCCTGAGGCTTGGTCTCAGAAACGCTATAGCAATCCGCGGGAGAAGGACTGGAGTTCCCATGGCCGGCTGGTGCCAACGTACGTTGAAAAGTTGGGCAAGGTGAATCTTCGAGATCAGCTGTCGGTTGCTCATTCATTGCAGGTTATTGAAGGTCATTGGATTACTGCTGTGCTTGGCTGTGCTGTATCATGCAGTGGTGTTTGAAGTCTCGTTCCACTGACAAGAATACCAACCCGAGCGGAGATGCTGATGCTATTACCACAGCCACTCGGAGCATCCAGAATGCGCAACTCAAATTTTGGCTCAAGCACTCTGCCTCAATCACACTTTGGCATCCGAGTTGCGTGACTCTTCTGCGGCACTCTTGGAATCATGGCATCCGAGCGCACAGCACATGTGCAGCTTCCATCTGAAGAGGTGGAGGAGTTGCTGTTGGAGGGGACTCCCAGTGCCAAGCCAAGGCACTGGTACTTTGCTGGTGCAGGCCTTGCCCTGCTTGTGGTCCTTGGAGTGGCTGCCAAGGTTGTGTACCGCTCACCTGAGACCTTGCTGCAGTCCAAGCACTTTGATATGGCCACTGTCCAAGATTGGGAAGAGATCCCAGGAATCGACAAGGTCATTGAACATGCCAAGACCTTGGAATTGAAGCAGCCCTTGCGCAACCTCAATGACCTCTTCTATGATTCTCAACCTGAAGAGCTTCCTTGGATCCGCACGGAGTGTGTGATCGATGTGATTCAGGGAGCTGCTTACTTGGGCCAGGCTGTGGTCTTCCTGTACAAGGCCATTGAGTATGATGGCATCAGGTGCCCAGACAATTCCCCAGCTGGTTGTGCAGCGAGCATCGCTGGATTCATTACTTCAGTGACGTGGATTGCCTCCTACCTGTCCTTTGCAGCCAATGCATGCGGTCAGGCAGTGAACTCTGGAGCACTTTGTGTTGGTGACTTCACCGCGTTGATGGCCAACTTTGGCGAAATGGCCACTGTGGGCGCCGCAGTGAAGGAAGACTGCGACTTCAACACGGACTGGCTGGCAGTCTTGAAGATCACCGGCACGGACGACACAGGCCCTGGCTGGAAGCAATTCATCCCCGCCGGCGCTGCTCCCACCGTGGAGACCGTGGAAAAGGTGGACGCCCTGCGCACTGCCAACCGCAACCGTGGCTTCGACCTCACGCAGTGCATCGTGGCGGATGTCACCAACGCGGCTGCCTACATTGTGCGTGCAATGCTGCAGATCCGCACTGCAGCTTCCGCCTGCCCTGAGCCAAAGTCTTGTGCTATCAACATTATGAACATCATCAGCTCCTCGGGCCTACATGGTACTTTAGTACCTTCCATTTTTGTTTCCTTGGTGGGTGCCCGTGGTTGTGTGTATGCATGCGCGCCTGTCCGTTCCATTTAAAGCTATAGGTACACTTAGGTATACCATACATTTACAAAAATATGTGTGGGAGATGTAAGGGGCTCTCAAGCAAACTGGGAGGCGGCCCTTGGTAAGGTAAGAGCCATAGCAAGGGATGTGCTATGTTGAATGCACCCTAGGTTCGTTTGCGTGGATCTCCCAATTCACCTCGCTGGCCGTGTCTGACTGCTGGAGCAAGGGAAGTCAGAAGGCATTGTGCGCTGCGGACATCTCCGACATGGTGGCAGCTGTGACGAATGGTCCTGCTGCAGGCGTTGCAAGCACTTCTGACTGTGCAGACCTTCCGGATCCGCTTGAGGAGGAGAAGCACCTGCCTATGGACTAAGTCCTGGCAGATTCCATGGCCAGCCATGGAGAAGATAAGAGGTCTCCGCTGTGTAGCTGCCTTTTCGAACCTTTTCCATTTTGGAAGGGGTAGAAAAGCCAGAGATCTTTCATTCTGAATCAGTTGGAGGCTGACCACAATGGATGATTGGTGGTGAAGCGAAAAGCTGCCACCTTTCAACAGCAATACCTGTATCCTATGGTACTGTACCAACCTTCCTTTTCACAGCAACAATGCGTTGCCCGTCCTGAAATCAAGTTCAAGCTATTGAATTTGGAACGGAAATACGTGCAGCCAAATCACCCGGTCAATCCGAACCAGCCATGGTCAGTATGGTTGCAGGGAAATCTGATGATCCAACGTGTCATAAGTAGCAGCAGAAAGTTAAGGATCCACAATTGGAGTAATCAAGCTGAACCAATGAAGTTTGAGCAACTTGTAATCAATGGCTCACCTAGCTCACCTGGCTCAGGACTCACCTGCTCAACTACAGCTGAGAAAGGCATTGAGTGAATACAACACACAGCAGGGCTCTCAAAACACCGTAGGGTGGGTGACAGGCACCGTGCCGCGACTTGGACCACTGGGAAACGTGATAGCTTCATCGTGACAAGTTGCATCCAGAATGGCAGGGATATAACCTGTAGCCATCAGCAGCCATCACCATAGCCACGTCTCCCTTGACCCCACCCAGATGCCCGCCGCTTGTTGAATCAGCCACACCCCCAGCGCAATTCGCATGGGCGAGGTCGGCCTTTGATCCGGAACATGGCCAGAAGGGCGGGGTGAAAGATCTTGAAGAAGAGATCAAACGTTACAAGATGTGCCCCTGAGATTCTGGGTGTGGCTTGCTTTCTGCCATGGGCTTTGCCGGTTCTTGGCGGTGAACAATCACCAGTCAGCATTGAGATGAAGAACTGGGCTTGGAACACCAGGGGTTCTCAGATTGCAGCAGCTTGGCTTTGAGAAAAATCCAGCAGCTTCCCAGCTTCCCTTCCCAGCTTCCCAGCTGCTTCCTACAGCTGCGCTAGGTACTCAGAAGTCCTGCGGACGCAGATCGTGGACTCCGTGACCTTTCTGCATTCCGAGGTCTCGCTAGGCTCCAAGGCGGGGATGGGAGGCCTTGGAAACCGAGGGATGGGGATGGGGATGAGTCAACATGAATCCTAATAGAATGGTTGGGTGAACCAGTTTGATCCAGTTTGATCCACTTTGGTCACTGATGAATATTTCTGAGGTATTCAGCGGGGAGCCAGAATACCAACAGCCATATGACCAGAGGCCACTGCCCGTGACTACCAGTGAGGCCTGTCTGTTTGCAAAGTAAGAGGCCCGGAGACCTTCATCCCCTGAGCCACACATCACGGGCAAGCCTGAAGTTGGTTGGTGGTTTAGCCTAATCAATGACGGCCAATATTTGGACGCAGGGGATAGGATTCGAGCTTTCATCCACAATCCATCGACTCTCTGATGCTATTGCCAGCAGCCCGACTGGTCAGTCATACGCCACGCTGCCCAAAGTCATTGCACATCCAACAAGGACAGTTCAATTTTTTGGTGCTAGTTTGGACGGGAATGCTGTGAGAGATGCTGGGTGTGAGAACAGCGGCAGGTGCTGGTGGAGGGTGCCAACGCTGCACTTCTCGATATTGATTTTGGCATCTCGGTAGCAGAAGGCAGATGTTCAATCAGGATTAGGGCCACGGAAACTAAGCCATTCCTACATGGGTTTTCCATAGTTTTTGTGTTGAACTTCATTTTTCTGCATGTATCACATAGCTATAGCACAGGAATATGCAGTATAGCTAGGCAAGAGTGGGGGGTTGTGAATCACCGTCAGAGCCCCCCAAACTGGCTTGCAAGA
This sequence comes from Symbiodinium kawagutii, assembly GCA_009767595.1. Lineage (NCBI taxonomy): Eukaryota > Dinophyceae > Suessiales > Symbiodiniaceae > Symbiodinium > Symbiodinium kawagutii. The sequence goes on along the minus strand of VSDK01017252.1, from coordinate 100,084 downwards.
TCTACCATCGTTCAGCATGGGTGAGAGGGGGGAGCGTCAAGCGAGAGTTGTGTCCTCGGAGCGGTTGATAGCGGTGAGAATTTAGCCTTTGGAAACGGTTGGAGAATGTTGCCTTTTTTGCTGCATGTGAGTCTCAAAGCTGGGGACAAGATTTTTTTCCCAATCATCACAGTTGAATGAGACTACTACCCATGATATGGGGTCACGACCTAGGCCTTAAGTCATCTAGCAGGGTCGCGTGCTGTCCTGCTGTTATCACCTTTTGGTTCAGCGCGGCGTGAGCCAACCAACGGCTTGGCAGTATCAGTTGGCTTCAGAGGTGGCGTGGCTCGGGAGAAACTGTTTGCCTTGGCATGTTTTCTGTGGTGCAGTCTCTTGGGAATGTTGCAGGCCAAGCTGGTTCAGGGGTCTGACAATGAAGCCATTCATCAAAAAGACGGTCCAGGAACACTGCACCGGCCGATCCGTTTCTGAGTCAGTCTTTTGGGGTTCATGGAAACATGTCTGTACGCGCAGCGTTTTGTCGTTTCTTCGTGGCAGATTTAGGTAGATTCATGAGATTGAAGGATAAGAAATGAGTTGACAGGAAAGGAAACATGATGAAACATGAAAAATTGATAAAGATGGAGTAGATTGAAGAGATCAGATTGAAAGATCCATTTGGCCTCCTGCTCAATAGGCGGGCAGATAGGCAGATGAACAGACAGACGCCGAGATCGAGCGCTGGCTCGTCTAATTGCTCGCCCCGTTTGGCCCCCATGGCTACATCAACGGCTACTTCAGATTGACACTGCCATTCTGAAGCAACCTCAACCATTGATGTCCATTGATCATACGCACTAATAATGCATTCTTAACAATTTTAGATTTTAGTCATGAACAAATGGAACAAGTCAGATCATGAGGTTCAGTGCTACACACGCCTGGCCCCTTTTCTCGCTCCTCAGCACGGCTGGGGCGGAGTGGATCCGATAGCGATGGAGAGAGAGAGAGAGAGATCATGAAATCCACTTTTATATGGCTACTGTACCATTGTCAACCCGCCAGTCCACATTCATCAGACATGAAGTGTTGAAGATGGTGTTGGAAAATTCATTCTGGAAATGGCGTTGACAATTCACCATGTGGGTCTTTTCTCACAAACAGGGACCCCCAAATCATCCAAGATCAACCAGTCTTAGCAATAAACCATGCATTGAAACAATTCTTAGTAATTCATAAACGAAGCATTTTCTAGAGTCCCCAAACTGGCTTGAGAAAGCCTGTGGTCCCCAAACTGGCTTAAGAAAACATGGCCATCTACCCGCTTCAAGCGACCAACCACGGGGGACTTGCCAGGCCCAGCATGGCGCTGCTGAACTTCACCCAGAGGCAGCTGGTGGCCCGCCGCGCGGCATCCTGTCGCTTCTTCGCGGATGTGTCCAAGGCGGTGGAGCCCAGCCAGAACCAGGCGGGGGGGCATGGTGCGTGGCATGAAGGATTCTGATCATCAGATCTCATCAGATCTCACCAGATCTCGTCAGATCTATCACCATGACCTTGTAATGTTGTGTTTCTAGGTATTTCTGATTCTTTTTATGGTGATGATGAGGGTGAGGGTGAGGATGAGGATGATGTTGAGGATGATGTTGAGGATGATGATGCTGCTGCAGATGATGATGATGATGATGATGATGATGATGATGATGATGATGATGATGATGATGATGATGATGATGATGATGAGGACGACGACGACGACGACGACGACGACGACGACGATGATGATGATGATCGTAGCCATTAGAATCACAGTGGTTTTGATCTGGTGCTGATTCTTCCAATTGTATCCTCTTGTCAAACAGCTCACGGTTGTTGTTGTTCATGTTGTTGTTGTTGTTGTTGTTGTTGTTGTTGTTGTTGTTGTTGTTGTTGTTGTTGTTGTTGTTGTTGTTGTTGTTGTTGTTGTTGTCATCTTCAAACATCATTGCTATGGTTGTCGTCGGTACTGTCCGCCTCTCTTGTCTCGTGCAATGATTTGCCATCGGTGCTGTCTCCCAGCCCTCTCCTCTTGGGGCAGCCGCCCAGGTGACCCAGACCTATCCTGCCGTGTATGGACGAGTGGAGGAAACAGTGATGTCGCCCTACAAGGGAGGTGGGGACTCCAGCCACTATCACAGCCTGATTTGAATTGGGCCCACCAAACAAACCGCAAGAGTATGCTTGATTTCTGCCCCCAGCATCAGAAAGAATCAAAAACCAAGAAGTGGAACAATTGCCTACTGTTGCAGGCCTGTGTTTACCATGAATTTGGCTACTGTTGTACCGCTACGTTTACAGCACTATCCATTTTCTTGTAGTGTGAGGTGAGTGGTGGTGACCCAAATGTTGAGTGTGGAGACGCGTTATGAACGTGATGTTGCCTTCCCATTCTTCAGAGGTTCTTCCGTCCTTGGTGTCAGTGAAGTGGGCCACAGCACATGAATTGGCTTGGTGGCTTGGAAGGGTTTCCAGTGCTCGCTAGTCCAGAACCCTCCCCAGCGACAAGCCACCACACGAACACCAGGCCCGGTCTACCTTTGGCTTCGCTCCAGCATCGTGTGGTTGCGCCGCTTTCCAGGGCGACATTGGATGCGTTGGGTTGAGCGCAACTCAGACTACCAGAAGCAGTGCTTGATGGGCATGCCAGAGTTCCACATCGATCCCACCAAGAACCGTTGGAGGCCTCACCTGGCAGAATCACTCAGACCGCTTCATGCTTAATGGAGGTTAGTTAAAAAATGGTACTGCTGATATGGTGTTTCAGATGGTTAGCAGTTGCTGAGCTGCTGAAAGTGTGTGCTGCATCTCCTTCAGCGGAGGGACTGGGAGTGATGGTGCGAGAGAGAGGGAGACAGAGAGAGAGAGAGATGGGAGGGAGGGAGAGAGAAGAATCGTAGTAGATTAGTGGGAAAAAATGGTAGAGAATAGAATAGAAGAGAGAGAAAGAGAGAGAACGATTGAGAATTGAATATCATTGATGCATTCTCAGCATCATTGTTACTTTGACCAAAGTCCTGTCGAGCGTTGCACGAAGCTGATTGCTCTTTGGTGGCACGCCAGGTACTACATTGACACCAGCTACTATGGCGGCATGCTGGACAAGTCCCACGAAGATTTCTACCGTTACATCATGTTGTACCCAGCCATTGCCTTCTTCTTCCACTGCATTTGGTGCCGCATCAAGGACAACGACAAGGACAACTTCCTGGCCAAGTGGCGCGTGCCGGCTGAGGAAGCATGAGCGGCAGGACACAACGCGAGATCTTCGGAATGTTTGAAATGAAAAAGGTCCGAGATCTGGGCTTTTGCAAAAGCAGGATGCCTAGAAGTCCTGGTGTCTTCTCCTCCCTTGGAGCGTGACTGTTGGGGGCGGTTGTTTATTTTTCAAGATGGGAAGTGATCAAGCAATCGTCAGATATCGTCAGTAGAAGAAGTCAACAGGATCAAGTTGGATATTTCCCTGGAAGTCCCTCATGTAGTGCAGGCGCACAGCTGGCCTAGGCACCTATCCTTTCGTGACCTCCTCCAACACCACGGTGGGATCTGTTTGCACCGGCCTGGGTGTGCCCCCAAAGATGGTGGACACCGTCATCGGCGTGGTCAAGGCGTACACCACCCGAGTGGGACATGGACCTTTCCCCACTGAGCTTCAAGACGAGCTGCAATCGCTGGAGGACTCGGTCCTTTCTTTTGTTGATTTATATGTGTGTACATGTATATAAACCATAAACACATACACATATATTTTTAATATGCATCTCTCTCTCTCTATGTTTTTATGTATACAACTCACGCTGCTGGTCTCCATCTGTTGAGTATGTTGCATTTGTTTTCCAATCAGCTGGGGATCAAGGACTACGAGGAGACCTTCATTGGTCCTGCGGCGACCTTTGAGCGCAAAGGACACACAGGCGGCGCTGCCATAGCCTTGTTGGACCGCAGATTTGGTGATGGAATTCGGCGCATCTTTGGTTCTCAGTTAACTCGTGCTTACAGACCTACATGCATGCAATCATGCATAAATCAATGTACGGATATGCGTACACAAATAAGTATTTGATGGTATGTGTGTGTGTGTGTGTCTGTGTGTGTGTGCGCAGGAGTCTGTATACTATAGTCTATATTATCTATACTTTCTGAAAGCCCATTGCACACGGGCCAATCTGTGATGGTATGGCGGATCAGCTTTCCCTCCATCTGGCTGTGGAGTTTCCCCGTGATGTGTTCGCTGGTGAGGATCCAAGGTGTGCCCCCCAGTGATAATTAATTATGTGACAAGCCGTTTCATTATGAACATACATCCGCCACAACTGGTGACCCTGGTTACAAACCAACTTAGCTGACTAGGTCGGGCAGGTAGGGGGCCCGACCTTCGAGGATACCTTCACTGCTGCAGCGTTCCAGGTGGGCCATTCACATGCACTCCTGGAAAGCCTGTGAAGGTGCACGCGGCTTGGTTGGGAGGTTCGAAGGACGTGCCATGCGGGCGTTTCTTAAGGTATTGGGAACCCCCCAAAATGGATGGTTTATGACCAAAAACGATTGTTATTGGATGATTTGAGGATTCCCGATTTTTAAAAACCACCATGTTCATCTATCTGCCAAAGATAGAAGTCCACAAGTAATATGCCCTCCTGCAGCCCTTGGTCAAATCAATGGTTGGTGCCACCATGTCTACTTGGAAGCCTATCTCCTGAGGGAGCTGGGAGATGCTTCACCTGGCAGGTTGGGATGATGCTCCAAGAGGTTGGTGCTGAATATGGCACCACCACGGGCCGTCGACGAAGATGTGGCTGGTTGGATCTGGTTCCTCGGCGATCATTGGAATCAGGGATGATCGACAGGGAAAGATGTGGCCATTGGAATCGGGGATCACGGGATAACTTTCACGGAAGATGTTGGTCCGCTATCCATGCAAGGTCGCCAGTTGAGGGAACCGAGGGTTCACCCCCCACGCTTCAGATGGCGGCCAGGCTTTAGTGAAGTACTCAGCCTTGGTCAATGGCTTCGCTCCTCGGTGAGTCGGGGGAGCGGATACAGCAACTGCCGTGGTGATGACGACAACTGATGGTTGAAAATGGTGGCTCTTAGAGATCAGGACAACAGCAACAACAACAGCAACAGCAGCAGCAGCTCC
>VSDK01017252.1:82930-94698 GCA_009767595.1 Symbiodinium kawagutii | reverse complement strand
CAGCAGCAGCAGCAGCAGCAGCAACAGCAACAGGAACAGACACCTCTGGCTGCCAAGGACAGCTTGAACATCACCAAACTGGATGTGCTCACCGGGCTCAAGCAGATTCGCGTAGCCATAGCTTACAGGCACGCAGCTGGACGTGGCACGAGTGGCGGGTGCCGAAAAAAATGCCAAGGGTCGTATGTGGGGTGAGCATCCTGTAGCACAAGGCTATTTAGCATCCATCTTCATGCATTTTTATGGTCACAAGAAGTCTGCTTGCAAATGTGCTGTTGCATCAACATCAGCGGAGCTCATGATGCCCCATGGAATCTTCATTGCCCTTATCAAACGAGCCAGTATTACTTGACCATTGCAAATTCAAAAAGTAGCTCTAGCTACCTGACACTTGGAGATTATTACAGTAGCCACAAGTATCAAAGATCAGCTCCTTTGCACCAGAAATGCTTGTGGTGGGCCGCCAGGAATCGACAGATGACCGAAGTGCGTCTTCCTTGTGGCTACTTCCCATCACACCTAGACAATCTCAAGGCTCCAGTTGGGGGTTGGAGATAGGGCTTGGCGAAGCGGCATCATGGCCGCATCCCAGGCATGTCAAGACTAGCTGATGGTTCTCACCTGAAAATTGCTAGTCAAAGGATGACTGCTTTTTTGTTGGCGATGCCCTCCCCAGCAACGGCCCCATCGCCCTGGAACCAGGAGGTGGTCTGTGAGTATGACACTTGGAGAATTCTGCAGTGCTGGGAATGCTGGATGTGGTGTCTTCAAAATTAGCGGAGCTTGATCTTGAGTCAAAGGGAGCCAGCAAATGCAACCAATGAGTTTTGATTGTTCTTTATGCTTCGCCCCGATTGGTTCTGCTGGCTTTTGGGACATTTGGAACTGTCCAAAGGGACGGGGGTAGAATGCTCCTGAGTTTTTTACAACATGTGGCCGCCACAGCTTGCTCATGATCGAGTCTTGTTTAGGGTGGGGGATAGATCAGCTTACCAATGCTCATGGTGTGACTGCTATCAGTGGTTTGTTGCAGCTACCTGCTGCTAGATATCTGACAGCATCCTGGAAGCACAATCATCAACCGGACGCCAGATGAGGCAGCCAATAAGGGATACTTCCACCAGCCTTCTTCATACTGCGACGGTAGCGTTGCTGGGCCCTTCTTTCACCATCATCCTCCAGTGCAGGCAGTGTTATATTGCCCCCTTGAGGGAGATACGCCTCGCACGGCCTGGGCACTGCTAGCTGCTTGGGATATGCTATTCTCTGCGTATCATGGGCTATCCATAAGCGATGTTCAAAATAAAGGTAGTTTCCCAGCACAAGACAACTATCACTTTAAGTTGGCGGTGTGGTAATTTGTGGGCGCAGGGATAGACTGGTTTTCCGAATCACTTTTCTGGATAGGATCACTCTGCCTTGGGGTTTCTACCATTGGCAGCGTGCCATCAGTGCCATCACCTCCAGCCTTCAGGAGACTCTGCAGGGATGGTCAGAGGACATCTCACATTGCACCAGCTGGGATGAACTTCCTCTCAACGCGCGGAAGTATGTGGAGAGGACCACAGGGCCCAAGCAGCATGAGTTGATGTTGATCTCTCGGGTGCCGATGCATATTGGATTGTTTGGAGAGGGCCGCAGCACCACCTGTTGACTTGAGTCATTTGGACGACTGTGGTCCTTCAAACATGCTTCAACCAAACACTCACCATAACCCAGCTTGTTGGACTTGTTCAAGACTTGTTTTTCTATACAGCATACCCAGCATATTGATTCGGGGAACACCTACTGATCGAAACGGATAAGCATAAGGGACTACACTGCGCTCGAAGATGTTGCTCAGGAAAAATCTTCTTGATCTGTTGCTTGCTCTCACTTTGGCCATTCTAAGATGTTCGAACCATTTGCTTTCCAGTGGTGGCCTGAACAAAGTGCGCCACATTGCATGGTAGGCGTAGCACGTATTTCGCCTGACCAGCTCAAGCGCGTGCACATGGCAGCTAGGAAGTGTCCTACTAGCCACCTTTGCACACGCACATCTGCACGTACAAACGTGCATGTGTATGCACAAGCAACCCTCCACATCCATGCATGCTTTCGCATGCGCACACAGGCACACAGATACACATGTACATACAAAGGCACATACATCCACATGCATGTAGACATAAGGAGGTAGAACACAACCATACATGCGCACACACACACAGATGTGTATATAGCAGCACTTAAAAGGTGTGTAGTATATGTATACTGCAGAGCCATATCTGCAGAATATGCAGCATACAGCCAGGCAGACAGATGGACAGACTGACAGAGACAGACGGCCACGAACTGCGAGAGAGCCAGAGAGCAAGAGAGGCAGGCAAGCAGACAGACAGAAAGACAGACACAACCGCACACTCAGGCAAAGGAAGCCAGACAGGCAGACGGACAGACAGACAGGCAGACAAGCAGGCAGACAGCCAGACAGACAGGTTGGAAGACAGACAGATGAGAAGCAAGATATGGAGATAAGCGGGTGAAAAGAAAGAGGTAGATGAACAGATAGACACGGACACAGACACAGACACAGACGCAGACACACACACACAGAGAGACAGATGGATAGAAAGGTAGACACGTAGACAGAGAGTCGGCAGACAGGGACGGAGAGAGACAAACGCAGGAAAGAAGATATTTAGAATAGATAGATGGATCGATCGTTGGATCGATCGATCGATAGATAGAGAGACAGATAGATAGATGAACGGAAAGACAGAGGCCGACAAGTAGCTCAGCAGAGAGGTATACAGATAGGTAGGTTGATAGACGGGTACATGAACACATAGGCCAGGTGGATCGATGGATCGATGCATATATGGATGGATGGGCCACGCCATGCACGGTGCCAGGATTGAGGAGTTGCTGGGCATTCCGGTCTCTTGGGTACCTCGCCGCAGCGCGTCATGGCTTGGGAGGTTGCAACGAGGGTTGTGGGGCGCCAACGTCGACCCACGGGTTCCAAGAGAACGGTAGGTTCTCCCAACGATTCCCTTGGAGCCCGCAGAGAGCTAATCGTAATCCATGGGCATATCCTGAAAGGCCATAGGATTAACCCATGTGGCCCGTACGAAGACAAAGAATTGGAGAGAGAGAGAGACACTCCCAAAGATCAAAGGTCGTGTTTTATTTTTGGGATGTTCTGTTGATTTTGGCCGAGCCATTTAAATTTGCTTGAGCGCAAATAAAAAGTGTCAGAAGTAAGTCTCAAGTGCTCGATGTTTCCCTTTTGAAAGCGTATGCAGTAACGCAGACTCCACAGGTAGGTATCCTATGATCAGCCGAGGAACCAATGACAATGGAGCAAGAGCTGTTAGGTGTGATGATGGTACCACCCACAGGCTCATAGGGACCCCGCATCCCCTAAATATATCCCAGGTATGCTGCTCATCCAATGAAGTGAAATTTGAATTCGCATGATGGCAACCGCGGTTGCAGGTAGGCGTGGGCCCAGATCGCAATAGCATGATGAAGGTCCCGAAGCGGAGACGAGCGTGCCTTGGCTGCCATGGCCATGGTTTGGAGCCGCACTTGTTCACGTAGGTACGAAGGCATTGCGACCATGTAACTTGGGAATACCAACTTCCAAGACGTTTGGCTTGCAGCGGGTCTGCCCCTAATCGCAGCATCATCATGATCCTCCTCCTCATCGACGTCGTCTTCTTCTTCGTCGTTGTCGTTGTCGTCGTCATCATATTTTGCTTCATATTTGTTCATTCCGTGGCCTCAAGTGTCACTCCCTGTTTTGTTTCTGATTGAGGTTGCGATGACTCAGAAAGGGTTGATCTCCAGGGTTCTTTGTTTCCCACCTGCCACTAAGGGACAGCAGGTCGCCCAAGTTGCCGCCCAAGTTGCCATGCTGACGGCGCGCGGGGAGTTGGTCAACGGCAATCTGCATCTGATTCCGTTGGCTCTGCAGTATGGGATCATGGGCGGGGTACCCTGTTGCAGTTTGTATCAGCCGTTGTGCGTACTCTTGAGCAACCAACGGAAGCAGGGTGGAGAACGAGCAGCCAAATTCTTCTCCGCAAAGCCTTTTGAGCAGCGATCGATTTGGAAAAGGTGCTGCTTGACTTTTCTACTTTGCGCTTGCTGTTGCCCAATCCCCCAGCGGCATGTGCATGTATTTAGAACGTTTGCATTCGTGGAGGCATGTGTTCATAAATGCATAGTTTATGACCGGGATAGATAGCTGATTTTGGATCTTCAAGTAAATAGACAGACAGACGGAGACACAGACAGACACACAGACAGAGACATTACATCACAGATTCCATACATGTACGCTATCCATGAATTTATGTACAGTGAGTATGAATTTGTGCCAGCTATATGGTGCCCCCTCAATCTGAGGGTCTCGGACTGACTGCGCTGGAGAGAGAGAGAGAGAGATATGCTCGGAAACACCTGAAGAACTGCAGCAGAAAGGACAAAGGTTGTGGCGTTTCTAAGCCCAGCTCCTGACCTAGGGGCCAAGGTGTTTAATGTCAAACTCTCTGGAAAGTCAATCTCGTATGAGAGAATATTAGGTCTTTCAGTTTCAGCTTTGCCTGATTTCCATCCACACATGGGAGCACCAAAATGCAATATTGCACGCCTGTATACACAGCAAGGGGTCACTGTCCGGACAGTGACCTTGCAACCCATAGCCGTTTGGGGATGAAGGGTGGCCTGTCCGATCTGGAGCCATTTCAAGACAGAGGTATACGGGGGCCGGGGCACGCAGGCAGTTGCCGTTGGAGGCCGAGCGCTACGTTTGGAGGCGACTGTTGACCTACAAAAGGTGATCACTTTCAACCTGATGATCCTGGTTGCAGGTCATTCGCTGGGAGATCGATATCAGTTCGCAACCTTCCATTTTTGATGGTAAATGACAAGCTATTAACAGATCTCCCACGAATCACTTACTGGGGGCTGCTAGCCATTAAGGGCTGTCCGTGCCCATCCACCATCGCTCAGCACCCCTCGTTGCGACCAAACAGCCGCCACAAGACGCCGGCGTCGCGAGGTCCTGCCCCCATGGATGGCAGACAAGGAGATTGAGAATCAGCCGGCGCAGGGGGCCCCAGTGGTTGGAAGCAGATCGAGGACGGGCCATGTTGAACGCTGATCAGCGAAGGCTGATGCAGGAAGGATGATGCAAAGGCCGCAGCAGAGACCACAACGATGACCACAGTGTAGACCTTTTGGAGACCATGAGTCGATGCTGAGTCAATGATGGGATGGGTCCAACGTTGACAGGACCTGTGGGGTCCTTTGGACCTGGCAGCTTCCCCAAATGGGTGTGCGTGAAGTTTCCTGGATCAAGTCTTGGAGGGACAAGCTACCTCGGCGGCTGGGCTTGGTCCCTGGATGCATGCTTGGCTGAAGCATTGCGCAACCAGCACTAGAAGCTTTCGTGACTAGGCACTGGCTTGCCTATCCAGTGGCCACCCCAATCTTCGTGGACCTGTGCGGGCATGCTTCCGAGGCTAAAAGGATGGTTGGACCATCGTTTTAGGCAGCCTTTGCTCGCGGGAGATATGTCTGGCACAGTCCAACCGGCATGGTGCCTTTGGCCAAGTTGAGAGCTTTGAAACAAAGCTTCGGCAACTGCCGAATCAAGGGTTCTTTCGCTTCAAGAATGATGGTTTTTTGAAAAATGCCGAAGGGTTCAACTACGCCGAAGAAGATGGTCAAATCACCCAAGGGTTCAAGGCCGATGGTCAACTGGTGAGCCTCTAGTTATCCAATAGACATAGATGTCAACTATTCTAGTTGTCCAATAGACGACTGAGTTCTCTAGTTCTCCAAGAGATCAATGTCCCAGGTCCGAGGTGCCTGCGGCATCTCCCGCGCCGGGTGAGGCAGGGCAGCTGCTTGCCAGGGTTGATGGTTGGGGCAGTGATGGTGAAGGATGGTGAATTGTAGGGGTTAGCGACCAACAACAGGGGATATCAACGTCAATGATGGTTCATGATGCTTGATGGATGGTAGTGACGAATGTCGTGATGGATGATAGTGACAGCTGGTTGATTCTGCTGCATAGTCCTCACCAATGACAGAAATGTTGATGGTGATGATTGCCTGGTTTTGCGACCTAATGAGCCGCTCAACTCATGCTATGCTTTGGTGGTTCACCCTGCAGTTTACCACCGCGGCAGGCAAACAGGTGTACCAGGAAGAAGTTCTTCGGATTTGGAATGTTTGGGCTGGTATTTGTTGTTGGATGTGCCCAGAGGTTGAAATAGTACTCGTGTTGATGCAGGTCCCTAGGGCATACCAAAACTGCATCATGGAACCGAAGCATCATCAGCTTAGTGTGTTGGAGTACCATGTCAGGGCGGAGCCTCAGCTGAAGGTGCCCAGGGCAGGGGTCCGGAAGGTGGGCAGCCCCAAGTGGTACCAGCGATGCTATGCGATACTATTGCTGCACCCCCCTGGCCTACCTCAATGCCTGGAACTTCGTCCGGAGCCGGTGCTAACCTCTTAGCCAGCAATCCGTTCGATAGGTTTTTTCTCACGGCTGTCTACGCCCACTGTTTCAAATTTCGGTGCTTCTGCACGAATGTAAGCGCCAAATGCCATGCTCGATGACATGTCCACGTCATTTTTGGTTGGTTTGCCCTCCCAAAAACTCATGGGCCATTGTACACAGTCGAACAAATGCACCTTGTCGTAGCAGGTCCAGCTGTAGTAGATATTTTTCAGTATTTTCATCATTAGCAGGGGTCTTTTCACCTGGTTCCATGCCCCAGCAGTGGCGGTTTTTCAACCATGCAGCTCTTATGTTCTGAAATGTTGATGGCGGTTTAAATTTCCTGAAGAGAGATCGATTTTGAAGCAAGGGACTCCCCGAGACATCTCATTGAACTTGTGTTGTAAGAGTCTACAAGCCTCACTCGAGAGTTGTTCAGTCAAGCATTGGAGGGCACAACACGGGGGCCGCCACTTACCGACATGTCACCAAATTGCATTGTGTTATGCCCATGGCAAGTCGAAGAAAAATCGTAGACGCTGAGGAGCAGTCAGCGAATTGCAGTGCTCAAGTAGAGCCGGGATCTTTCACACGTGTCCGTAGCAGTGCCAGGCGAGTGTCAATGCTTTGTTTCCCAGTTGGGAACGGCGGGCCAGGTAGGGCCAAGCAGCCAGCCAGGCCAAGCCGAGAGCAAAGCGGAGCCTGTGAGTTTGCTCAGCCCGGAAACTGCGGCACACCAGGGTGATGGATGAAGATGGATGAAGATGGAAGAGAATGATAGGAGGATGGATATGGCATTGGGTCAATATTTACCAGCCCCCAAATGGATAGATGAACATCCTAACAAAGACTAGTTGGCTCGTTGGGGAATGTTCACTTGGAGTTCAGGGTACCCACGGCCGTGAAGAAAACTGCGCCCCTTTGGATCACAAAAAGCCTTGATCGGGAAATGGTTGCCGTAAAATTTTGTGCTCTGGGGTAGCATCCTTTTTTGCAGGGTCAGAATCGGTCGCTATCAATCCAAAGATGCTGGCGATTGTGCAGGATCAACCACAAACAGTTGGGTAATGTGCTGTAAATAGCCGGGGATTTGCAAACGCAAGCGCTTGTGATTCATATGTGAGTGGACTCCCTTTCTTTAGATGGTGGTCGGGCGACATTTTTCCCATACGGTTTTCGTTATTCTTGCTTACCAGGCGCCATGAATGAGCGAACCGTGATCAACCATGGATAGCCATAGCATGACATATAAGTTGCATGCCACGGCATGGAACCGTTACCAGATATCCTTTTTGACATTGGATATCCCAATGGAGTTGCGCTTGACCTGGGTCCCAGGCAGATGGCAGCACTTGTGCTGGCAGTGGTGCAGAGAGCTTAGAGGTGATCGGATGGTGGTGGCTTTGGTCGTAGGTGTCTTTGCTGTTGATCTCCTTGTTATATAATGTTTGGTATGTCCATTTGGCTACCACCATTGGTGAGGAGCTGAGCATGACCAGGGAATTGTAGGGATGGTGGTGCCCCCACCAGCCAAAGAGGCCATCGTTGCTTCAAAGGGGACCTATGTATAGGTGCGTATACACGTTTAGATACCTATGCAAAATGCATCTGCAGATACATGCTTAGGTACATACACACACACATACGCACACACACACAAACATAGTATAGCATGGGCAGCATGGGCATGTTTGGAGGTGGGCCACATGTAGGATATACATGGGGACAAATCCTTTGTATAGAGACTATCATGCAACTGGCTGCCATTCCCAGCTGAAGGGTTAGGCCCCCATGCTCAGCTGGCTCCACAGTCGCTGGTTCGTTTTTGTTCTCCATGTTTTGTCCTAAAGACCTGCAGCAGTGAATTTGCAGCCGAGTCTTTTTTTTCTGAAATATGAATCGGTGTTTTAGCAGCATGGTTTCGTCTTTGATTTTTCTCCATCCTCAGAAGTCACCCTCCTTGACACTGAGCGATGCTTTCAGCCACAAAATGCCATCAGGACACCAATGGCTCAACAGCAAGCAAGGAGTACACGTTGCTGGGTAGCAAGGAGCGGCAGCACCCCACTGGCCTTCGGAGAGGCTGGGCCCATGGTATCCCATGGTATCCCATGGTGTCCATGTTCGAGGGGCATCCAACTGGTTGATGCCCCAGATTTCAGGTCTGACCATGGCTTGTTCTTATGAGGGTGAGCTGCGAACCCCAATGTGTATTCCATGATTGGTAGGGTAAAGACATGTAAGGACAGCATCCCTGGATTTCCTTTCCATGAGGCATTGGTCGCCTACAGGTTAAGAGGGATCACCATCGAATCATACTGAAGAATCTTTTGAGACGAACATGCTAAGTTACATTTTGTCCTGCAGGTGGAGGTGTTTGGCATTTTTCTCAAGAGACTGGTGTGCATTGGTAGGCTGAAAGAAACTTCCTTTCGTTGGGCACCATTATTGACCAATACTGACTAACTTTTTGCAGTTTACTAACCTCTCTTAGCCAACATTTCGTTAGCCAATACAACATGTATTGCCAATACTAAAAAAACAATACCAAACATTCTTAGCCAACTTCATTGCTAAGTTGTTGCTAACAAAATGTCATGGATTTGTCTTCACTGTGAGCTCAGAAAGGCACCTTTCGCCGCTTCCAAGGTTTGGAAGCAGCCACAGTGTGCAACTGGCGAGCGGGCTACCGCCTAAACCGAAGCTTCCTCCGGTAGGAGCCTGCAGCTGGGCGGAATGGAAGGATCAGGAAGGATCAGCTGGTGGAGCGACCTTGGCAGTGCGAAGCGCCTCGTATCATATCTGGTGGTGTACACATTTGTCTCCCAGTGTTAACAGCTATGGTTGGTTGGTTGACCAATACTTTTCATGACGGGGTGGTGAAGCACCACCCAGCAGAAATGCATCGTCGATTTTTCCGCTCAGCTTGGTGGCTCCGGATCTCTCATTGCGACATCGCGCGCGTCTGCTATTTGATGCGCACCGGTTCGCACCGGTTCGCACAGGTTCGCACCGATTCGCACCGATTTGCACCGATTCGCACCGATTCGCACCGGCGCCGATTCGCCTTGATTCGCGCCGGTCACATCAGTTCTCGCGGACGCGTTGCACGATCCATCCAGTATACACATTCTATACTTCGTTCTAGCACGGTCCGGTATGGTGTACCAATTTCTTTCATGCGTTTCAGTTTGTTTTTTACATGTTATGGTCGGACCTCGTATAGCCCTATAGTCAAATGAAGTTTCGTGGAAAAAATCCGGCTACAATCCACTAGATAAGCGTAGCGCAGAAGAGAATGATTCATGGTATGTGTGGTGAAGAGGCCAAGTGAAGAGTAAGTATAGTGAAGAAGTAAAGCGAGGAGTACGTGTAGTGGAAAAGTAAGGTGAAGAGTAATTGTAATGAGGAGGCACAATGAAGAGTAAGTGTAGTGAAGAAGTCAAGTGATGAGTGACTGTAGTGAAAAAACCAAGTGAAAGTTTATATGCGTAGTGAAGAAGCCAAGTGAAAAGTAACGATAATGAAGAAGTTAAGTGAAAAGTACGTGTGGTCAAAAAAAGAGTGAAGAGCAAGTGTAGTGAAGAAGTGTCCTCCGCATGTTTCTCTAATGTGTATGGGACATCAGCTGATCGTCGGATGTCTTGGAAGTGCGACTTTGTGTGGCAGGCGTGGCGCTTCGAGGGCATGTACTCATCCTCCACATGCTTTTTGCCACGTAAATGGAACATCATGTGATCATCATCTTTGCGCAGTTGTGACTTTTTGTGGGTGCTGTGGTACGAAGCATTGTAATATGTTACAGTAACATTCTTTTTGGTAATTTGTAGTATTTTGCAATACCTTGTAATACCTTGTAGTACCTTGTAGTACAAGGTAGTACTCTATAGTTCGGTGTGGCACATTGTACTACTTTATAGTATTTGGTAATACGCTGTCATTATGTTGATTTTTGTTTTGTAATATTTTGCGGTACTTTGTCATAAGTCGTAGTGCGTCTTAGCACCTTGTAGTGCTTTGTAGTAAGTTATGGTATGTTGTAGTACATCGCGTTACCTTTTAGTACGTTGAAATATTTTGTAGTTTTTTCTACTACATTGTAGTACTTTGCGGTATTTTGTTGGACATTGGAATATTTTTGTTTTACATTGTCATACCTGTAGTTCCTTGAACATATTTTGTGGTACGTTGTAGTACCTTAAATTACTTCGAACATTTGGTTGTATGTTGTAGTCCCTTAGTGTTTTGTCATACAGCGTAATACATTGTAGCACGTTAGTCTGTGCTGGTGCGTTGTTCACCCTTACATCTTTGTTTGGAACGTTTTTGTTTCGTACGTCTTTGGGCTGGTACGTTTTTGTGTGGTACTTTTTTGTGTGGTACGTTTTTGTGTGGTACGTTTTTGTGTTTGAATAGATCATTTGAGAAGGTGCAGCATGTAAACTAGAGAAGACAAAACTTACACTCAAGGGAGTCATGCAACACAGCGAAGAGTAGCTTACAAGAGCCCGGACAAGATTCAGAGTCATGTACCTCCGCGAACAAGAATTCAGAAGAGTCATGCAACCCAGCGACAAATACCCCCGACAAATCATTCATGTAGCTCACTGCAGGTAAGACAACCGAACCAGCAATGCCAAGACCACACAAACATTTGCGCCAGGAGGGCCCGCGCGACGCAAACGCAGCTCCAACACATAGCCCGCCCAAAGCTTGGAACAAGAATCGCGCTCATTTCCTGTAGGCAAAACATTTCCCCATCCCTCGATAGAGTCACATTTCCCTCCTATTGGAAACTTCCGCCCCCGCCTCGAGCGGGCTCTAGTTGCACGCGTTCTCTCACAGTCAGAGCAGTTCATATCATGCTTTGTTGGAGTACGCACAAGCAGACTGTAATTATAGTACAGAGCAGTACGTTGTACTACGATGCAATACCTTGTAGCGCGTTGTAGCACGATGCGCAGAGTAGTATACGAAGTAGTAGTATTATGGTGTAATGCGTTGTTGCCGCGCGTTAAATGTGTAGTGCACAGAAAACAACGAAGGCGCAATAGGCTTCGTACGGAAAAATGAATTTGAGAGTCACACACAGTTTAACCCGCGCAAGCCCGCGCAAACCTGCGCAAACCCGCGCAAACCCGCGCAAACCTGCGCAAACCCGCGCAAAACCGTGCAAACCCGCGCAAACCCGGGCAAACCCGCGCAAACCCGCGCAAACCCGGGCAAACCCATGCAAACCCGCGCAAACCCGCGCAAACCCGTGCAAACT
>VSDK01017252.1:64381-80745 GCA_009767595.1 Symbiodinium kawagutii | reverse complement strand
GGTTCAGCATGGTTTAGCCCTAACTTCAATGACTTATTTTGGTGCCTGCGACCAGGGTTACTGATCGCAGGGGATCCCAGAGTGTTCAACCGGTTGAAGTCTGTGCAGCTCCTACAGCTCACTGAAATAGATATGAAAAGCTGCGTAGATGGCAGGTGGGTTACTACAGATGTTCCGACTCACCGCGCACTTCAAGCGACTAGCAGCATGGTCAAGAGATGTTTTGTTGGTGGGTTCTATGTGTTCTACGTCTCACGTCCCAGGATTCACAGCGATCCCAGATCCTTGGGCCAGGCACTGACCGATGCCCCGACCTGGGTGGTGGACCCCATCGATGGAACCACCAACTTCATCCACCGCCAGGCAGGTTGAACCGACCCCGGACCTGGGAAGGCCGCAAAGATGACCTTCCAAAAACATCCAAAAACCTTGGTGGCCTTGGAGTCTATACCAAGCTAAGTCCCAAGCAACTTGGCAATTCTGTTCCTGAGGTTTGAGGTGTGCAGCTTAGGAGCTGATTCATTGCCATGTCTTTCCTGATGTTTCCTCTTATGGTTAATCATGAAGTATCACGTTTTTCTGAACCAATTTGGAAGGGTTCAGGCATTGCCTGCACACCGTGAATCATCATGAGCCATGATTAAAATCGATCGTTGAGACTCGTCCAGCTATTTCATCACATTATGATAACTTGATAACAATCATTTGTTTAGATTCCCTGTTTGGACACCTCTGGATGTTCCAAAGTGCACCGCTCGCAGTCGGAGTGCTGTGTACTGATTGGCCTGGCTGTCAACAAGCGCCCGGTGCTGGGCGTGTGCTTCATTCCCAAGATGGACGAGTTGCGTGGCGTGTTGGTGAAGTTTGATGGTACGGCCTGGTACGGCACTATGCTAAGTATGCGGAATGTCTTTTACCAATTCATTATGGGAACAACCCTGAACCAACCTGTGCCGATGGCACCTGAATGTTGACTTATGCTGATGGTGCGTGAAAGGTAGACCATTTGCATTGCTGAGACGTCTTAGCAGCAGCAAAGCAGCCAACAAAAATAAAACAACTGCAACAGGTTAGGGTGGCCTTTGGCAGCGCTGATGAGGTTTGCTCACAGATTTGGCAAGGATGGCGTGATTTGGACTTACCATGAACTTTTGTGGGTGCAGCTGGTTAGATTAGTGCATTTCCGCTCCAGACCTATTCATTGAGTGACCAAAATTAAGGGAGAGCAGCCAACCGTGTCATTGCTACTCTTCCCACTGTTGCGGTTCATGATTTATGTCGGGATTCTTCTCACATGATTGTTTCGTATCCCATTCGTGTCTGGTGGAGAAGCATCTGAGAAGGCGGTGCCAACGAGCGGAATGCCATTCATAGCATTTGAGTATCTCACATGAATCATTTCTTGTGCGGCCAGAACTCGCGGTGAAATCGCCATGTCCAGTGGTGACTCCCAGAAACATCGGGCAGCTTCCAGTGCCATGCAGTGCTATGCAGTGCCCCAGGCTGTACACGGCTATCCGTGGCCATGGCGCCTTCTGCAATGGGCGGCGCATCAGTTGTAGCGGCTGCGAGGAGCTCATGGGTGAACCCCAAGCAGCAAGGCAACCATGGTGATTTCCCATGGATATACGGTTGGTTTCTCAAGCCAGTTCGGGGAGCCCCAAACAGGGTTGGTTCATTATCACAAGTGGTTAAGGAAGGATGATTTGGGGGTCCTATTTGGAGAAAAGCCCTAGTAGCTATTTGCAGCGTCAGTGTTATCAGAATGACAAGTATCATCAGAGATTGAATCTCCATGGCAGAGTATTTTTGGTTAATTTCCGGAATCAACGGGGAGAAGTGTAAGAGATGCAATGGGACAAAAGAACACCGCCTCCTATAGTTCTGGTAGCTAAGGGGCTTAGCTGATCGAACTTCCAATCTGAACTTAAGCGGGAAGGACCGGATAGGCAGGGCGTACGACTTTTTCCACTTCACCGTCAATGCCAGACTGCAGCAGTTACGTCACAGTGCTGGAAGGGTTTTGTCATGGCCAAGCTTCCAAGCATTTAGTAGCTGAAGATGCCAGAAGCTACCTGAAGCTACCTGAAGCTGCCTGAAGCTACCCTGGTCACCACCAAATCTATTCCCTGTGTGGTTGCTGCCATGATCAATGCATCAATACCATCACTGTTAGATTCTCAAGTCCTGGGGTCTGGACCTCCCATCAGCCCGTGTGACCCAGGACTTGACGAAGGCTTTGGTGAACCTTCATATGCCATCCTACTCGCGAGGTCCCAAAGTGGTGGACCGAATTTTAGGCCGGACCCAGAGAAGCAGTGACTCAGTGAGGCTCGGTTGATTGCATATTGCTGTTCGCAAATTCATCCCCCTTTGTGTCAACCCTAGCCTCCCTTCCTCCCAAGTCTCAGCCAGGGTGGTTAGGGCATGCACGATGATTTACCACGAGTCAAGATCAATTGACCATATTTAGACGACATGGTCTAAGCCAAGAAGCAGTGGGGGCGGGGCCGTGCAGAGGTAGATTCTGCGGGAAATCACGCTGCTTGGGGAGGCGTAACCCGAGATCTCTTGGCCCATCCTGTGCGTGGTGTCCGATGTGGCGGATCTGCGGGGGTTGACATGATGCACGTGGCACGGGGGCGCTTGGACGCCTACTTTGAGGCTGGGAGTGGGGAGATCTAAGGGTTCATGGATGGTTAATGATTGTCAATGGTGATCGTGATGATGGAAGACGCGGGTCAAGAATGATCAATCATGAATATATTGAATTTTTTTTTTCCTTGCAAGGCATGAAGTAGCTGGTCAAGCTGCGGCCTGTAGCACTGAATTCAAATCAGTCGATCACCGACAAAAATCCTGGCCTATGACCGATCCGAAAGACTTTACAACCATGGATCGACAGCGGCTGACGACGGTCGGGTCGAACTCAAGCGACGCTGTGGTCGGAAAACGGCAAAGCGCTCGAATCAGACACTTTGCGAGACTCCAACAAAAAGCAGGAGCATACTCTTTCAGTCGGGCCGTTCTGTACTGACCCAGGTGGTCACGACCGACTGAAGCTTGGACTGGCAACTCACTGGTGAGGCGGCACTGGTGCAAATCCTGCCATAGATCTTCGCAATTGGCAAGCAGGAGCTGTGTCGGTTTGGCCGATTCCGATCCGTACAGACCCTGTGACAGCGTCAGCGTCTCCACACCAGGTAGGGCCAGTAGAGCACGAAGGATGGCAACTCGCCAAACACTGACGTAGTCCTCGTTGTCTGGCTCCTTCGGGTGCTCCAAAATGGCCAGGTGACCTTGGCTTGCCAGCTCCGCAAAAGCGACAAATCCAAAGCCAAGCAATTCATTGCCCATGCACAATTGGGAAATCTCACGAAGGCGGAGTGAGGGCTTTCCCCATGGACAAGCAGGTTCCCGGAGAACACGTGGTCCACGGCTTTGTGCAGTAGGCCCTTCCATAGCCACATTGCGAACCTGAGACCATGTCTCACAGGGGGGGCCAATGGTCATGCCGACCACTAGCCCAGACCTGATGCCAGCCAGCCAAAACTCCTGCGTGTCCTTTTGGCTGATGTCTCCCCATTGGGCATCCACCATGACATCCAATGAAACGATGACCAAGTCAAAGTGGCTGATCTTCTCCATCTCCTTTTCGAGGTACCATTGCAAGTCCCCCTTGCGGCGTCTGCCAGAGTAAACGTGCAGGAAAACTCGCACCTGTCCCATGGCCGCGGGCACTGAAGGGGCCGCAGCACGTCGACAAAGGTCTGCAGTCTGGGACACCACGGCAAAGCATTCCTCATAGTACCACAGTTCATCACAAACTGTGTCATCAGCACGCTGCTGCGACAGGAAAGGCCAACTGTCTGGTGAACTCAGCTTCGTGAGCAGCGCATTGATGTACTCGATGCGGTCGCCTAAGAGGTCCAGGTCATCAACGGTCCAGGCATGTCGGGCGAAGCTCAGAGTACGCGTGCAACGGGTCCAGGAAATGGGTTGGGCTTGAATGACCTCACGGATCCTTGCCTCCAAGCAGTCCCACGTTGCTTGTTCCTGAATAGCAAGAATGCAGTCTACCAAACGCATATGTAGATCATCACAATGCCCATCAAAGTCCTCGTGCGCAGCATGAACTGGTAGCGGAGCCGGGCCATGTGCACGAACAATGGGAGCCAGGCCGTCATGCTCGTGACATAGTGCCATGTCAATCTGAGAACCAATACCTGGTGCAGGATTACGGGCAAGTCCTTGTCTTCGAACAGCAATCCGACATTCCTTGACTGCCGCAAAGTGCCTCTGGAGCTTGCTGTATGTGTAGTATTCACGAAGACAATGAGGGCATTGCGTCCCTTGAATCATAAACCTCACTGCATTGCAGTATCCATGACGTTTATGAAGATGAGCTCCTTCACCACCTGCAGATTTGCAAGCAATACCACACTGCATGCAGCCAAAGGCCTGGGTAGACGCACAGTGTAGGGGAAGCTCAGCACTTGGCAAGGCCCAATGGCTTCGGAGAATCTCCCAGGTATGGCGATGAAATCTGCGCACAATCTCCAAATTCCTGCGCTGTTGGCAAGCGTGGGCAATCCCGCGGTTGATGAGCTTTTTCCAATAGCCAGGGTAATGGACGATCAAGTTCTGCCATTGGTCGAGATGAGCGTCTGGATCCTGAAGAGGACTGGCCTGGCAGAGTTGGCCCCAAAGCCAACGGCAATCAGCACGCAGTTGTTGGCACCATTCCGTGTCACTGCGAAGCAAAGACCAGTGGGTGGCAGCACCTGCACGAAAGAGAGTACCGAAATACCGGAGTCGAGATCTAGACAATAATTCATCCGGTGATGGCAATCCTGTCAAGTCTAATACCGCCTCATCTGTGATGTGGTTGTCAGGTCGAAGACGAAGAAGCCGGCGGTACAATTTGTACACGGAGCTGCGAAAAGCTGCAAGGGTGCGACGATCTGAGAAAACCCAGCTCTCTAAACCATAGAGGAGTCGACTCAGCACCAAGGTCTGAAAAAGCTGGGCCCTCACCTTCAATGAGACATGAGGATTTTGAAATATGGTGCGTCGATGTTCTGTGAACGTGCTATGAGCGATGGCACTGCGACGACGGATCTCACAGGTATCCGAGCCGGTGTGGTGGTGCACACTACCTAGATGCTTGTAGCTGCCCACAACGGCAATCTGGGCCGGACCGGTCTCACAGACAAAATGAAGCTGTTGGTCAGCAATCGGACCATAGTACTTCCTGCGCAGTTGGCGAGTACCTGTGGAACGAAAGTCAAAGAGAGCCTCCGTCTTCCCCTTGGCAAGATTCGGCGACATCCCTACTTCCCTGCATCTGTCCACCACGCAACTGGCCACCACCATCATTTTGCGTTCAAGTGTGTGGGAATCAGCTGCGTCAAAGCACACACATAAATCATCCATCCAACAAGGTCCCATAAAAGGAACAAAAGTGTCGGTAGCAGATGTAGCCGGGATGTGGAGACCAGGAACAGTGACATCGGAGAAGCATGTCAGGATATCCAGAGAATGCAGTTCCTGTTCGATGGTCCGGAGCACTGCAGCAAAGGCGTACCCAAAAATCACGTCGGCAAAACAGTCACCAGGACGGCTTCCAATGGCCGTCCGGGTCACATCCCCCGTGGTATTGCTCTGACGACCGAAAACAAACCACGTATCTTTGTGAAGCGCCGTTACTGCTTTGGCTTGGTGCCAGGGGAGCTGAGCACGATGGATGGCAGGTGTGCCCTGGAGCTGCTGCATCAACGCATGCATGGAGTCCTCGGGTAACTGTAGACGAGCAAAAATATGAGCAATCGTGGCGTCATCATATTGCTCATCCACACACAAGGGTCTCATCAGGCGATAAAACGCCTCTTGCAGATCCAGGAACAGATATCCCGATGCACGACGGAGCTGTCGGGCTCTACGATGGAAGGCTCTCACGAAGTGAACGCCAAGGCCCACGCTGACAGCAGGGCGGCCACCAATCTGCTGGCACTGCATGTAGGCACTGTAAGCAGCACTTTGTGTCTGTCTCAATGCTCTGTGGAGAACCTTGCCAGGGTGACTGGACACCAAGAGAGACCTATACGATGAGCAAGCATGCTGCGGTCCACGACCCTTATATGCTGCACACAACTGTCCCCCCTTGTGTTCCAGAGATTCTTGACCGTGTAAGGTCAGTTTCATGAGTTGTGTGTAGCTGGCTTTGGCAAGGGTGGGAGCGTGAAATCGACACATTTCACCCGGGATACCATCCAATCCGGTGGCTTTGTGGCAGCTAACCCTACGAAGAGCTAATTCCAAATCCACCAAAGACGGCAACTCTGCAGATGAGAGCACGAATGGATTAACAGCACGCAACTCTGCCAAGTTGTCAATCCAAATCTTTCGCTGTTGGGTCTTGGAAATTCGACGACCTCCTTCCATGGCTCCGAAGAAAGCTATCCAGGTATCCTCCACCTCCTGCTGATTGGCACAAAAACCACTGCCATCTAGCTTTTGAAGCATGGGAAAGATCATGCGCTTGAGCTTACGTGGGTTGGTCGGTCCCACGTGCTGTTTAACGATCGATAACACGTCGGATGCAGACGGATGCTCTGGAAGGGTTTGCAATGCATCTGCCAAAGCATGTCTTTTGGCTCGCCTCAAAGATGTTGCCAACTTATGAGAGGTCTGTCTGTAGTCGACCAGTAGTGCAAGCTTGCAACGCTTGAGCAATGCACGATATCGGTGAGCCGCGGAGAGGTCAGTGTCATCATTGACATTGCGACTCTGGACACAGCATTTCCAGTTGGCAAAAGCAAATGCAACTATATCCTGGTGCAAGCGGTGATCAATGCGAGTGATCTGACGCCGACAGTGGTTCTTGTGACGTCGCAAGGCCCACATTGCTTCCGTGATGAAGCTTTTCTTGGGTCCACTGCTGTAGGGTCTGCAGGACGCTTGCAATGCTTGATGAAGCTGATGCTGATAATGATGCACTTGAGTCTCAATATCGGCCGACCAGGGGCTGGCCGTGAGTTTGCTCAGCTGTACATCTTTTATCTTTGCACGATCATATGCAGGTACGCTTGCATGTGACTGAGACCAATTGCCAGACTCATCAATCCAGCTAAATTCAGCTGCTACTGGATGATGATCTCCGTGTGCCGTGGCCACATCCAGATCTGGCAGGTTGCAGGTATGGCGGCACAAAGGACGGCAGTGCTGAGAGATGGCAATGTAATCAATGCGCTGGGAACTGGTGCCGTCAGGACTGTGCCATGTTTCAAAACCTCCAACATGTTCTTCAGTGGTGGCAGGAAGATACAAGCGATGTGCGTGAAGAAACTCACGGAATGCTTCTGTGTTGGCAGTGCTCTCATCGCCCACTGCAACAACTGCCTGAGTGTCTGCAGGTCCACTTTTGGCGTTGGCATCAATACAGACACAAAACATGTCATGTGCTGGCACCACTCGACACACTGCTTCCACTTTCTGCCACCATTCATTCCTCAGGGGAAGGTCTGTACCACAATGGGGCGCATGGAGGACAGCAATCCATATCTGAAGTACTGAATGGCTGACACGCACAAGCAATATGCGTTCGTCAGCATGATGCACAACAAAATCAGACGGTTGCAAGAAAACAGGACGTTTTGCTTGGTAAGCTACCGGTTGCGAGAGGTTCACCCACAGTTCCAGGCCCAAACACGAACCTGCTGATCCGGACGCAATGCGATACAGATCCTGGTGCTTAGAGGCTCCTTGATCAGTACGTGTTTCCTGCAGTCCTGCAAACAACAAACCCATGGTCTTCATCTGCTCAAAAAGGTAGTGAAGCTTGCCAGAATGACCTGGTTTGAAGAACAAGGAATTCACATTCATGCTGGCAACGCTCATAGTCACTCGAAGTGGCACCCGGGGTTTGGAAGGTGGGCTGGGAAACTTCTGTGTGGCAGTGGTAGACAGAGGCATGTCAGGTAGCTCCGGTGGATGCACATCGAAACCTGCTGTACTCCACATCGGCAGGCCAGCACCATGTTCAAAGTACATCCACAGCGTAGGAACCAATGCATGCCAATTGGACGAAGGCAGAGGTTGTCTGGGCAGATAGAAGCTCTTGCGGGCTTCTTGGCCCGCCAGAAAGTCTATGAGCTCGTTCCATGGCTCACCGGCATGACTATGCACATGCTGGATGCTCAAAGTCTCATCTGAGAGCATGGACTGCAGGCATTGAAACACTGAACGGAGCAGCCTATAGCTTTCGTCTGGCGTGCTAGCACTGATAGCTCCGCTGGCTTGTCCTCCGGTAGTTTTGGAGTCCGTGCGAAATACTGTGGGCAGGTTGCAATTCAAAGCAACCCGCCAGAGTCCAGACCAGAACAAAGCTTCTCGCTCCGAGACTTCTGAGCCTATTCTCTTGGCACCCATATAGTGAACAGCGGTGTCGCTGTACAAAACAGGTTGGGCCGTCCAACCAACCAAGTACAGTTCCGCTGAATGGTGGTCAACATATTTCTCGGCCAGAACTAAAAAGGCCCAGCAATCAGGGTGTCCTTCTTCATCTGCCTGTTCTGGGGCCATCCATCTGTAACTGGAGCTGCTCGTGCCATCTGTGTAGATGATCAAGCGATCCATCTCGGACAATCGCTCCAGCGGCAGAACACCGGTCAACGCCTGGAGAGCTGGTTGGCACACTGCAGGCGTGTCCAGGTCATCGAGTGAAGTACACAGGAAATCCGACGCACTCTGGAAGAAAGCTTGCAATTCCAACCACTCACAAGCATGCGCAAGAAGGTGCGAACTGGTCAAATTTGGAACTGTGGTCAGATCAATGCACTGCGAAAATCTTCCTTGCCAGCAGGGTTGGCGGCAGGGCCATGGTGCAAGTGGCTTCTCGACCTGATCCATTGCCAGTTCTGGCTGATTGTTGTGAAAGCGGACGAGCCCAATGGAGTGTGGGAAAGCACAATAAGAGGTAACAGCAGAGCGTGCAAATCCCCATTTGTGGAGGCATTGCATATGAAACAGTTCTGCTGCATCGTCATGGACATCATCAGAGCATGAGCTGTTGTGCCGGATATCGCCCAACACGACAAGAGAATCAGGCACATAAAGCACGGTACCCGGCGGGCACACAGCAAAAATACATCCATCCTCGACGGGAATAACTGGGAGTTCATTTCCCCATGATGCAAGCTCTGCCGTAACATCTGGCAATGCTGGGCGATGATCCATGGAGAGAGCCTGTGGAAGCTCAACATCGCCGGCAGCATTATAAATCATGACAGCCCATGATTTGCCATCAGGGGCCACAAGTTCATTCAAAGGTATTGGCATCGGTGCAGCTTGTGATGCTAGCCACTGACCATGAGCCACCGTGTCAGTTGTTAGGCGCGTAGCATCAATCTGCAAACCCGAGAAACAATCCGTTGCCGATGCAGTGCCATCATCCATCTCCAATGCCTGGAGCGCGTCCTGAACTGCATTTAAAGTCAGCACAAAGTAAGTGAGGACAGCTCCAGGAGCAAGATGAACCGGGACATCATTTGTGAGAACCGCAGAGCCATAGCGGACATGAAAAGCTGCGGGTTGGAGTACTGCGTCCTCGGTGACCAGGCCAATGGTGCTGAGTGCCTGATTAGCATCCATAAAAGGAGGACAAAAGGCCGCTGAAAGCTGAACAGATGTCGTGGTTGAGATGACGGAGTGCAAAGTGGCAATCTGAGTCGGCGGAGCATTCTGCATCAACAGGATGACACCTGCATAAGGCTGTGCTTCATCCACTGGAGGGGTTGGATGTACCGGCTGAAAATCGACATCAAAACCAGGATCCAGCACGTCATGCCAAAGGCGACATAAGTCACTGAACCAGGTAGCAGGATCCTCAGATAACCTAATCCTGCGATCCTCAGATGTATGAGTGCGGGATGAGCCATGAAGAAGGAAAGTGACAAATGGTACAGTAAGGCTCTGGCTATCTGGATCATCTGAGCAATGGAGATGCCAAATGTCCAAGATATACGGATGCAAAGCAAATGCCCGATCCAGGCCTGTCAAAGGCGAGGATGATGAGGAGCTACTGTGACCATGCAGTTGCATGAGGCTAGTAGTGTCGTGAGTCCGCAAAGGTGCTGTCCTAGGCACTTCAGCAACAGTAAATGCATCCAGAGCCAGAAGCGCAGTGGATCCAGTGCCCGCACTTTGCAGAACTCCGATCACAATCCCATAACCATGATCCGTCTGAAGAAACGGGTGGTCACGAATGGCAATTCCAGAAAACCAGGCAGCACAAAAAATTCCAGGCTGCTGAGAACACCAATCAGCCATGCCCACACGTTGGAGCAGGGATTGGAGATTAAGCCAAACAGGGACAAAAACTGCCTGATGACGGAATTCCGAACGGTAGATGGTTGTAATCACCGCTGTCCTCATATCATGAACAGGATGTTGGTGAAGAATGACATGGGCAGCGACTCTGGGTCCGGATGCAAAATCACCCTGTGGTGGACGAGGCGTCACAACATAGAAATGCAATCTGACATCAGGGTCAACAAGATCTCTCCAGGCTCGTTGGATCAGGGCCATCCATTGATCTGGGCTGCCATAGAGCCAAACCGTTCTGGACATGCGACAAACCGGTTGTCTGGTCATTGAGAGATACCATGATGTGACTGCAAAAGGATGATCTGCGGACGAGCCGGTGCCTCCAGTCAATTCATTGCGACTGTTCTGAAGCAGGGCATTGAAAGAATTTGGTGAATAAAGTCGAGTAGCCACATGGTGATCCACTGGTGGCGGTCCTGGAACGGTGTTGGAAGGCTCACCAACACTGGCCCGTGACGTACCATGTGGCGTCATCTGCACTGGAGTGCAAGTGGTCATCTCGAAAAGCGAAGAAAAGTCATCATCAGAATTTGCATCTCGGGTCTCGGGAGCTGGGGCCGCATGGGATGACAGAGCATCTCCTGCATTGGTCATCTCAGGCACACTGGAACCAATTGCATCCAAAGGTGGTTCCATCAATGGTTCGACAAAAGGCCGAGTGATGACACGAATACATGCTCCATTAGGCAATGGCGCTGCTGGGGCAGTTGGTTGAATGGGTCGATCATTATGAGAGATGTCGCACTCAAGCAACGGATGACTCCGAAAGATTGCTGGGGCCAGTCCCGCCACCATCAAAATTTGTGAATGGCGAACAAGCGCAGGAATGAAAGTTGCAACATATTCAATCTCCCTGGGACCATCAATCGCGGAAATGGCCAACAGCGCAGTGGAGAATTGTGGATCAGGGTCCTGTACAATCAAGACAAAAGCTGCAATCCCTTCACTGGCTGCATCTCTGGGAGGATCAGGTGTGACAATGTACATTTCCACAAATTGCCCTGGCACCAGCTTGTCACTCCACACAGCCAGGATATCTTGATCCCAGTCATGGAAGTCCCCCTGGAGGCGAACTGGTCGATGATCACGACAGTGCGTCTGGAAAATGGTGCTCAAGTAGAAAGTTCGTATGTAGGCCACAGGACCTTCTTCCTGATGTTCGACTGCCTGAAAACGATGCCAAGCTTGATAGAGAGCTTGGATGAAGGGTGTCTGTCGGGCAAGATCCCATCCTCCATCCCGAATCTCAAAGTCCAGATCGCGATCAGCCAACTCTACATCGGAGAGCGATGAAGGGGACAAATCACCAGCATCTGGCACCCGAAATTGCAAAACTGGTAACTGCTCAGTCAGAGTAGTCTGAAACATCGAAGAAAGGTCATGTGCTCGTTCTTGCAGGACATCAATGAGATAGGAGGCACCACTTGGACAAGTGGTCAGACCCGCAGGTGTCAAAATCTGACTGCCATGCCGAACTCTACATTGAAATCGTTCAAAGCACTCTTCACCAAGGCCAATGAATCGAAGGAGCATATCTCCAGTGACATAGCAAGGTAAAGAAAGTGCACGAATATGATCACTGGTCTCACTGAGGACATCTCTGTGCACTGTGACAATAGCAGCACTACGGCAGCCTTGAAGGCCTTGTTCAATGATCAGATGAAGGGGTTCACCACGACGACCTCGCACACTGGATGACCTAAAGCCTAGCTGCGGATGCACGAGGTTGAGTCGAGCCGGGAGACCTGGAACAAATCGATCCTGCCAAAAGCTGCCAAGCAAGGGCAGGAGATCTACGGCATCAGGCGGGACACAGGCCAGGCGAGGTCTATCACAGGTAGGCCATCGAACATGATGGATGTACCAAACCCAATAGTATTCTTGACAGTCAGGAACTTCCGATGTGGCTTGGTTCGGTGGATCCTGAGTCGATACATTTTCCATGGTGTCACTGAGATCATGAGATTCCTCAAATGACTCCTCACTATCCGGGGTTGTCAGGCTACATGCATCATCGATTTCATCAATGAAAAACGGGCACGAAGGTTCAGGCGCAGGGAGATGGATTTGGAACACATCTCCGTGACCGCTCTGTCTTTGAGCATGGTCATTGTTCTGCCAAATGATGCCATTGTGAACCACAATGCATTGGCCTGGTAGTGATGCACAAAAACCTGCAACACGGGAACGACGAAGAATGTCCGATCTCGAGATCCATTCTCCTAACACATAAACAATGCGCGTGGAGCTGAATGGAATGGCAGACACCTGCTGGCTGTCAAAAGCTACATGGGACAACGTCTCAATTAGAACCATTGAGTCCGTTGGCACAGGAACATCACTTTGGCATTGAACGATTGCACGAATGGTGGTCCCAGCAGGATCTCCATGCAGGGGCACTTTCAACGGATGCACAGCCACCAGCAAGTCTGGATCAAGGTCAAGTGCAACTGCTGTCGAGGCCAAACGATCAGGTGGCGAGTTCCATCTGACAGCAGTCAACTGCGGACCTTCCCTGAGGAAATAAATCATCACTGCAGACATAGATGAAGGCATGCGATGGGAAGATGCACTTGCTTGCATGAAGGAAACATGATCAGCACAAGTTGATTCATCAAATTGGTCACTGAACGTCAAACCCAAACGCTTCGGTAATGGGTGGAGGTTCCATGGGAACTGAAAGCGATGAACGGCATCACTCAAGACCGTATGACGATGCAAAACTGTGCTGTGTTCAGTGCAGTAAGCTACTTCACTGATGTGAGAGAAACGCACGGAGCCCACATGTGCGCAATCTCGATCACGACGACGAAAATCGGGGTAGATGGTGCAAGCTGGTGTCTGCCAAGTCCCACAGTCGATACTCAGATCGAAAGCTTGTTCTTCGGCAGCCCAGGTCGAGACGAAGTTTTCTTCTGCTACAACTGAGTGTAGCCAGCCCCAAGGCCCCTGACAAGCATCCTTGACAATCAAAGCAATGTCTTGTCGGCCTAAGGAAAAGGCTGCATAGATGGCGGCTTGACCGCAGAGGCTGCCGGCACCCCACTGCCTCCTCCACCACCAGCATTGGCTTCGGTGGTTTTCTGAAACTTCGGAGCACGCTGAAGGTCTTCTTCGAGAGCCGCTTCCGCTTGACTCCTCAACTCTCCCAGCAAAGTGGCCATCCTGCTCAAGCCTTGTGCAACGGTGCTCCCTGCATCTTCTTTGAGCAAGGGTTCTTCGTCTGAGATGTCTTCTGCTCCTTTGTCTCCACCCACGACCTTGTCTTTCGATTCTCGCAGATGCTCTTTTGCTTGCGAGAGCGTCTCCTTTGCCTTGGAGATTTGTTCCTGCAAATCTGCATCTTGCTTGGTAAAATCGGCCACATATCCTTCCCATTTCTGCGTGGCATCTTTGAGAAAGCTTGTCCACGCTCCATACATCTGCCATCTTGTCATACGCAGTGAAGTCAGGTGTTTCTTCGCTTTGTCTAAGCGAGCCACCGCACTGTGTAGAAGTTTCGAATCTGCTTGATCCGATTTCGCCCCCACATCTGTCATCAATTGTTGGATGTGAGGTGGCAGTGAATCGCTCATGGCTTTGAGTCCTGAGAGGAGTTGCTTGATCTGTGGGTCGACCTCCGGGGTGACAGGCGGTGAGGGGACAATCGCTTGGCCCATGTTGGGCATTTGGCCAATCGGTTGCTGGGGGATCCAGGCTGGCTGTGCATCCCAATTTCCTGGCGGCCAAAATGGCTCTTGGTACGGTGGTGCTTGTTGTTTTGCACCCTTTCCAGCACCTTTGCCACCTCTGCCCCCTCCTTTTGGCGCCTTGGGTTGACCATTCTGTCCACCCTTTTGGCCTCCTTTCTGGCCACCTTTGTTCTGCAGCGCATTCTTCGGAGGTCTTTGCTGTCGAGGTTGGGGAGGTTTGGGAGTCTGTGCCCTTGGCCTGGCACGAGGACTCTGCGATCCTGAGTGTCCATTCACAGACCAGTGCGCTCCACAACTTCCGCAGTAATCCACTCGCTTGGTGTTGTGGCGTCCACATCGGCACCACCAATCCTCCGCTTCCCAGGTACTGGATCTTGCCGCCATGGCTCTCTTCAAACGAGCAATGAAAACTTGATCCTTGCTGTGATGCGTCTGCAAGTGGGAGACAATCCACTGCAAACGAGGTGTTGATAGCACAATGTGTCCTGTACGGTGCAGGTACCACAAGTGTCGCGCCTTGGCTCGCTTTCTCCGCAGCGAGCGCCTGCGCGTTGGATGAATTGTGTCCAAGCGCCCAATGTACCAAAGCCAGGCACACCAAGAGCATGTAAAAGATCTCCTCAAGAAAGATCTCGAAGAGCAGGTTCAGAAATCCAGGAGGTGCAAGCCCGACCTTGAAGAGGTACAGGAACACCACCCAGTTGCGAATTGAAGTCCAGGTTCCAAAAGAGTGCTAGCCCGAACGTAAAGACGAACGATGGCACCACGTGGAAGAGGACCAAATAGTTCCAAGCACAATGCAATACCGACAAAGTCAGCAGACAAAGTGGAGGAACAAGACAGGGTTTTGTAAAAAGGTTAACCCTTAACCCAGAAATCCCACAGAGAACCAGGGCAATGCCAGATCAGTTCCAGTGTAGAAGTTGAAGGCCAAAACGTATGGCGAACCGCACAACGAAGGCCCGTGGTCAGCTGACGAGCTAGACCACTAAGGTATGCGCTAGCTGTGCAGACCAGGGGGCTACCCTGTCAACACAACAAGAGCCAAAACCTTAATATATTGAATATATATATATATATATATAATGGTTAATCATGGCTAGAAATGGTCAATTCATTGCTAGGCGTGTTTGCAGTCGAGTTCTAGTCACCAGGTTTGATGTCCTGCTTGTATATAGCATCCTCGATGGTTGCAGCTCCGACCGTCACCAGAGTCACCGGGGGGCCGTACACTTGGCAAAGAACGGCAGCACCTGTGGTCTGGATGCAGGTGGGCATCTATGCTTGGGATGTGTGCGCTGGGGCAATCATTGTGCAGGAAGCTGGAGGTGTTTGTTTGGACACTTTGGGCGGTGAATTTGATCTGACATCACGTGGCACGGTGGCACTGGGGGGGGAGACGGCTCGCAAAGTTGGCTCGCCATGATGTGGCGAGCTGGGTCAGTATGGACCATCCAAAGAAAGGATAGGTGAACAGATCGACAAAGACTACCTTGGGTGATTAATTAGGGGGATGTTCACGAAGGGTGCCAGGTTGTGACTCATAGGCGATGTGATTCAAACTTATGCTAACACAGTATGTGGAACCCACCAGGTTCTCCCTGGTATATGGCTGGGATAGAACTGCGCCAAACAGTTGGCTATTGAGATCGCGGTGCTAAGGAGTGAGCCCGTGTTGGGGAAAGGGTTTCGAGGGGCCAGCAATGAAACTTTGTTCCTTGTAAAGTTGTTTGTCGGTCTGGTTTTCCATCATCAACTGGGCAGTTCTCGATCCAGCCATCAATGAACCAACCTTTAACATCCTCAGTGGCCCCCACTGTAGACAGCTGATGGTAGCTGTGAATTCAGTGCAGTAAACAGGCCAATTGGGCATTGCTCATGTCAACTAGCTTTCCCCTACCAAGTTTGATCGGTGAAAGTGGAACTTGGATCTCATACAATGCCTGAGGCAGTCCAAAAATCATGACCGCCAATTGATGCCAATATAGCAGTCGCGCGTGTGTTCCCTGCTTGACCTTAGCCAGAGTCTTCTGGGGATGGGAAGACTTTCTTTTGCCAGCTAAAGTGTTCCGTTCAAAAGATCCTCCGTTCAAAAGATCACAAGGTCATTTGAAGAATTTCTCCCTATTTCTTAGACATCTGAGCCAGTTACGCTAACTGGTTTCTGCGGGCACCCGGGTACCCCCAAATCATCCGTTCTAAAGCATTTATAGTAACAAACTTAATAAGCCATCCATCTTTGGCTGTCCCTTATCTTGAGAAAACCGCAATTCATTGGGCATTCCT
>VSDK01017252.1:40945-64366 GCA_009767595.1 Symbiodinium kawagutii | reverse complement strand
GTGAATCCATCATGACTTGACAACTGATACCATCGAAAATTCCATGATCACCAAGTGACTCCTGAACCAATCAACCATATCCTCAGATGATACCATGGTACCATGGTTGGATCATCCATCACCACGTGCCACTCCTGTCGTCGCACGGGTCGGGCCCGTTGCATCCGACTCGAAGCGCCAGCAGGTCGCGTCCTGGTGGCTTCGTCGGAAAGCTTGGGCCGACAGCTGGCGCAACACCTGCAGAGACGCTGTGCCTGGCCGGGAGAGATCAACAGAATGTAGCCATATATGTAGTTACAGACATATATATATAATATATATATATATCTGTATATAGTATCTACCTGTATATGTATATACATATATACTGTAAACAGTTGTACTGTGTGTCTGTATGAGTTCACTTTGAATCTATTCTTCATAAGAACGCTACATAGAACACTATATATTTGTCTACTTATATATACACACACACATATATATATATATATCTATGTAGATTGAGAAAATACAGTGCATATATCAAAGATCGTTCACTTATGCGCTTAACTTACTGAACTCATATGTCGTCATTAGCTCATATGTGTTCATCTATTGATGCAGGATGGAAATAATAGTAGCAACAAAGGCTTTATCATGGTCAGCATCACGCACACGTGTTCATAAATATGCACATGGATATATTTGTATTACATGATTATGAAGCCAAGCTTGGTTCAAGGAAGCTGACACGCAAATAAGATAGGTAGTGATAACGATAACGATGATGAAGGATGCCAGTCATGATGATGGATATTGCGTAGGCCTCAACCGCAAATATCGTTGAAAGTGGGTTGTGGTGAGCATTCCAACGGGAGGGAACTCAATTGCATGCGTATTGAATTTGATTTCTGTACATGCATACCTGCATACGTGCATGCGTGCATGCATGCACGCTCACATGCAGATACGCCTTCCTGGAATACACATGCTTGCATCATATCCATACACGTTTCTGTTCAAGCATCATGCAACCACAAATGTGTCTAATCTGTGTGAATGCTGGTACAAACACAATGCAAAGAAATGCCTGACAGAGAAGTCGGGAACCCACATGTGTGCAGACACAGGTTTGCATATGCCTACGGTGGTCGACTTCGTGGTGTTCCCAGCACAGCAATGGCTCAAGTTTTAAGGTGCCCATGGGGGTCCTTTGTGAAGTTCCTACCACGTAGTACACATGAGAGCCGCGTGGCGTTGGGTCCGGTGCACGCCAAGGGCAACCTGGCTGCTGCGGTCAAGGACGACGTCGACTGAGGCCGCTGAGATCGGTGGTCCAGCGGATGTCGCTGCCTGGGCAGCCATGGAACCGCATCCGAGGAGCGTGCAGTATCTGACTTCCACGGTGGATCCAAAGCAGATCTGGAGCTTTTTGCAAACAGAGATGCCAATCCGGTACGCTGAGAGGATACGTTCCTTGGAACATGTGCCTCATTGGAATTCAGTGCAAGATCTTCTTCGAGTTCACGATGCTCACACGAAATCCTTTGAGGCCTTTCGTAAGGCGGATCTTCACAGCTCTGCTCAGGTTGCGCACGAGGCCATCCTTCGAGAACAAGGCGTCGTAGAGATGTTGGCAAAGTCAGTGCATCAACTGCGGCATGACTATGGCGAATCCATTTCAGAGAGTTTTTTGAGCAAGTTCTTGGACGATTTCCTCCTGAACCGCATTGGTTGCCAAGTGCTCTTGGGCCATTTCTTAGCGTGCCGGGCGGGTCAAAAGAGTGGGATCATTGATCCAGAGTGCAACACCAAGAGAGTTTGTCGGGCAGCTGCGAAGGTAGTGCTGGAGATGTGTGTGGAGTGTACCGGGTGCAGTCCCAAAGTTCAAGTGGAGGCTTTCTCTTCATGTGGAGGAGGCCTTGATGATGACAACACCCCCAAGTTCCCGTACATGCCTCATGTTCTGAAGTACGTTGTGATGGAGTTGCTGAAGAACAGCTGCCGAGCCACCGCGGAGCTGCTGATAGCGAACCCGGAGCTTTCCGCGGAGGACAAGCCCATCAATGTGATCGTCTGCGCAGACGAGGACCATGTCACCATTTGTGTGGCAGACATGGCCCAAGGAATCCCACGAGGAGTGAATGCATGGTCATACTTATACACCACCGCCAAGGATGGAGCGTATGGAGAGAAGCGATTGGCTGGACATGGCGTAGGCCTGCCACTCTCAAGACTATATGCTCGATACTTGGGCGGGGCGCTCGACTTGGTCTCCTTGCCAGGCTATGGAACACATGCCTATGTCAATCTGCCCCGAGTTCAGTCGCAGCAGGTGGAAGTAGTTCCAGATCGGGATTACAACTACGATCATGCAAGTCTTTTAGATTTTACAGTCTAAGAATGTCTAACTGACCGGGTTGATTTGATGTACAGCTATCAAAGGCAACCCGATCCATTTGTGACGCAGTGTTTACTAAAGCACAGTCCAGCTGTGAAGAGTTTCGGCTAAGCTGATGAGGAAAAGTACCAGCTGCACCGAGCTGCAAAGTGTAGATGCAATTTGTGGATGCAATGACGGGGGTATAACTGTAGGCAGGCAGAAAGACAAGCAGGCCATGACTTGCACAAAGAAGTCTTCCAGATGGATATATAGTCAGCGATATTCAAAACCCTCTTGCAGCCACAAATTGGCACCTTAGACCATAGACATTTGCATGACAGGTATTAGGGTTTTCTCCTGAGATCTGACGCCAGCAGGGGTTGGGGAGTTTGTGGGCCTCAAACCGCAGATGTTTGTACTTTTTTACATCGGTTTGCCGCTGTCCTTGTTTGAGTGTTCTGAATTAGCTCTGAAGAGTTTTACATATTCTTACAGCTGTTTTCAACCAGCGAGTGATAAATCCATTCCATGTTCTTTCCCGTAGCCATCCCCCCATCCACAGCACTACGCGGCTGGGGTGTGAAGAGGATCCAATACCTGCTTCACCGATTGGCCAGGTCATGAGATTTCCCCTAACCATAGGCATTTTTTTCAATTTCTTCGAGCAAGAGGGCCCCATCTTGGGCATGCATTTGGGGAGAGATTCGTGTCCAGAGGGTATCTTGCGAACACTCCTGAGGCTACGACACCGTGGACGCTGAAAACTACAAGGGCAGGGAGGGCTACAGCTGAGCCTTCTGAATGGCAATGGAAAGCATCGATTTTCAGAAGAGGACCGCCCTGTGAGGCAAAGGTTCCATGGCGAATCCGTGCAGGGCAGTCGCAGCGGATGGATTTTCACCCAGCCGCGTGATCAAAACTTCGCTGCAGGGCGCGTGGATGATGGGATGCTTTTTGGAGCCTGGGTTGTTCCTCATGAGGCTTGCCATGTGATATTCTGATCCTAACCTACCGCCAATCATTGAAAGTTAAAGGGTTGTGGGAATGGATGCAGCCCACTATTGGCTTGCAGCACCCACAACAGCAGAAGCTGGTTGGTAAGCAAACAAATCCTAGACTCCCCTATGACTCTTGAAGGCTGCTGGTCGGGCAACTTCCCAGAACAGTTGATGAATAGTTGCTGTATTTGAGATACGTTTTTGGTTGAAAAGCGACTCAACAGCAATCATGAGCAGTTTCTGGGGGATGCCGATTTTCCAGGGAGCAGTACCAAACAGGAGCGCAAGAGCTAAAGTCGAAGCCAACAACCCCCAGGAATGTAACCAATCCGGGGTACCAAACTAGAAGCCGACCAACCAAGAAACCCACAGGGAGCAAGGCATATGGCCTTGGGCCTGGCCCTTGGCCCACTACGTTTGGAGCTACTTGGGGCCCCCCCCCCGGCGGCTCCCAACGACTCCCGAGATCAAGAAGATGCCGATCCCTGAGAGAAAACCCAGGTGCCGCACGGGTGGTGTGGCCATGGTTTCGAACCCCAAGTAACCAACAAGTGAGTGGTAGGACGAACCCATAGTGATGCCCCAGCCAAAAAAAGTAACCAACAACGGTCAGAAAAGAGGACAAATCCTTCGGAAGCACTAGCAAAAAAGTGAGCAACAAACATTTTGCTGATAACCCTTGGACTTAAAGCAGAGCCACTACTCGAAGCGCAAGAGTCGTTGGTTGGTCATTGCTGGCCTTGGCTGCCTTGGCTCAAGAGCCCTGCTCAAAATCAGCCCTGCTCACGCCATGGTCATGCGCGTCAGGACAAACGGGCGGCCGGGCCAGCACGGGGAGATTTTGTTGCTCGGTTTTTTACAATAAGTGGTGCATTTGATGCCTGGAAAAGTGCGTTCGAACGGCACAATCACTGTGGTTGCTGTAGGTTGGTCTTTGGCAACAGGCTTCCTGTTGTGGCCACCGGTCGAAGCATGACGAATTTACACCACATTCCTGGTATTTTCTGAGTGGTGAGGATTCCGATTTGCACAGATCCATAGTTTAGCTGGAATTCCTGATGTCAACTACCATGACTACAACTAGGACCCCGTGTGCATGGGGTTGTTGTGAGGTTCCCATTGATTCCTGCAAGTTCTACATTTCTGTTGGCATTCTGGCTCCAGTTTCCGCAGCCGAAGAGACAGCCGGGCCTTGCCAGTAAAAGTCAGCCGGCCTTGTCCCGAACTTAGAGTTGAAGCTGTTTGGGCGATGAGAGTCGCCGAGTGAGCTCAGAGTGAACTCCGACTCCACCCATTTCGATGGAAATGGTGTTGCCATGTGTTGCCCTCATCCATCGCTGGCCCCATGGGTACTGCCACGATTCACAGCAAGGATTGCGGCTCATCCATGCTTTAGTCGCAAGAATTCCCACGATCCATGTGCGCCAAGAATGGGGTCCAAAATGGTAGCCTTAACAGCTGTTGTCTCCTGTCGATAAGTGTTTGCACATGGAAATGATGGAGCTGGTTCGTCGTAGGAAACAGCCATCCGATCTCCCCGATCCCAGTCCAAGGTGAAGACATGTCGCGAGCCGCCGGAGGTCTCAAACTGCCACTCTTCCGCACCGGGTTTGATGGCTCTGGGTGTGGAGGGCGGTATCGAAAATACCTGGCTGGTGGGGAGGGAGCTACCCATATAGCCGTTTGAGCCAGGGAGCTACCAGGAGTGGCCCAATGAAATGGTAGTCAACCCCAAAACTGATCATCCTTTTAACAAATGGACAGCTCACTTGGCAACGGCCCATGGCCAGCCCCATATTTGGCCACATGGATGGTTAATTCAACTGTTTCTCCCACCAGGCTGAAGTGGAAGGTTGACCGCAGCAACTATGATGTCTTAGTACTGTTCATGGATCTGAGGAAACTTGCAGTCACAAAGTCCTTCCGGGTGAAACAGAGTTCATGGATCATCATTTTCACTTTGCGGCGGGGAAGCACAACTCGCAGATGGGTCAAAAATTCCCGCGCGAAGCTGCGCACAACTGATTCCCATTTTTCCGACTGGCTAAGACCCAGATGTGGCAACTGGTTTTCCACCTAAAGCTTCATCTTGTGGCCGTCTTGTGCTCATGTTTGACCTTTTGCAGAGGCTGGACTCGTGGGGACGTACGATTTTGCTTAGCGCATCCCCGCTCAGACATTGCATGGCCATCAGCAAACCTTTGCACCGTCCCATCTCTGAGTCGCTTCAGGATGGTGTTGGGCGCAGGCCTTTTGGTCTTGCTGCGACCCTTGGCTTTTTCAGCCCCAGGCTGGGGGGCAGATGTGCTGTGGGAGGTCAGTTGCTGTCGGACAGCTGGGGGCATATATTTTTCCTCCGGCAGAATCTGATGTTGCTCCAATAGAAGTGGGGCATTCTAGGGGCTATTCACAGGTTGCTACAAAAAATCCAGCGATTTTATGAGTCTTGTGGACATTTTGTCGGTCAACTACCAATCTGCGCAGGCCGAAGTCGAGTCGCAAGGGCTGCTGAGGGCAGCACGGCGGTGGTAACTGAGGAGGATCAATAGCAGCTTGGCGACACCTTCTTCAAGGTTGACGAGGGTTAGCTAAACTGAGCTTTGGGGGGAACGGTCGTCATCCATTCCAGTAATCTCATCCTAGAAGCTCGTACAACTTATCCTGAAGGGGTTTTGAGTCTGTTCAGCGACATGGGAGGCTCCGCATTGCGGCTTATTGATAGTGGCAGATACGGCGTATGGTGAGATGGTGGTTACAAATTCTTCTCTTCCTCTCCAGAGATCCAGCAATGAAAGTTACAGATGGTAGGAGTACCTTCTGCTACATCCTCCTTCAGCAATACATATCTTGGCACACGAGATTACGGGGAAACGAGCCACCTACCAGCCGTTCATTTGGTTCTGCAAGTTGATCCCTTGCACCTGTGCCCAGTGCGGAAATGATGCGCAAGAAGAAGGAGGAAACTTTGGAGGCCATTCAGAAGGCTGCCGAGCAGGACTGCTGGGGTACTGGGACTGAGGAGGACTGCAAGATCTGTGTCAGCACAGAGGCAACTGTGGCCTTGTCCTCCCAGGGGCGTGCGAGGTTAAGGGGTATCATTTTGTGGGCATGACCACGGCTGGCATTTCGAAGATTCTTGAGTGCCCGTCTCACTAGCCAGATTCCTATGAATTCAGGGATGGGTGGTCTCCACATTTCTTTCTCCTTCCTATGCCTTCTTGGGCTTGGACATGGCAATTTTCAAAGACCAAAGTGAATCTTGCTATAGATAGAGAGATAGAGAGATAGAGAGAGAGAGAGAGAGATAGAAAGAAAGAAAGAAAGAAAGAAGGAAGGAAGGAAGGAAGGAAGGAAAGAAAGAAAGAAAGAAAGAAAGAAAGAAAGAAAGAAAGAAAGAAAGAAAGAAAGAAAGAAAGAAAGAAAGAAAGAAAGAAAGAAAGAAAGAAAGAAAGAAAGAAAGAAAGAAAGATAGATAGATAGATATAAAGATATGGATAGATAGATAGATAGATAGATCGATAGATAGATAGATAGATATAAAGATATAGATAGATAGATAGATAGATAGATAGATAGATAGATAGATAGATAGATCGATAGATAGATAGATAGATAGATAGATAGATAGATATAAGGATATAGATAGATAGATAGATAGATAGATAGATAGATAGATAGATAGATAGATAGATATAGATAGATAGATAGATAGATAGATAGATAGATAGATAGAGAGAGATATATATATATATATATATTTTATAGGTGGTACAAGGTTGGCCTAGAACTAGTTTTTTGGATGTTTTCTTCCAGCCAGCCGACCGCCAATGGCAAGCTGGCTGACACCATCCCGCAGCGATGCGGCAGGATGCGCCTGTGGGAGAGGATTTGGGTATCTCATCCGCAGCGGGGGGTGAGGGGTGACGGGTCACCAGCTGCCAAATTGGCCATGGGTCAAGCAGTTAACCAACCAATAATAGTGGTTAATAACCAGCAAACTATAGGGAAACTAATGGTTAATGATAGGGGAACCAGGGGTAAGGGGTTTTGACCCACAGCCAATTCTTGCCAGCCCCAACGTTTAAGTTTGACATCGAACCCCCATCAAACGACCCTGTATGTAGCGATCTCCCAAGTGCACTTTCCTTTTCAAAGGCACTGAGATTTGGATCTGTTCGCAACATGGGGCCAAGTCATTGGATGCCTTGCTACTCTGGTGGAACTTGGCCGGACCCCCACCAATCCACGGCGGGTTGCCGAGGCAAGTTTTGGGTCAATCAGCCTGGCCAACTGTCCTTCGAAATCCAATTCAACCGCGGAGATCGCGTAAGGGACCTGCGCACCGTCATCCAGAAGGCGATTGGACACGAGGGACGTCGCAGAAACCACCGACGTCACTTCATTTTCATGCTTGAAAAAGAACCCAGCATGAACGATCCTAGTTTTGGAAGGGCCATCGCTGTATGGCCACCCACGTGGATGTACGCGTTATAAAGCCTGACAGGACGGGGATTCTTTTATAGAAATGTTTGGCGAGTTTACGATGTCGTTAGGCGGCTGGGTCCCTTATACCACCTTATTCCGTGCAGAACCTGTCCATGCCCCCCATTTGAAGCTGGCAAAAGCAACGATCGAACACACACACACACACACGAGTAGTGCAGCGTTTGTTCTCACGCGGGCATTCACACATAAGATGTTTGGACATGAAACATGTGATCTGACAATGGACAACCCGCAATTCGTAGATGGTTTACCTATTGGGAATGGTCACCTTCCAGTGCCTGGGAGCGGCTCGCCTTGGGTATCATCATATGCCCGGCGTCCACGGGAGCGAGCACCCCCGTCAGGTGACGGGGATCCCTCCAGAGGCGCAGGAGATTCGAGCCAATGGCGAGCTGGTGCAAAGCCCCTTGGAGCGATGGGCTGGGACTTCACGGCTACAGGTGGATAGAAACGCATAGAAGCAAAGGCGTTTTGTTGACACGCGTATGTATATATGTAGTATATGTATGTACATACACACACATATACATGTAAACGATGTTAATTAATTTGCAACTAGATGAATCCCATATTCACATATTTATATTGGTATGTAAGAGCCGCGTTGTTGCAAATTTGAAGCCAACAAAGACGACAGCATCAGCAGTGATTGCAGGTATCAGTAATGATCATTCCCGGAAATGTCAATGGCTATTGATGGGAAGGTGAATGGTGATTAACGGCAACACCAGCAGCAATGCCGCAATGACGACAGGCAGGAGGAAATGACGAGCACCGCAACGACAGTGCTCGCCAGAACCACAACCACAACGACAGCACCACAACCAACCAGCCACCAAGACCACTAACCAACCACGAACCAAACATGGACCAACCACTAATCATCCATTAGGCAACCATTCAGCAAGCAGTATCCAACCATCGCCAACCAGCCACCAAGACAAGCATAAAATCACCACCCGAGCCCAGCACCTCCGCTCAGAAGAAGGGCAATTTCTGGAAGCTTTGGATCTGTCGGTCGGGCAGCTCAGAGCGGAGCTAACGCAACGGTATGATGGGAGGATTGCTGGTTGATGGCTGGCTGCTGGTTAGGAGGCAGCTAGGGAGCCAGGGTATCTATATACACCTTTGAAGGAGGAGCGAGGCCAGGAGCCACCAGGGGTTCTCCAACCACATGGTAGTAATGATGATGGTCAATAACAAGGATATATATATATATACATATATATATATATACTGGTAAATGATCATGGGAAATTGGTGACAGATGGTTCGATTGCTGATGGCCAGTGGTGGCTGATCGAGGGCTCGTCACCGGTTTTTCCTGATGTACGAAAGGAACTCCACGTTTTTGATACGAAACGGAGTACAGCCTTCGGCTTTTCTTGGTGGCAGCAAGACGGGCCATCCAGATGTCAGCAACCAACGGCTGGCCGCAAGTAGATCCCACCTTGTTTGCTCCATCTTGTTGATATGCCTCCACCTCAAATCTGGGCGGGTAAACAGTTGGAGAGAGACCTTCATAGCGGTGTCAGAACTAGTTTCAATTTGGCAATTTAACTTACTAGTTGTATACCTAGTCATTATATAGTATTTAGCAGTTGGTTGGTAGTTTGAGTTTAGTGGTTGGTTGGTAGTTTGAGTTTAGTGGTTGGTTGGTCGTTTGAGTTTAGTGGTTGGTTGGTAGTTTGAGTTTAGTAGCTCTTTGGTATTTTGAGCTTACTAGTTGGGTAGTAGTTTGAGCTGGCTATAAACACATCGCCACATATCACCGCACTTCTTGTTGTTTTCGTACTGGCCCAGCACCCCCTAGACCCCTACAGGATATTTGGGTCATGGACGATCGGGACGACTCCCCCGAGCGCGGCGAGTGGAATCCAGATCCTGAAGAGGATGGGTTCAGAACTGGGTCTCTGATTGCAGTAGTAGTACAATAGACAATAGATAGTAGAATATCGCATAGTAGTACTGTAGTACAATGGTAGTCCTAGGTCCTAGTCGTAGTTGCATGAGTAGCGAAGCAGAATCGATTTTGATACCCAAAATTCGACCCTGCTGGCAGCACATTTCAGTGCTGAAGGACCATTTCTTGTCCCATTTCTTTGGCATGCCCTGGTTGCAACAAGTGTTTGGCTTTAAAGACCCTGACTCCCCAAATTACTCCGGTTGGCCATCCCAGCTACTTGAGCGTACCCTGGGGTAGTGCAAGGGATTCTGAACTGCAGGACATGAGCCCATGGTCAAGCCCATTGAAGATCCTTGGCACGTGGGCTATGAGGGCTTTGGATGACATCTCGACAGGTTCTGGCCACATGGCGTAGGCATATGTAAGAAGTGCCAGTTTTTGTTTCCTTCTTTGTCCTCCAGTCATTTGTAAGATCTTTGCAGCATTGACAAGGTATATAGTGAAGATTGGTCCAGCATTGGGACACCAACGTGGTGCAGATTTTTTTACGAAACATCCACGTAAAGCCGCTTTCCAATGCTGAAGGGAAATTGTACTGGAAATGATTTTTTCAGCTTGCTATACTTTCAGGATTGGCGTCTACATCTTCACTGCGGTGCTGACAATCTTCTGGGCTGCTGGGATCAAGCAAGTTGGTGATCGCGACATTTTGGACGGACTTTTTTGGCACAGTTTTTGTGACAAAAAAAAGTTTTTGTTGGCTTTGAAGGCGCAGATCCGTGGCGGCTTCTGCGCAAGAAAAGCAAGCGAGGGAGGAAGAGAGAGACAGAGAGAGAGAGTGAGTGAGGAAGTGAGTGAGCGAGCGAGTGAGTGAGTGTATGATAATTAGAACCTTGCAATTGTTGTTGTTGTTGTTGTTGTTGTTGTTGTTGTTGTTGACCTCCATTCTTAGGCCCTTGGGATCCCTTGTTACTTTGGAAAGTACTCTTGGGACTCCGAGGTGACACAGATTGCGGGCGTGAATCCCTACGCCAATTGGCCCGAGGGCCCTCGTTTGGACTGGTCCCAGGCAGCGCTTGACCGCTGGCAATGCGGTGGTTGCCATGTGAGCTCAGCATGTGAGGACACTGATGGCATGAAGTTCGGCAGCTAGAGAAAGCAGTTGGGATTGATAGTTAAGCCGTAAACTTTCTGGAAAGGGATGTGAAAATCAAGACCTTTCTGGAAACTTTCTTGCGACCTCTTGCGATCCTTGACTGATGACTTATCTACAGGAATCTCAGCAGAGATCCTGGCTGAAATTGGGGAAGCCGGGTCGTCTGGCTTCGGCATTCCCAAACATTCCCAGATAGGGATAGTCCTGCTGGGGTTTATGGAGATCCTGCTGACCGAAAATACTTCCCCGTGGGCCATGTGGAGGGTGCCATGGTTGACATGCCCAGTCGAGGGTCTGACGCCGCGCCAGATTCCAGAAGATTTGCGACCAGGCGGCAACTCAATGCAGTGGCTTGGCCGACACCTGGCGCCCCTGCGGTGGTCACATGAAGCAGTTGGTTGGCGGTTGTTATCACTATATCAGCCTACCTGCCTACCTGCCTACCTAAACATATACACATCAATCATCATATCTATTGATCAATCTACCTATCCGTCTGCCGGTCTGTCTGCTATCTTTTTATCTCTTGTGAGGGGGACAATGAGCAAAATGTGCCAACATATTGATTTCAAACTAAGCTTGATTAGTCTGGTTTGGCATCTAGCGTAGTCACAACTCCTGAAAAAGTACTCCCTCAGCGGGGTTAATTTTATTGTCGCGTAAGCAGCCCCAACAATGACAGCAATGATGATGCAAGAACGCACACGCGCACGCGCGCACAAATACACAGACACACATGTCTGTCAAAGCAAGTACTGCGGCAGACC
This sequence comes from Symbiodinium kawagutii, assembly GCA_009767595.1. Classification (NCBI taxonomy): domain Eukaryota; class Dinophyceae; order Suessiales; family Symbiodiniaceae; genus Symbiodinium; species Symbiodinium kawagutii. The sequence continues at coordinate 52,671 of VSDK01017252.1, read as the reverse complement.
AGCACTCAGAACACTTTTTTTTTTTGGTCTAAATTGGGCTTAGAATTTTGTATTCTCAAAAAGCATTTCGTGTCCAGCACTCGAACAACCAGATATTCGGAACATCCTAGCACCGCGGAATTCCGTTGCCAAAACATGTTTTTGTTTCCTTTTTGTGAATAATTACTGATATTACTGTATGCATTCCAAGTGCTGGTCCGCGGCAATTTTGTTCGGCACGGTATGACTCTGCCGGAGCCTTGAGGCGTCCCCAGGCTTTGGGCATCGAGTCAGACAAGCAGGACAAGATGCTGCAGGACCGCAAGAAGTCCATGTTTTGAGCGCGCCGGCCGCGGCCCTGTCAGCGGCGACTCCCACACTTTCCGTGGCGAAGTTCAGTGGGTTACGATTTGGCTATGCCATTATTCGAAGGACCCAGCCAATCATGCAGAACTTTGCCCAACAACGATGGGTTGGGCAAGAATTTTGAGCTCCAAAGTGAGGGAGTGCGGCACCCCCCCCGGAATCTCTGGGATAAAGCCATGGACGGCGATTGCAAGCACTTTCAGGATTCCGGCGAATGCTCTGAATTGCCCACATAAAATTACATAGAGGTGTATTAGAAGATACCAACAGCGCGGTTTCATTTGTCATTTTTTTGTGGGGTCATTAAGTTTTTGATCATAATGATCATACCCAGAACTTTGTGAACCATGCAGGTTCGCCACAACATTTGTGGAGTCGCTGCCATGTATCACACCCGGAACCTGCGGGATGAGGGGCAGATTTAAGCTAGCACCAAGCTGGCACCTGCAGCACATGCTGCTTTTTAGGGGTCACGCGCGTCGCGGCCTAAGCCTGTCGTTACTGAGCTCTTTTGATTGTCTAAACGGAGGCCCTGCATGCTGCGGGTATGCCTTGAGCTTATCAACTAGTGGCATCTCCTCTAATTTGCCGATTTCGTTCGAAATGTCATCGTTTTGGGCTGCTCCATGGACATCGCTTGGTTTGAATAACATGCAGGTGGCTTGGATGGTAAGAAAGGGCTCAACTTTTCCATTGGCACCCGCCGGTGGAAGCACCGCCGGCAAGTCAGAAATCCGCAATTCTTTGAGTTGAACACGGAAGAGCAGTCATCCGTTGCCATTCAAATTTTTGCCTCATCTCCTGGCACTACAGAGCTACCGAAGGAAAGTCTAAGCCACTAGTCAAGTAGCACCTGTTGTTCTTTGATCTGTGTTGTTTGTTTGACCTGTTTTCATCCGTGTTCTTCAAACAACTGGCAGCACAGCAGCTGCTGCAACACCAGTGTAGCGTTGCTAGACCAGACTCGTCCATGTGAAGCGTGAAGAAAATGTCTGCCAAACAAGGAGATTCCGCGTGAGGAAACTGGTAGTCCGATTGCTGCAACATTGCGTTGGGGTTTTAGTGAGGAATTATTTGGGATCTTCTTTTTACACGCGCACACACACACACGTATATACATATATTTATATATTTATAATATATATATATATATATATAAATTATATGTGATAACTTTGAGCCAGAGCCCTGTGCCCTTATTCTTTCTCTTGAGGCCTATAGGCTCGTTTTGGTCACATGTAAGAACATGTGGCCGCAACATGCTGCAACTGTGGGCACCTTCGATCAGAATTTCACCGGCCTTGAAGGTACCCAAAAATTCACTGAGTCAAATGGGTAGGTCGAAACAAGTTGTCCGACATCAATGCAAGTCTTCAGGGTGTGGACCCCGAGTGCTGTACGCTGTCCATGGGATGTGCATGTGGTGTTTGGATGTCATTTTCTGCACCTAGCGGCCTAGCGCACCTAGCTCTTGGCTGGGGTGCGTTGCTGTTCATCACTCGTGCCAAAACGCGCTTTCACGGGACCAGGACTACAGCAAGATCTGTGGCGAGTCTGAAAGGTTCAGGATTCACATGTGAGTACTTGGCCCGCACACGTCCGCAAGCAATTTTTTGCAATGCCTGCCATTCTACGAAGGAACTCGGTTTGGTGCCTTCTCCCTCAACATGTTTCCAGTGTTCTGTCATGGCAATATGCTCAGTGTCCTCAACACATCTAACGGTGCACGAATCACGGACGTGACTCGCATTGCACAAACCCTTGTGAAAGTAAAGGCAGGGCATCAATCAGGTCACGCATGCTGTCAGATTTGGTTTCACTCCTTCGCCACTTGTGCCGGTTGTGAGAAACGGTCCGCGAGCAGCGATTCTGCGGCTGGGAAATGGGCACAACGAGCGGAGGATACGCCCTGTCTCGTGCAAGTGTTCAAAAGCCACAACTGCTGGAAACTCTGAGTATCAAAGCTTTTCATTCTCCAATTCCCAGGGACCGAGACAAAGGACTTCAGATGGGAAATGCTCTCCGGCCATTAAACTGGTGTCAAAACTTTATTACAAGACTCGACCGGTGTCAAACAACCTGTACTGTAGTGGTAGTTGTATGTTTTTTACGGACCTCACAGGTGTTCAGGACAGGTCTTCTTCAAGAAACGGGTCCCTCCCAATCATGCTCATAACGTTGAGTAATTGGTAATTTGACCCAACTTAGCAGTTAATCCAACTCATTTCACTCAGCGGCTACTTATCTTTACCTGTGAGCAAGTATACCTCAGTATAACCCTGGTACTTGACCTAACAACTTATAAACTCTGGTTATAACTGGTTATATGCCACTAACTTGGTTATAGCTGGTTTTAACAACTTATACTTGACCTAACTCTGGTTATACATCCTGGTACTTCACCGGTATAACTTCGGCTTACCACTGGTGACCGATCCCTGATCCAACCCTTGGACCTCTCCGATCCTGACGCCAGGTCGCCCAAAGGCTCCCTTGGTCGGGGCCTCGCCCAGGGCAGGATGATGCGTGTCAAGCTGGATGGGCAGGCAGATGGATAGGCAGATAGTGATACTTCACCTATTTTACTTTGCAAAGATGGGTGCAAAGTAAAGGTATACAAATTCCTTTGCTGTCATATACCTTCATATGTGATAATATATTTGTGTATGTGCTTAGTCTGAGGTTTCCCACGGGGTTTATTCAATCCCGGCCTACTATTGGTTGAACGAGTAGCGGCAGGGCAAGATTGGCGCTTGGCGATTTCCTGTGAAAGAGAATCCATATTCACTTCTCGTGCGTGCTGTGATTGGGGTAGTAAATGTTCATTGGAAAGGAGTCAGCGACAACTGGCACATAAGAGGGTGAGAAGAGAGAGAGAGAGAGAGAGAGAGAGTGTGAGAGAGAGTGCGAGATATGCGCGCAGATTTATGCATAGGTAGCAATCATAACAGGGAAGCTATGGTTTGCCAACATGGTGCGACTCGAATGGTATGAACCCACACTTGCCATTTGTCTATTAAAAGGTGCAACCAAGAACCAATAAGTACTTGCTCATGGAAGTTGAACGAAGTTGACTTACACTCTTACCAATTGGTTGGTTGGAGTTCTGAACAAATGCAGCACTTTGTTTGAATGTTTTCGGAATCCTCCAAACCGTTGGCGTTGACACTTTTTGCGGCTCTGCCACCCGCCATCGCGACAACAGGGTGGAAAGCTCAAGCCTTGTTGTAGCCGTCGTAGTGTGCCACACTCTTCCATGTGGATTGCCTTTGTATCTGGGAACGGTTCTTTACTGATTTTGCTGAACCTGGATTGCCACTAGCCTTCCTCAGGGCTAGCATTGCGCAACTATTCTGGGGTAGTGTTTTTGCGCTCTTGAAATGATATCCTCCTTGATGAAACTGAACTTGCTGCTGGCCATTAGCATGCGCAGATGCATGGCAATAAGAATTGATCGGGATAAAGCTCTCACAACGGAGTTAGACTACGATGATCAAAGTACCTGCAAGCACATCGACGAACAGTTTGCCGAGCATTGCCAGGATGACTGGCAATATCTTGGCAAGGGAAAGTGCTGCACGAGCAAGTTCGTGGCTTGCTCTGAGTATTCACCTGCTTTTTTCTGCCATAAACCTTTCGTTTTTCTGGGCAGGGGCCAGTGTTGTCTCACTTCAGACTCCGAAATTCGGCTTACTATGCGCACGGGAGACATATGCACAGGTGACTGGACATTGGTCGGTCCAACCACCTGCGCCACCACCAAGCGGGCCGTCAAATGCCTTCAGGGAGAAAACGATCGCTGCAAAGCACCCTGGCATTACATTGGGTCACACACTTGTTGTCTCACTTCAGATTCAGAACTGCAGCTTACCCAAACAAAGGGCAGCGGCTGGCATTGCAATGGCAACTGGACGTACCTTGGCTACGGCAACTGCGTCACCACCAAACGGGCCGTCAAGTGTGTTCGGGGAGATGAAGCCCACTGCAAAGCTCCCTGGTCCTACGTCGGCTTTGAACATTGTTGTCTCGCTTCAGATGTAGAATTCCAGCTCACTGATGTGAAGGGCAGTTCCGAGTATTGCAAAGGAGACTGGACATACCTCGGCCAGGGCACATGTGTCAGCACAAAGGAGGCTGCCAAATGCGTTCGTAGAGACAAAGATGACTGCACCGCTCCCTGGTCCTACCTTGGGGATGACCAGTGTTGCTCGACGGCTGAGAATTCCTTGGCCAAAAGGCACAGCAGCATGCCTGTAGTGGCCGTGACCATTGTGTCCTTTCGTTTCCTGTGGCGGGGATGTCGTCACAAGGCCATCCAGAATAGTCCAGAAATGGATATGTTTACCAATGTGCAGAGACAAACCATGCAATCTGACACTTGTCATAGGTGCTACGTGATGGAGAGACAGATAGATAGATTTATACACATACAAGCACATACTGACTAGGATCGTCTCCCATGTTCGTAGCTATGCTTGACATGATTATGATTATGACCAAATATCACGAACATGCTTGGCTGTTTTCTTGTCGAAACCTGATGATGGTGATGTTGATCAGCAGCAAGTTGTTTACGAACCGACGGCCATTTGCGCTGCTGCCGCCGGAAAAGTTTGTGGCTACCTTGATCTATAACAATTTGAATTCAATAATCTATAGAAAGGTTTACCCTATTCTTGCTTTACCATTATATAGCGTCGACAATTGCAATGAATGAACGACAAGTCGACCGTGTATCAATTCTGCTCCGTTCATTTCTGCTCCTGGGGTTGTGACAGAAACTGCACCAACGCCATCAGTGTCTCCATCAGTTTTTGCGTATCATTTTATAATGATGTATTCAAACCATTGGCCTAGTCGTGAAAAGTCAGGATCCCATCTAGGATTTGCAACGCTTTCAACATCCACACATCTCCTGAGGGGGTCCAACCTTCAGTTTGAGGATCATGGGACGCGCTGAGGTGACTCACAGAACTTGAGCGTCAGCGCCTAAATATCTCCTTGGATCAATTTGGATAGGTTGATTGGACGGACAAGGTGGGTTTGGCATGGGTTTCCTCCAGATCTGGATGCCCAGCATGGAAACTCTAAGGTGGTTTGGGCATGGGATCAACTCCAAAGTTTGAGGTGATTGGATCATAATAGAGAGAGACAAGACTCCAATCATGCTAGGTTATGACTCCAATATCTCCAATCTTTCTTTATCCCTTGATCCACGCATTCAAGAATCGGGGGGTTCAAGTGATGGATACTGTACACCTGTGGTCTTGGTCTTTGTCGCCCCTTTTGAAACGAGGCCAGGAGACAAAAAGGAGGTGACGAGGTCGGGTGGAACTGCCGTGGCCTGTTGAGCCCAGTTGGAATAGAAAACCAAGCAGCTACCAATTTGATGGCCGACTGGATGCAACTAGGCTACTATGTTCAACCTGCTCGGAGGTCGGAAGGTTCAAAGGTTGGCTGACCTGCATATTCGTTCATCCTAATTCATCACTATTCATGTGGCGCCGGATGGGCTTGGGGTGCTGGGCTTCCTCTGTCCATAGATTTCGTGGCGGTCCCCACCTCACCATCTTCTCCAGTCACCAGTGAAGCTCTCTGTAGCATTTTTCAACATGACTTCTTTTTCATGAGATTGGCTCCTTGCCAGAGGAAACACCCCAAACAAGGCACTCCAAACAGCCCCCCTTGGCAGTACCAGCAGATCCGTCCTCAACAGGATCAAATTGATGGGTTGCATCCCGAGGGTCCAGGGTTACTGATCCCAGCTACCCTTGCTGCGTCAGGAAGACGACGAGGGAGGTTGTGAGTCGGATTCCCCGGAGTCTCGTTTGTCGTTGTGCTGGGATGTTTCTTTGGACATCCCTTAGGACATCTTTGGGCATCTTTGGACATCCCTTTAGGCATCTGTGGACATCTTGGGACGCTTTCTTTGTTGTTTGAGGTGCTTTTTCTTCCCCTTGTGCATTTCCATCCCTTTACCTGGGTAGTATCCAGTTGGACAATTTGGCTCGAGGGGCCTGGCACATCGCGGACGTAGACGATCAAGATGTATCAGCCATCGTACCCACAGCGGGAAGAAGAAACCTCTGCTGATTGACAGCGGTACAGCCTGTCAAAAGTATGGCTTTTCCAATCAAATGCATCTACCTGGGCTGAATAAATCGATTGTTGACCTTTCAGATCTCAAATCAGTTCAGGAGCTTCGCCCAATAACTCCAACTAGCTCCAAACAAAACTTGTTCTAACGACTGGTTGCCAGGGGCACATGGCACCCAGCGGCTCGCCATGGGATCCCTGGTGCCATGGTGGGGGTCCTGACGTACAACATCCACAGCGGTGTGGGCACCAACGGCGCCTATGACCTGGAGCGTGTGGCGGGGGTCATCCGCAGATCCCAGGCTGACATCGCCTGCCTGCAGGAGGCGCCAGGGATGGATCCGGGACAGCAAAAATGTGGCGAGTTGGGTCAAGCAGTTAATCAACCAACTAATGGGGGATAATCACCAACAATTTCATAGGGAAAACAGCCTGGTTAATGATGAGGAACCAGGGGTACGGGGTGAACTGACCCAACGCCATGTCATTGTGCTTTAAGATGAAGTGTGAAGTGATGATGTCACCACCCGCACTTGAGACCCGTGCTACATGCGATGTGTGAAATCCTTTGCTTACACAGCAGTACACGGACACTTTGAATACCTTAAGGTGAGGCGCTGAATGCACAGATGTTCGGACACAAGGACAGACTTGCACACACGCACCTAATGTCAATCAGCGCACTGGTAATCACATGTCCTCGCACACATGTGGACATATGCTGTTTGAAATCTGCACGATGCATGCGTGGCAGGTGGAGGTGAACCAGCAACTGAAACGTGCTCGGAAATGGTCCGCAATGCGCCTGGGAAGCCAGTTCAGAGCACGCATTAATTGGAGGTTTCTTAGAATAGGGACCCCCGAAAAAATGGTTGGTTAAATACTACTAATAGTGAATCAACAATGGATGATTGGGGATAACTGGTTCCCTGCCCCGCAGGAGGCAGCAAACAAAACAATGGATGATTAGGGGGGTCCCCAATTATCAGAAACTACCATATTTGCCTGTGAGCATGGGAGTTCCAGCCAGCAGAAGTCGCAGCAGCTAGCAGCAAGACGCAAACTTGTCATCAGCAAAAAGATGCACCAAACGGCTGCTAAGCTCATATCATGTAAATGGATAGAATCGATTGTACCTTGCGCTATTTTCAAAAGGCTGTAAATAGTAGTTCGAAGCGTGGCTACATTTGATTTGGCCACCAGCTCGCCCTCAGCCCAGCTGAACCTTCAGGACGGTGGTGGAAAAAAGTAGATCTACACTTGCGACCGCCAGACATTTCTGGTGACTGCCAGGCATGCAGATGACCAGCCACGGGCCATTGCCAAAGCGTGTGGCTTGGCCAACAGCGCCTTTGCTCCAACGTTGAAGGCCTCGTTCCTTGAGGCGCGATCCGAAGCAAAGCAACGGAGGATGGCGTAGTGATTTTATAACGGTTAATGGTTAATAGATGTTAATAGTCATGGTCAATAGTAATGCTTAATGGTTAATAAGTTAATAGTAATAATTTTATTGCTGAATGGATTCTGGTTGAATTTTATGAGTGGTTAATGGTCACTGGTGAATGGTTAATGGTCAATGGTGAATGGTTAATGGTTAATGGTCAATAGTTCATGAACTAATTTTACTAATAAACTGAGTTTATGGTTGAATTTTATCAGTGGTTAATGGTCACTGGTGAATGGTTAATGGTTAATAATTAATGCTTATAGTTAATAAACAAATGGTCAGTGTTTAATAGTTCATGATTTAACCAATGGTGATCCCACTAAATGGATTATGGATAATGGTTAATGGTTAATGGTTACTAGTTAATGGTTAATAGTTCATGAAGTAATTTTACGCGCAATTCCCACCCTTTGCCCTCCCTCCGGGCAAGCGGTGGGAAGTGGTGGTTCTTGATCAACCATGCTGTTCTCATTAAAGGATCCAATGGGCCACACCCACAAAGCCACCATGTTATCATCATAGGATCTAATGCCACACAGTCACCCAAGCTCAGCAGTGACCCACGGGTGCAGGGAACCTCTACGGTAATCATGATGATGCTGATGATGAAACTTATGTTTTGATCCTGCTGCTGCTGCTGCTGATGATGATGATGAAGAACATGATGATGCTGATGACCACGATGATTCCCGTCCTCGTTGACGTCACGAGCAAAGGGTGGGAATTGCTGGTAATTGGGTTAATAAACTAAATTTACGCTTCATGTAAATGATGGGTTAAAAGGAGGTCAAAGCTCAGTAGTCCCGCACTATGCGCTGGTATATGTACACGTGGAGCAGAAAAAGGCTGCAAATATGCCACCCAAAGATCCTGGTGAAATGAAGTGAGATGAAGCGGCTATTGGCTCATGGTAGTGTGTTAACGAATCGATGGATCATCTATCAGTAGTGGTTCATGATGGCTCAGTTATTGGGTAATGGATCATCCATTATTCATGGTTTATACAATTTGGTTTGTTGGGTGGTTGTAGCACCAGCTGGTTGATACATTGAACAAAGCGGTAGGTACAATGATCAGAAAGCAATGCAATGTATAGAATACTGATTGTGGTGTAGCTTTTGCTACTTACAACAAAGGGCAAAAGAAGAGCACAAAATTGCACCTTGGTAGTTCACTGGAGCTCCAAGGCTTACATATATGTGCACATAAAAAACAACTAGAGAATCAATCTCAAAATCCGTGTGCAGTTACATGCGTTACACATGCAGTTACTGTTTGGACCAACTGAGTAGGCTTGTACATTGCTTTGAACCCCTCCTTAGTGTGCAGCTGGCGATAGGCCAAGTGCTGGACTGGAGAGGTGTTGGTGCCCTCCACAGATGCCTCCTATGGCCTCGCAACACTCAGTCGGTGGGGCCGTCGATGGCACTGCTGGGTGTGTGGTACTTGTTCGGTGGTCATGGTCCAAGAGATATGTGGATGTGTTGATGTGATAATTTGCTTTTTCTGGATTCCCTGTGATTCCCTATGATTCCGTATGATTCCCGGTGATTTCCTGTGATTCCCTGTGATTCCCTATGATTCCCTATGATTCCCCATCCTCCAGGTGCAAACCAGGCCACCCGGCAAAGCTTTTGGACTTCTTGCTTCCAAAGATTGTTGGCTACCAGTGATTCACGCCCAATATTGGTGATACAGCCTTGAGGTTTCCAGGTTTCCGCCCACAGTTTGGCAACATCCCGTCCACCTCATCCGTGCGTTGGAGGTTTCCGATCCTGGACACCAGGCAGATGATGTTCAAACGGCCCCATGCAGAGGAAGGGAGCACACCAAGAGAGTCAACAATCCAGCGTTTGGTCACTTGAGGTTACAGGTTAGCAAAATTTCTTTATGATTTAGATCATCATCCCGCCCCCAAAAAATGGTAGTTTCCGATAGGGAAGCCAGCACTGCTTCATGCGAATGTTGTGCATGCATGCGCTTGCTGCTATTGCGGATGAGGGGGTGCTGGGCGAATCGGTAGATGGCCCATGAAGCCGTGTGCAATGTTCCGGTGCCACTGAGGTACAGGCAGAAATAGTAACATTTAAATGGTACATGTGCATGGTGAATGGGATTAATGGATGGGAGAGCCATGCAAGAATGACCAACTCGAAAGACAGAATGAAGGGAATCACATGAATGAAATGCGTGATAGGAATGAAGGGACGAAGTAACATTAAAGACCACTTCGCTTACGAGTAGAATCACGATCGTGTAGCCAACACACAGCACGATAGATAAGCGATGTTAAGTGCACAAATGCACAGACGAGCCTGCCCACAGACACATATGTAGTTATGTTTGCATGTCTTCACTTGCATCTGTGCCTTGAGGCATGTGCCAACATGTCACACCACAACCTATCCTATCACGTCATTGCGCATATACGTTCACATATGGTGGTATGGAGGCATGTGCATTTTTAGAAATCCATCTGCGCGATGCAAATAGATGCAATCGCAATGCGTTTAGACCCAAAATCGTGGCCTCCCACGGCGGAACTTCACCATGAGATCTCCACCATGCTGCACTCCCTTGGGCCAGTGCCAGCAGCGCCGCCAGGAGAGTTTCGACACGCTTCACATGGACCAGGAAGTGCAGCCCCGAGGGGCCTTGGCCGTTGGGAGACTTAGCAGAGCAGTGGAGCAATCTGGCGCCTGGTTTCAGACAGGTTTGGCTGAGCCAAATGGCTGTGGGATGGCTATGGATGGTTGGTTGAAAGGGTTGCAGAGAGAGAGAGAGACACAGATCAGTAGATTCATAGATTTGTTTCTTTGCTCGGAACTTGTGTAGAGCAAGTAATGTGTTGTCGATATAGTTGCCAAAATGGCTCTGCCATTTTGGCTCAAGTCCCCTCTGGCTTAGTCCTTTGTGTTGAAACTCGTACTCCCTTTCTACTTCTTTTCATCATGGCTGCGCCTCGTTCGCCTGAGCGTTCTGAGACCATGGCGGCTGAGAGCTCGCAGGGAGTTTCTTTCGACATTGCTATCCTGACTGAGGAGAGTTTGGAGATTGTCGAACCAATCGACTTTAGGCCAGAGGAGGACTTTTTGATGCTGGAAACCCCTCGTTCGAGCGTTGCCGATGAGGTGGTACTGCAGTTTGCACCGGATGAAGAGATGGAGGTTCCAGCCTCCCCGATCGACCTTCTGGCAGATGTCCCCGAGGACGAGTTGCAGACTCATGAGGACCTTACCACACAGCTCCAGGACTTGGAGGACTCCATCAGCCGGCTTGGCTTGAATGCGGATGCACCTGGCTCTGGTTCTGGTGAAGGAGTACCCCCGGTAGCCTCGGGCACCGAGGGGGAAACGGATCCGGTTCCACCCTCTGTACCGTTGCAGGGCTTTGTGGCGGCGACTTCTGTGACTGCTCCTTCCAGGGAGAAGGAGATTGCTGGTGTTCGGCTCAACATGGCGGACCAAACCTTCCTCGTCATCGGCTGGGAGGCCATCCTCAAAGATCTGCCCCAATCTGCGATGCGATGGTTTCGTAACTTGGACCATGGGGAGATCAGGGACCTCCTGTCAGAATTCAAGAACAAGAAGCTCACCCCTCCCGTCCTGGTGAAGATGTTTGAGGTCTATGCCATTGCCAAGCGCTCCCATGCCTACAACGAGATGTTGAAGGTCAAGCACACCAAGCAGAAGGGGGGTGGCATGTCGACTCTCAAGGAGAAGGACCCGGGCATGATGCCATCCTCCTTGGTCTGCGCCAACTGTGCCTTGCCATGGGGAACTGGCACCAAGTGCCTTGGCTGCCGAGGTACCACCACTTTGGATCTTTCGGAAGCTCC
>VSDK01017252.1:0-30941 GCA_009767595.1 Symbiodinium kawagutii | reverse complement strand
TTGTGGTTGTGGTTGTTGTTGTTGTTGTTGTTGTTGTTGTTGTTGTTGTTGTTGTTGTTGTTGTTGTTGTTGTCTTGTTGTTGTTGTCTTGTTGTTGTTGTCTTGTTGTTGTTGTTGTTGTCGTCTTGTTGTTGTTGTTGTTGTTGTTGTCTTGTTGTTGTTGTCGTCTTGTTGTTGTTGTCTTGTTGTTGTTGTTGTTGTTGTTGTTGTTGTTGTTGTTGTTGTCTTGTTGTTGTCTTGTTGTTGTTGTTGTTGTTGTTGTTGTTGTTGTTGTTGTTGTCTTGTTGTTGTCTTGTTGTTGTTGTTGTTGTTGTTGTTGTTGTTGTTGTTGTGGTGGTGCTTGCGGTCCTGGTCGTTTATTTACTACTGCTGTTCCTGTTATTGTTATCATTATCGTTATCTTTGATTGCTGTTGTTCTTGTTGCGGCTGTGTGGTGGTTGTCCTCATGGTCGTGAATGCGGACATGCATGGCATCGGGCAACTCTACTGGCATCTTTGCCAACTTTTCGGCTGAGTGCACTAGAGCTGCGGCATGGTTTTGGCTGGTCATCTTCTGACAATTTGCAGATGCAGATGGAATAGCTATTTAGCTTTCAGCTTTTCAAAGCTTGGCTGCAGAACAAGGTATCCAAACATGCACTTGTTTTTGTATCGGTGCATTCCATTCCGACAGTTGCATTTTCAATCAAGAGTGCTTTTGGTGGCCATAACCAGGTGAGCGCCAATTTTCACCTTGCTTATCCAACAGTCCACTAAACAAGAGCTGAGATGTGGCGGCAACAGCTTTGCCTGGAGGCCGACATTCCTTCTGGCTGGGGACTTCAATTCTTCTTTCTACATGCCTTATTCTGGCTATAGTGCGCGATGCCCAGTGAAAGATTTGCACCGGGCTATGTCGCCCTGGGTACAGATAGTGAAGGCATGTAGGGTCTTCCAGCTGATGCATTCCATGGACTTTTGTTGTTTTTGTGTTCTAACTGTCTTGGGATGCTGATACAGATGTCGCTGCCAACCATGACCATGATATTGTTGCTTCTTCCCTTGTTAATTTGATCGTAGTCTCTCGCTCCAATCCATCAACAGAGAAGAACGTGAGACATGTTGTCAAATCAGTTCAGTGATGTTGAGCGATCCTAAGCAATCTGGAATGAACATGAATTACCAACGTCAAGAACATTGCATACTTTCCAGTTTCCAGTTTTGTATGAGTGACAAATCGCCACTGCGACTAGGCCGACCAGCCAGTCGCAGAAGGATTGATGATGAGTTGACGATCATCACTTCATGATGAGCAGTTCATGATGATGATGATGATGATGATGATGATGATGATGATGAGCAGTTCATGATGAGCAGTTCATGATGAGCAGTTGATGATGATGATGATGATGATGATGATGATGATGATGATGATGATGATTATGATGATGATGATGGTGGTGGAGCACATTTTCAGGTCGTAGCTGCAGATGAGCGCTGGAGGGACTTGTGGAAGGCCGCGCTGCTGTCAAACCTCACTTGTTTTATTGGCTTCTGGATCACTGGGTCGCTTTTTGGATGATTCTGGGGTCTTCAGTTTCAGATAGCTTAGCATGTTTTGCCGGTATCATGTCAGAATGGGTATGGCTTCAACAGCACCCATGTAATATAGATTGTGATACGTGCATGGAACAGCCAAGCTAGCAGCTAGCTATATCTATGTACCATAAGGGAACCGGCCTCTTGTCCGACCAAGCAACCACTGCTGGTTGCTAAGCCCATTAAGCATGACCGAGCCAGCTTACCAACCGTCATCAATCATTCATCATATTATATTTATTCTAAAGCATAATTTTTCTAAACATCTAAGCCACTATCGCTAAGCACAATGAATCATTACAAACCATACTTCCGTCATTCTGAACCAAGAATTATGGTTCAATCGTGGTTTTACCCTTGCCCTGAATAGTAAACCCTATGGTTCTAAACCACAACCGATGATTCAACCCTTGGCCAAAGGTCATGTTTCAAGATGTCGATGGTTCCCAGGAGGCTGAGGCTCCCTGCTGCTGCCAAGCCAGCTTTCCTTCCTATGGCTGCGGCGGCTTATTCGGGATGAGGCGGGCAATGCGCAGCGATTCCCCTGGCTTCAAATCCTGGGGAGCTTGGCTGTAGGTCAGGCTGATGGTTGAGATGGGATTAGCTTGTTGAGACATGTTGAAATACTTTGTATAGGGAGACAAAATGATGTGTGCTTTTTTTTTGGGGGGGGGGCCGCACGTTTACCGCGCATGTTGACCCTTCAACTGTTAAATAGCATTGGTCCAGCATTCCTTTTCCGCTTCAGCCACTTGTTTTGAATATCTTTGAATACCCCCCCTCAAGCTGGCAGGCTCCCAATTGAACAGCAATTTTTTTTGGAGCTTGCGGTTGAGCCACTTGAGCCTATTCTGAGATGATCAGCCGCTATCATTGATTCATAGGATATTCTGGTCTAATCTTAGACGATGATCTTGCAGATTCTGTGAAGAGCTGAGACCTCGAGATCCTTTCCTCCTCAAGCAACTGCCTAGCGCTGTTTGTGTGGCTTTGCTACTTGTTTGTGAACCATCACGACCGGAAGAACCGTTTTGATCAAGAATCAGTGTTGGCTGTGGGTCAAAACATCTCCCCCTTTCGTACCATTATTACCAATTGTATTCCCTGGTATTGTTGGTTATCATCGCCCATATAAATGGTCAATTAATATTGACCCATAGCCATATGAATCAGTTTCCAATTCTCTTAGCCGCACCAGGATCGACCATCTCTTCGGCCTCCGCTTGGAGGGTGAGAGTCTCCCTATGTGTGAGCTGGCGCACGTTGTTCGCCGCAGCCCTGCTGATGTGCCCGGCTCAGCTGAGCGCTTGTGAACTGATGATTGTTATGAGATGTCCTGAGTCATAAGGGGTAACAATCGTCCTGCATTACAACCGGTGGTGCTCAAACCTCTCTCACGACCTCTGGAAAGAGAGATATGTATACATATGCAAAAGGTGATAAATAGATGGATGAATACATAGATTATTAGATAGGCGCACGCACGCAGGCAGCCAGCCCTGGATAGCAGTCCAGTACAGTGCCGTACAGAAAGACACACAGACATACCTGCATGAGACGCCTCTGTGGCTGGTCAATCCAGTATTGCTAATTGTCAGCCCATCAGTTGCTGAGGAGATGGCTTCAGATCACTGCGCGGTCTTTGTGCAGGTGGATTTCGTGGAAGATCCCGACCGAGACGAGAAAGAGCAGACCCTGCTGCTGGTACAGTAACCCAACGAGAAGCTGACGCGGCCACTTGTAGATCACAGCGTGCAGAAGAGAACGGAGGTTTCAACATGTTGCGATGTGGCTGGAGATGGAATCTGGTCGGGCCCAAAGTGGTCTTCGCAAACGAGACGAGGGTTGAGCTGGTAGGATCCATTGATCCTGGGATCCATTGATACTGAGCTGCAAAAATAGCCGCTAATCCTCGATGAAGCATGTGTTTTGCAGTCCCCTACAGTAAGTAGCTTGATTGTGAAAAACTGGGGTGCTTGTTTTTGCCTGATGTTTTCCGTAGGTTTTTTGTCTGGCAGTAGCCCGCAGGTAGATCCATATGTCAGCGTGGGTCCATGTGGACTCTCGCGCTAGCAGTCCAACAAGGATGAACCCTGGGCATCCCATGCATTGCTGCATTTTTTGCATGTCAAGATATGGAATGCTAATGAATGCTATGGATGTGGATGCTATGGACGGGGCAGTGTCAAAGGCATGATTATCGTTCGCGTGTCCAAAAAAAGAACATGCACCTGAAATATCCCGACATGATTTCCGACATGATTTCCGACATGCCCAGCTTCATCGCTGAGACGTCTTGAGACCGACCCAGTTGGCTGTCTTGTGATTTCGCAAAACTCGTCCCAGCGCCATCTTCATTGGTGAATCCACGTGCTCGTCACTTGCTGCATCTCAGCTTGGAAAGGTCACACTAGCCACATACTATAGACCCAACTAGAGACAGTGAGGGCCAGACAACCACAGGTGCTGTCTAGAAGTCATGACCCCAACCAATCCCCCACCCTGATCATCTGCAAAGGGGTCATCGCACCTCCCCAGCCCATAATTTCTTGTGGAGCAGCACGTAGCCTGTTGGGTGGTTAGCGTTGCGCGGCGCTTCCAATGGATTTGCCGCAACTTCTCTTGCTGAGTTGCGCTTGGATAGCCACCGCCATGTTGGAATATGATTCCAACTATACCTTCATGACTGTAACGACAGAGCGCTATGCCTGCAGTGGCAGCCTTACGGGTACCCGTGACTCAACCAAGAGCTCCAGCTACCGTTTAGGACCTTCACGTTGCTCAACGTCTGAATCGTACTTCGAGTGCGCAACAAGTGGCTTAAAGGTCGGCCACTTCGAGTGTTCCAACGACACCAATCACACATTGATTGAGGAGTTTGTAATGGGTGAGTGTTTGGCATGTCGCGACTACGCCTTTCAGTGCGATCGCATCTGGTGGAAAGGCAAGTACTACGATGGGAAATATTTCAAGCCAGCCTGCGAACAGATCTCTTGGAACTCACATCAATGGAGAGCTGGTTGGACCCCATGGGCTTCACTCCTCGCTGGTGCTGCTCAGCTCTGGAATGTAGGATGATTTGCTGATACTTTTTCTGTCTGATGTCTTCAGTTGTCTTTGGTGGATATTTGGCATCACTGGTTGGAAGTGCCAACGTGCAGTATTTTTGGCAAGTGAAACTGCCAAACTGGCACCGAAACATCGCTTCCAAAGGAAGATGATGAGGCTGTGCTCACTGAAAAAGATTCAAAAAGAGGTGAGCAGCTTAATCTGAATCCATGATCATACCAACGAGATTTAGTCTGCACCCCAACGATGATTGTACCCTGAAGCCATGGCTCCGGATGTAGCGATTGTCACGATGAGACCAGTTCTTTGGTCGCATGTCTCCTTGTGACAATGAATTGCTGGCACTCCCTTCCAGTGCTTTGTTGAAATTTATCTTATCCTATTGCAAGCATCTAGAAAAACAGGTGAGCCAACGGTCCAGGGGTAATTCGTACAGGGATATTATCTTCATATTTTCCTGCAATTTTTGTTGCAAGTATGGTGATGGTGATGATGAAGAAAGGACGTTTTCCGTTCCTGCATCGGCTCAGCTTGTGAACTTCCCCCTGGAAAGAGTTTCTACGGATGTTGTTGTTGACTGTGCGGAACCGTTTTTATGATGATTCACCCTCAAGTTTTGACCTGACTATTCAGGAGGGCAACATTTTGACGCATGCAAATCAGCCCAGGAATCATTAAAAAGCAGACGGCTATGATCTTTGGTAATGTACCATCCACTGTACGTACCATGAAAAATTGCAGTAATGGCATGACTATAACCTACAAACGATGAACAACTGTATATATATATATATATATATATAGATAGTGGCCGGCAACAAGTCCAATTTGATCCATGTCGTATGGTGCAGCAGTGACAATGAATAGCATCTGCTAAGGCGAAGCAGACCCAAACCTTGCACTGTGGTGCCCCCCGGCCCTCCGGCCGTGTGGTTTCAAGCCCATCACGAATCCGCATGTATCTACCATTCAATTGCCAGTCACCCAGTCATAAACCAACATTTTCATAACGTAGTTTTAAGACATCAGTTAGCCAGAGAATATGGTTCATGTGTAGAAAATTTCAAAAACAAAAAAGAAACAAACCCAGATTCAAATCCAGACTCAAATCCAGAAACTATTTGGTCCCAAGTCCTGATTTGAATCTGGATTTGTTTTTATTTTGTTTTATTTTTGATTTTTTTTTTGATTCTTTCCCCGAAAAAAAAAGAAACAAAAATAAATTCAAAAAACATCTAGAAATAAACAAATCCAGACTCAAATCTGGACTCAGATCCAGATAGTGCTTACACAAACTTTGAAATTGCTGGAATGATCGTCGGACTTTATATTTGGATTTGATTAATTTTGTTTTATTTTTGTTTATTTTTTGATTCTCTTTTTCACACTTCTTATCCAAGTTGGTTCGTTTGTTCGCTCTTGAATTGATTTAGATTTTTTTTTGGTGTTTTTGTTGAAAACAGCTTTCTCTGTTCAAGATGATGTCTTAAACGTAGTTGGTCTTACCGTCAATCTTTCTTTAGTCAGTGTTGGTGATTACCAACCATTACCTATCATCTTTAAATCAGAGAATAATACCAGGCAGTACTCACTATCTACGCATGGTTGTTTCTCAAAACAGGGCTACCCCCAAATCATCCAATATCACACATGTTTAGTAATCAGCCATCAGCCAATCATTTTCGTGGTTCCCTAATTGAAGAAACACCCAGATGGTCATTGTTACCTCGGCTAATGCTTCAACGGTACATTCGTTGAGTTTACAGTGGCCGGTCACCACTGAGGTTCACCTTCGGCCTGTCTGCTCCGATCCAGCTCCCGGATTTGTCGCTGGGGACACCCAGGGGCCAATCGCAGGGGCAGCACTAAGGGACCGCGACCGTTGGGCCCTGCAGGGTTGAGACAAGGTGTGGGTCTGAGGACAACAACAATAGCATCTTGTAGTACAGTATGTCAATGAAGGCGATGGAGAGAGAGAGAATATGTCAAGGGTTGCAGTCGCGATCACACTTTCCATTCTAAGAGTTTGTAAGAGCCATTGAGGGATTTACATCTGTATGCTTAGAAGGCATCCATAGCTTACAGATTTCCATTTGTATGGCATCCTCGAATTCCACCAGTACCTTCAACCCATCAGAGACAACAACAGCTGCCAACCTTGAGGCAAAGAGCCGCGGCAGGTGCTCCTGAGGAGGACAGGAGGGAACCCCTAGGAGGGTGGGCAGATGCTGAGTACGGCAGGTGCTTCCGAAACACGGCGGAGTTGGAATTCTAATGGTTGACATCATTGGTGGCAGGCATGACCTGGTGGTAACATGTGATAACCATTACCCTCTGACCATCAGTTGGTGTCAACCTGCTGGTTCAATCATCGCTCGACCAATAATCCACGACAAGTCTGTGATATTGACAATGCTCCGGAGCGATGTCCAGTGGCTCAGCCGCTTAGCCATGAACACACTCACACATAATACTGCACCTGTTTGTGCACACGCACACGCACGCTCGCACACACACGCACACACCTACACAAACGGATATATAGACAGACAGATATTTAAAATATATTGGTATATATTAAAAAATATATATAAATATTTATTTATTTAAAGTTTATAAATGTATAGATTCAAATATGTCTATCTATCTATCTATCTATCTATCTATCTATCAATCTATCTATCTATCTATCTATCTATCTAGCAATCTAGCTATCTAGCTATCTAGGCACCTACCTACGTACCTATCTATCCACGTATCTCTCTCTCTCTATATCTCTCTATCTCTCTATCTCTCTATCTCTCTATCTATCTATCTATCTATCTATCTATCTATCTATCTATCTATCTATCTATCTATCTATCTCTCTCTATATCTCTCTCTCTATCTATCTACCTATCTATCTATCCATCCATCCATCCGTCCGTCCATCCATCCGGACAGTTATGTGTAGATTTTACTGCCTTTGCTCATGCCTGTATTGTCGATTGATCCAGCTGTTTCCGTCGTTGTAGTGGGCGTTGGCTACCAGCAATATTCACGGCTTCAAACAGCAGTCACTGTTCATATACGATCCGAAAAGGTGGAGTTCGTGCACTCATAGTCTGTCATCGATTTGACTTGCTGATACTTCTCTCATTATTGCAACCTCTTGCTTAAAGCGCCTGGTAAAGCGTTATTCTTGGCAAGGTAGCTGATCGGATCGGTACTGTAGTTTTTCCTTCATTTCCCGCAGCAAGCATTACTAGTCACTATCATTGGCCATTACTAGCAGTCCTGAACCATGGTAGACCATTCTCAACCATTACTAGCTATTAATTATTAACCTTTAAAAGTCATTATTGTCTAGTTATTATTATCCCTTATGATATTACTTTATTAATATTAGTTACAGCTATTAATAGCTTATCCCTAATAGCTATTAGTTACAGCTATTAATAGCTTATCATAAGTCATTATCAACCATGATTACTCATCCTTAACGGTCATCACTGCACCACCATTGACCACTTCGGCAGGCCGCTGGCTCCCTTAGGCAGGCCGCTGGTTGGGGGTCTCAGTGTGGCGATGGGTTTCCTGGAGGGCCGCCGGTGTATCCACCGCTGGGACGTTGACTTTCCATGCCAAGTGGTCCTGGAGGATGATATGGCTGTGGGTCAAAACCCGTACCCCTGGTTCCCACATCATTAACCATTGTTTTCCCTATGATTTGGTTCGTCATTATAAGCCATTATTGATAGTTAATATTGACCCATAGATACCCAGGGATCAGCCAGCAGCTGGTGGCCGGTTTCACCGAGGTGCTGATGGAGAGAGATCGCAGTAGGATGCCTCAGAGCTAGTGCAGTTGCACAGCTGAGGATGACCAGGGAGTGGTCAACCCACCGGGTGAAAGATGCAAACAGCTGGCAATGTAGCATGATTATGTTTCATTCAGTCACTGTTGTAAAATACTTGTTCCTATATTTGCTGGCATGGTTTGAGTTTGCGGTGTTCATGATTACTCCCCAATCATCATGACCAAATAGACATCCTCTTCACCAGCATCAATCGTAGTTGAACGAATCATGGCCCCAATGGGGGTGCTTCAAATGCCGGGCGCCATCAAAGAATTATCATTTTGTAAGAGTACCCGTCAGGGTTTCTGCAAACATTTCTGAGACAAGGACTGCCATGTGTTGGGGTACAGCATTTCCGACCAAGTCAGTTGCAGATGTGCTGGTTGCTGGTTGTTGGTTGATGTTGGTGGATGTTGGTTCCATCCCTATTAGCAAGAGCTGTGTTATATTTTGTATGTTGTATGTTGTATGACTATGATGTTGTATGTTTTGTGTTGTTGTTGTTGTTGTTGTTGTTGTTGTTGTTGTTGTTGTTGTTGTTGCTGCTGTTGCTTCTTGTAATTTGTGGTATGCTGTATGTTGTGTGTTGCTACTGCTGCTGGTGGGTGGTGGGTGATGGGTGGTTGATGCTTGATGGTTCGCGGTTGGTCCATTGCTGCCGGAAATCCCGAGGCCCTTGGCAACAGTGCAGGAGGCACCCGAGAGACCCTCGCAGGACCGACCCTTGCCGCCACCATCACCGCCGGGAGTCCGAACAAGGGATGAGGCCCCTTGATGACTTGGTGACAACGCAACAAAATGCAACCACAAAAAATGATCAAGACAAATCAAGAGTCACAGCTTGAGATTCGATGATTATCGTTTTGTTTTTATTTGGTTGACCTTTAGCGACCTTGATGCATTTCGTTGATTTCCTTCGCCCACATGCCCATTTTCCCAGCATCACCAAGGCCACCAGCCATTCATCGGCCGATGCCACCTGCGGGTGTTCAGCCTCCCTGGGTTTCGCCGCGCACTGCGGGCGGCGCTGTGTCGCCGCGCGCTGCTGGTGGCGCTGTGTCGCCGCGCATTCCGGTGCCATCGCCGCGGACGACGTCGCCAAGGCAACGGGGACGCTCAAGGGTATGTGGATACCTGCACTGCCGGTTGCAAGTTGCTAGGGCGGGGATTGTTCATATGGAAGACGATGATTGGAGCATTGAAAGGAGCATTCCCAGTTTAATGGGGCTCAAGGTCTCTGGGAAGCCCATGACGTCCGTATTTGGACCAGCGAGCCCCATGACGCTGGACAGGTTACCGGGTGCTTGGCCCGCGCAGATGCCGGGACAGATGCCACCCCAGCTGCAGCAGATGTATGTACGGATCCTGGACGCCTTCAGTGGCGGGTGGTGGGTTGCTTGTGCTCGGCTTGGGTGCTTGGTGGCTTGGTTGGTTTCGTTGGTTCATTGGGTTGATTGGTGGGCTGACGGGGTTAGTTGGCTGGTTGGTTGTTCGGCTGCTTGCCTTGCTAGCATATAAAGTTACTTGGTTCCCCTATAGTGCATGTTCACAACTAGGGCCAGTACAGCATCAATTGGTCCTGGCATAATGGGATTCGGGTGATCATCCCCTCCCCACCGCAACATGGACACATCCATACATTGGATACGCAAATGCATCCGCGGGTACATCCACATCCGTACGTGCACCAGCAATGCAGGTAGATAAATAGGCAATTGCACATGTAGATGAAACACATAGATAGCTGTATATACATAACAAAGAAAACATATAGATCGATCGATCGATAGATCGATAGATCGATAGATATAGATATAGAAAGATATAGGTATAGATACAGACATAGATAGATAGATAGATAGATAGATAGATAGATAGAGATAGATAGATAGATAGATAGATAGATAGATAGATAGATAGATAGATAGAGAGAGGGAGAGAGAGAGAGAGAGATAGATAGAGAGAGATAGGAAGATATATAGACATAGATAGATTGAACCAGCAAGATTCGATGCACGAAATCATGGCGAAACTCAGGGTTTCACCGCGCCCGGCAGACGTCGCCAACACAGCTCCCAAGCCTCACCATGGGAGCCATGCTGGGGCGCCTGTGCATGGGCGCCTATGGGCTGATCTTGGCCCTGCACCTGGGCTGAGGATATGCAGATCGTGCACACATAGGTGCGTATATAAAAACATATTTTTAAATATAGTTATAATATCAATAAGTTTATCTGCATGCTATATGTATATATATCTATGTTCTGATACTTTTTTAAATATTTATATCCCTGTGCATTTTAATCATATTGTCATGTACTTCACGTCATTATCTTTATTTGTCCTTTCGTTGTTCTAAATGTTAGTATTTTGTGACCAATACAGGCTGTCAGAACAGCGGATGTGCCCTCACATGTAGGGCCCATGCTCCAAATCCATTTGAAATGATCGACATGTGCCACCCTGCACCTCAACTGGAAAACTATACCATTCAATTCATTCGTCTCTCACAGAGAGACTTGGAATGATAACTTTCGTATTTGCGCATGGGCACACATGAGGTGGAAAGTGATTCTTGATAGCTGCTGGGTTCAAACTCCTGAGCTCCATGGTGATCCTGGAATCATCAGGAACCCCATGTAGCTATCATGGGATAGGATACGACGGAGCCGCTTGTGGTGAGCTTGGTTGGTGGGTTGGTCTTAGTTCCCTGATGGGCAACACTGACAAATAGCCCCAGAAGGGGGGGGGGGAACTATCCGCTTTAGGTATGGTGATATGGTGAATGTAAGTAAATAACCAGTATGCTTCACAAGACTTTCACCAGACGGGCAATCACCAACAAAACACACACTTGGAAGCGGGGATGTGCACATGTACAGCAAACAAATGGACTGGCGACCTCATTACAGATTTCTCAACAATAAGGAGTGTGCCCGTTCATTACTACATGAATGAGGGAAATCCTCACCAATGTGGTCAGCAGCTAAAGGCAACAGGGTGGCCCAGGTGTAAGTGTGCCCGATTCAGCTGGTGCACCTTTACTTTCGTTTTCATCGCCAACGTGATGCTCTAGACTTATCTTACTCGAGGCATGTGAAATTCGACCAGCTTTACCACCCCAAGAAAATCAAACAAGAATCATTTGCTGAGGATACGCTCGATTGTATTCTCATTGCCATTCCATGCAACTTTTCAAGAGCTCGATGCTCCACCAGAGGCTTAAGATATTCCGATACATCTTGTGTGTATCTCACTTGGGCTTGGTGCTTTGGTTGTGGTTGACGGGGTTGTGATGGCTCCAAGGAACATGATGTGGGCGGCAGGCTTTATGAAACTGCTCAGTGCGGGGCCCGAACATCCGGAAGTTGCAAACTTTGGGCAAAATGATGATTTTTTTGGGCAAGAATATCGATTTATAGAAAAAATATAGTAGCACATTTACACTATTTTGCAATTTTACAATTGGAAAAGTGGACTCATTTCATGAAATTATGGATTTGGGCTAAATCATCTTGGAGTTGTACGTGATCATGAAACATGATGCTTGACAGTGATGCTTGGGTCTTGTGATCCTGAGTTGGATGACAAGAATGCTGATGATGATGACCACCATGAAGATGAGAGTCAAAGAGATGAGATCGATGAGAATGAGACTGAGGCCGTTGCATGTTTCATGATGTTTTGGGCCTACTTTTTCAAACAGGACTTGGCATTCATGATGGGAGGCCGATGGCTGTCGACGGCCAAACAGGAATGCAGAGATTGTTACAATGACCTGATTGTTCACAGTATTCCTGTCTACACATTCAGATGCGCACATCCACTGACACACAGGCACAGACGCACATATATGTATGTATACAGAGATATTTACATGTAAGCTCATGTCAGCAAACTTCTAACAATCGATAGTATGCAGCAACTGTCTTCGAACCTTGGTAAATAAATAAGCGAACGAATCCACATACATATCTATAACATACCCAAACACACATAAAACGTTATTTATCATTTTCTATCAGGCATCCAGTGAAGCAGCACAGATACAAAGCTAGCAGTGGGTGCTCCGGTGGACCGAGGTGTTTTCCCCATGGAGAAGAGGAGAGGTTTTGCATCGGGCCCTTGACAGCTGCCACATGCATGTCACATGCTGTCATCCTTCGCCGGCAGGAGATATGAAGGCATTTGCCTGACATTGGTGCAGGCGTTTCAGTGTGGCCACGGCTGGTTCATGTAAGCATTCTTTCCATCGTTTTCTCCTCAAGCCAGAAATGGAGTCAGTTGACTCGCTTTCAGCACGGTCGTTCAAGCCAGTCTGGGCATGCATGTGGTAGTCCACAATACCGCTGTATGTTTTGCAGGGTTGTTTTACGAAGCATCCCTTTATCAATCATGTTGCGGCCCGAAGCATGGCGGAAGTGAATGCCTTGAAACTGATGAATGAAGGCTTCAGCCAGCTGTTTGGGGCAAATCCTCGAAGCCCTGGCAAAAAAGAGCTGATGAATGAATCCATCAAAGAAAGGAAACAGAAGCTGGAGAGGAAGAACACATGTGATTTAGAAAGCGGTTCTTGTATATTGATACATGTGCCTGTATGTATGTGTGCTAGCACGTGTTTGCCACGGGTGTATGCTTGCTCAACCATCATTTACGATGTCTCACGACCTATGGGAGCAGCAGATAATCTGCCAATTCTGTGAAGACTCCGCACGTGGGGTTGTTCATCAATCTGCCATTCCCCGAAGCATAGGTTTGCTAATCTTGAAAGCTTGCAATTCCTTCCCTCTAACATCAAAATGCAGGGGCCGCCCCTAGATAAAGATCTAAAACATCTCAAACGCAGAGATTCCCTACCCATCAGACAGTTTCTTAGTCGATTCCCTACTTGTTAAGAGGGCCCAAAGTGGGGGTTTCAGGGGAAAACATCCCCAGATCGATGCCGTCCAGGCATGTTGGAGAATCGCCTTGTTCTTCTCGCCGTGGATCAGAACTGAGTATGATCCGGCCCAGCCCTTGGCAGCGCAACGATGTGCAAGGACGACTGATGCCCTGTAGAGTAGCACCAGCTCACCATCGGTCAACCGTTCGTTGACCGTTCGTTGACCGTTACTTAAGCACTAGAACAACCATCAATCAACCACTAATTAATCATAAATTCCTATGATAAGCAGCGGCTTAAACCACTGAGACAGCTTAATTAAACCACTGAACTTGCTAACTCAGCATTTTTTTGGGTTGAGCAACTGCAGCTGTAGGCTTCCCCAAATGCCAACGAACCTCCCGGTCTGCCCACCGCTGGGCTGAGGTGACAGCCGCAGAGTCCCTCGACAGCAGGTGAGACCAAAGCTGGTTGATCAATGGAATCAGTTGATCAAGCAGGTGAGACCATTTGGAGTAGAGGAATCAGTAGTAATCAACTAGATCAAGTTGTCTCGTTGAGCGGTACTGATTCCGATACTCCACATTCATCTGGTTGATTGGTAGTGATTCCCATAGCCCACATTGATCCACATTGGTCAATCCAGCAACATCCAGTGTCATGGTGCAACCGCAAGTGGAACCAACGCAAGACTGTAACGTTGAGGTGATGCTTGTTGGAGATTAGAGTTGAGATCAGACAGTTTCTGTCATGTCGGGGTCATGCTCTTGGCCAAGCCTGATGCAGGAATTCCCATGGTGAAAAATCATCTATGAGGGAATCCCACAAACCAGGCGAGCGGCAATGAACACAGCGACAATCCCGTGACATTCATACCATGGGCAGCACCCATGACGAGGGTCGAAGCCTGAGCCAGCAGTTTTTCTTTGCTCGGGCCATGCACATCCTGAAGAATCACAGGTGCTGGAGGCCGATCGACAAATTGGCAAAGGTACTTGACCTCTCGCACCGCCACGGGTAAGAAACCGATGGTACTGCTGCGAGATCTTTGGGGATCCCCAGGGAACCCCCTGAAGCCCAGGGCCCTGAAGCCACGGAGCGCCACGGCTTTTTGGGCTCGAGCTGCCACTTGCTTTCGCCGCGTGACTCAGACAGCGCTTGGCATTTCGTGATGCGGGCCATGCAACGTGAGAGCCTTGATGAAGAAGAGCCCATGCTCAGCAGTGATGAAGAAGCACCCAGCAACAGGAGCAAGGCCAGCAGAGTATCCAGCCGTTGATGCCTTGTGATTGATGATGATGATGATGATGATGATGATGATGATGATGATGATGATGATGATGATGATGATGGATGCTACTCGCACTAATGCCTAGAACAAGCGGCACGTGCGGACATGAAGAAGTATGATCAGATATGCATCGTTCGGATAGGGATTGATCATAATGACTTAGCATGCCACTCTTATCAACAGATTGATACAGATTGGGGGTTCCAAAAATGCACACGCCCCTCGGTGAGGTGTTTGCAGGCGTGCTGATTGGTGCCGCGATTCTTCTTGGAGCTGCCTGCCTCATGATTCCGAAGCCGCTCTGCTGGAATAGACAGGCTTGAGAATTTACGTGGGGTTGCTGTTCCGATTCATGACTTTCCTGGTCATACAGCACTTGAATGTGCATAATCCCTTGCTGGCAATCATGGTGATAGGGGTTATAACTTTTAACTGCTAGCCTGACGAACCATGGCGACAGGTCTGCCTCGGGAGAGACTGAGCTGCAGGGTCGCTCAGACCTTTGGTCGCTCTCCATCCCCGAGTCCCTGAAGAACAGCATGGACAGCGTCTACGAGAACGCGACGCGCTCTGCACATCAAACAAGCATGGGGAGAAGTCGGATACTCCTGGCAATCTGGTCGTGAAATCCCAATAGCCCGTGCTGTCTTCGCGGGATTTTTGTGTGCTTGGTGACGGACATATACACAGACACACACACATATACATACATATAACTACATATATACAATATATTTATATATTTATACTCGTACATTGTTTCACAATGAAATTTATATTTATGTTTATATTTATATGTTGTAAACTTATATTTATATTTATATTTATATAATATCTTTATCTATTCATATCTCTCGATGCATATATAAATAAATATAAATATATATATATATATATACATACATTGCGCGAAACCATCATGGTTACTGTGCTGCAATAGGGTGGCTGCACTTATTTGAGTAATTTTCCACGACTTCTGCTTGTTGGCGGTTAATTTGTAAGTGGAATCTTTCGTTCATCATCATCATCATCATCATCATCATCATCATCATCATCATCATCATCACCATCACCATCACCCATCATCCATCATCATCCATCCGCCTCATCATGACTTCATCCCAGCTTTTGAGTGGAGCCGCAACGCGGGTTGGGCAACCCATCCAGGCGCGCCCAGGTGAAGGATGGCGTCAACGCGGCGCACAAGGGAGCCATGGACCAAGTCTGGCAGACGAAGCACCCGGTGTCTCGCCAGGGAGTCTCAAGGGGTAACCAGGGTGGGTAGCAGGGCAGGGTGGGTGGTGGATGGTGGTTGGTTCTTTTCCGGGGACCTGTGATTTGTTATGAGTGATTGATGATGGTTTTGGGGGACCTGTGTAATAAGAGAGGATGGAAGAAGAGAGGATGTGATGATTCATGATTCATGATGCTTGGTGATGACTGGCGAATGATTGGTGTGAGCCTGTGCCTGTTTACTTTGTTTTGTTTTGAAATTCTGCTTCACAAAATTTCGCAAGAAGTGTCAGGAAATGATGGACAAATTCAACAAGTACGACGTGAACAGCGATGGCATGATCGATTCGGATGAGTTGGTCACCTGGGTCTTTGGCCCAAAGAATGCCGATAAGAAGGCTGTCCAGAAGAGCGTGGACTGCTTCGTTGAGAAGTTCGGCTCCAAAGGCGGGCGAACACTTTGCCGTTTCCTGCTCTCGTTGTACTGCTGGAGCTGAGCTGGCTGGCAGGGAGCAATTCGGAGCCAGTGCTAGCCTTCGCACAACAATTTGGAGCTACTAGGGGGGTTCTAACATGTTCGAAGCAAATGCTAGTACAATGATAATGGTTGGAAATGGTTCATCCTTGGGTTTGTAATGGATAGTAGTGATTCAAACGTGGTTTTTAGCACAGAAAAGCCCACAAGAATCGTTGGAGAAGGCAAAGTCGCCACGTGGAGCTGTGGCTGTGGCTCAGGTGGCAAATTGTCTCCCCAAGAGATGTACTACGTCTTCGCGCCCATCATCAAATCTACCGATGGCTACCTGAGCAATATCGGCTGTTAGGGCCGACCTCGCTGTGCATGGCCTTGATTAAAAGTTGCGGCTCAAGATTGCTCACTTGTGTTCCCATCAATACGATGTTGCTAGGTTTGTTATCGCTACACCTCAAGATGCTGGATTTGTTATTGCTCGGTGTGGTGTACGACACCGGATCTTGATGAGCTGCAGCCACTGTTCTTCGTGACGCTGGCTGGATTACACCTGCTGGCGGCCTTGCCCTGCACACTGAGTTTCTAGTTGTAAACCTCCTGGTGCTGCTGTTGCAACGTACCCAGTACGCCTACGTTAGCAATACTGCATGCATTGGGGGTCATTGGGAGCACCGGTTTAGATGTGTTACGGTGTGCAAAGGCTTTGCCGGTGGGTCTGCACTGGGCACCGCTTGGACACCCTTGAAGTGCACAAAGCGCGGAGAGGGAGCCCCGACGGCCAGAATTCTGTGCACTGTTCGTTACAGTTTGAAGAAAGAAAGCTGATGCCGCCGTGCATTGAGTGCTTGCAAGCGTGTTTTTGCCCAACCAGTAGGGGCAACTCTTATTACATCTCTGGAGAGCACTCTAGAACATCTAAGGGGCTTCAGTATATAGGTTTGACATGGTTTGACAAAATTGGTAGGGCCGGTGAAAAGCTGTAGCCGTCAATATTCAATAGCGGTTGTCACAACCCTTGCTACTCATTCTTATGACGGTGATTTAACTATTGTTGAATTTTTGTCTTCCTTCCCATGGTGAATCCACAATTTGACAATTTGGTGATTATTTTTACTCACCCGGGTCATCGTCTACCATTTGAGGTCAGGCACCAACCAACAAGAATGATTTATAGTCAACTTGCTCTCGGGACCAGTGGTACCCATTCATGAGTGTACTAGGTTTGCCTTCCATCATTTCAATGTGTGTGTAACATTTTTAAGAATCAGGCGGTGAGTATGCTTAATGTCACAATCATCGCGTTGTGAAGTCAACCTGTTCAGGCGAGGGCAGTAGACGTTTCACCGCGTGTCGTTGCACTTGGACAGAATTTGCACTTGATGTTTTACTCCCCGTTATCTCCTAGAACGCCCCACAAACCCATACGGACGCCATTGACTCTTGCATTCCAGTGCTGTGCTGAATGGATGGAGAGGGCTGCAACTCTCAGGAAAAGTGTAGGGGGAGACCACCTGTGGAGTGCTGATATTTGCTCGCCAACAGTTGTTGATAAGCAGGTACCTACTGTGGAACGAGGCTCCAGAGTTCAAACTTCGATGCCAAACCCATCATCCAGGCCCTTCGTTTAAAAGAAATTGCGAGCATTGATTGGACCAGTTAAACTTGAAAAATGGTAGATAAACCAAGCCTCATCAACCAGTACGATGATTAATCCAACAGACAGGGTATAGAGATAGATGTGGGGGAGCAGTCTTGCACATAGTTGGGCTTTCTTCACCATACTGAGTGCCACAGAACCTGGTGATGCTTGGATAGCCCAAACTGGGACATCAGCCAAGCCTCGATTTTGACCTGGTGCTTTCTCAAGTCATCGGGGACCCCCCGAATCATCCTTAGTTAAACCATGTTAAACCATTTGGTGCTTTCTCAAAATAGGGGTACCCCTAAAATCATCCATTAGTAGTCATTTATGATTAATAAACCAACAATTTTTGGGGTCCCCTATGGCTTGAGAAACACCCATTTTGACCTCCAAGATCTCGCCGAGGTGGAGAGCAATCCTCAAAAAGATGGAGGAAGTGGATGCCCGCGTCGCAGCCGGGGAGGAGATCCACCGTCCGCTGATGATTCTAGGCACGGGCACACGAAGGACGTGGTGGCACCTGACACGTTTGGGGGTGTCTCAACATAGGGTACCCCGGGAACCCCCAAATCACCCAATTTTATTCATCATAGTCATAGGGTAGCCCGAAATCATCCAATATTATTCATTGTTAGGAGTAAGAAGAGTGTACTTTACTCGCCTTCGGCTCTGCTGAGCTCCTCGAGACCGCGATGGAAAAAAAAATAAACCAACCGTTTTGCGGGTTGCCAAGTTTGAGAAACCACCATTTGGCATTGCTTCCCTCTTGTCGTTGCCCCACCTTGTTCGTGGGGACGTTCCCCATCTGCTGATTCTGAGCAGGCCGTGAGCATTGATGGTGACTAACCACCATTAATCACAAACATCAGCAAACCATTGCCACCACTTAAGATCCCCAGCCATCATTAGTCATGATCAAACATAGCTATCGTCATCGTCCGCCCTGGCCAACCCACATTTTACGCGGCCCGCAGTGCACTGCCCATGCGCGTTGCTTCAGTTCACCACGGCGCGGTAGCTTCAGGCAACCATGCGTCGTTCTTGGACGTGATCCTTGCGGTGGTTGCCATGCCCAACACGGTCTTGCGCAGATGTGCCCCAGCGACTGGAGCACAGCTGATGCAGCATTGACCCCTAGAATTAGAGTCCTGTGAGCCATGGCGATGTTAACAATCACTATGGGATTGTCATCCAACCAATGGGCATTCAATATTGTGAAGCACGTATCCTCAGAAGCCCATTTTCAAGAGTGCAAACGTTTGAAGACCTAGCGCATCTACAGCGGCAAGGAAAAACAAACAGATGACGTCTTCCGGTCACGTTGCTTCATTGAACCGCGCTCTTGCCCAACGCACTTGCAGACTAAAATGCTGGGCGAAAGCCTAGATGCAAACCTGTTTGGCGCTAGTATTCTGTTCAATCTTGGGGCGACAAAGGTCTTGACATGAGCCAACTCGAAGAATTTGCGACAATGGGAGCCAGTCGGGCGAGTTGGCAACCACTGGGATGCCTAGTGTTTGCAGCCAGCGACCAGCCTTCCATGAAGATGATCCCCAAGGCTTGGGAACAAGTCGGTACCAAGGCTTTGTAATGCTAGTCGTCACCAAGATCACCAAGGTCGAACCTACATGGATGCACATCTTTTCAATCTTCCGGTCCTGGCCACAATCTGCCGTGCCTCGGCAGGGTGGAGCTTGGGTAGCTGGGTGCAGTTGCCAGCTCAGCCATGGAACGGCTTCCGCCCTAGTCACTTTCATCACGGTTGTTGGTGACTGCTTGTGAACCAAGTGACGCCCCCGATGTTGATGGCCTCAACAATTTGTCGGGAAGACTTCTGACTGGTGATTTTCCTCAGGTGCTGTGGGGCATTTTCCGGTCTACTTCACCAGTGCCAAGAATGGCGTCTTCGCAGTGGACAAGGAAAAGAACGATGAGGTTGACAAGCAAGCGCGGGGCCTCAGCAATCCCATCACCACCGGGGTCATCCATCAAGTGATGTCCATGCCATGCTGGTGCCCCAAGCCCTTCCATGACTTGCTCAGAGTTGCAGGAAAGATCTGCGCAACTGGCTATGACAGTTGGTCTGTTGGACTGGGATGGGATCTCGCATGGCTTGGCACCCGGCACTGGCTAGGTGGATCAGTTCCTCAAAGAGGGTGGTTGGCTTTGCTTCTACCCAGAAGGTGCCGCTGGGCTTGGGTCCCTGGTGGGTCCTTGGGTGGGGTGGTTGTTGGTGGGCCGTTGGTGGGTCCTTGGTGTTCACCTCCTGGGGAAACCCCGCCACTATGAGCCACTCACAAGTTGCTTTCCGATTGGATGGTTGGCAGGGCATGGCTTTGCCAGGATGTACATCCGAGTGTTTCTGCAGGACCAGCGGCTCAGTTCCGCTTGTTTTCGGTGTCTTGCGTTTTTTTGGTGGAACTACCATGTCCAATGCAGCTCCTGGCCTGCCAGCTGCCGATGGGTGAAGCTAGTGTAACAGAACAGAAGGTGTATGTTTTTTGGGGAATGTTCTTTTTTTGATTTTCCTCTTTGGACAACTCTTATTACTTCTGGAGTTTCTGCTTGGTTTTGTGGCTTCTCAGCTTTTCCTGCATGCGTGGCTTGTTTGGCTTCTTGGGCTTTTTGGATTTTCTGCGGTTTTGTTGAAAGGCCCCGATAGACGGCCAAAAGTCATGTAGCTACTGTACTTACATGCTGCCGTCGTACGGCTTTTGTTAGTAGGTGGTTGCAGTTGATTGGGTGCCGCTGTGACTTCCCACAGCAACAGCAAGAGCAGCCACAGCAACATCTTCCCACAGCAACAGCAAGAGCAGCAACAGCAACATCAAAAACAACACCAACACAGCAACGTCAAATATAGCAACAACAGCAACAACAACCACCATGGACCGTAGGAGATCTTGTCAGTTACTTGCTTGTTGGCTGGTGGTTTGTTGGGTGTTTTGGTTAGTCACCGGATTCATTGGTTGTTGTAGCTGCCAGGCCTACCACACAATCGGATGCTCCCAGCATGTTGGCCCCGCAAGGGGGGGACCTCACGACGCCGAGGCGAGGAAGAAGAACAACGGTCAAGACCCAAACCTTGAAGGAGAGCGAGACCGAGAACAACAATGACAACACATAACGAAAGCAACAACATTAAAAGCGACAACGAAAGTGACAACAGCAACAGCAACAACAACAGCAGCAACAACAACAACAACGACAACGACAACGACAACGACAACAACAACAACAACAACAACAGCAACAGCAACAGCAACAGCAACAGCAACAGCAACAGCAACAGCAACAACAACAAGCAACAAGCAAAAAGCAAAAAGCAAAAAGCAACAAGCAAAAAGCAAAAAGCAAAAAGCAAAAGCAAAAGCAAAAGCAAGAGCAACAACAAAAGCTTTTCAATGGATTTACTGGAAGATGTTTGCCTAGCCCTTCCCGCTATTGCGCATGCCATTCCAAATGGGCGGAGTTAGTGCCAAAATGCTTCAAACACCATGTGAAACTAATTTGGCAGCTCTAAAATGCTTCAAACATGATGTAAACTGAGAGGTGTCAGCTCCAAACTTGAGAGCTGTCAGCTCTGAAATGCAACAAACGCAGGTGTCCTATTTTCAAAATGTTGTATGGAAACACGTAATTCCACGTAATTGAAACGTAGTAGCTCCAGACTGCTACAAACAAATTCAAATACCCGTACCATGTAAATTGAGAGGGGTTACCTGTACTCCCCTCATGCCCAGGGCTGGAATGTTCTGGATGGTGCATGATGGTGCAAGGTCAGCGCGGCAAGGCTCCCGATGAGCTTCTACCCTTCCGCTATGGCGGCATGAAGCGGCTTGGTCTGGCATCAACAGCATGGGGTGGATCAAAACTGGACCCGACAACGGTGGGACCAGCATTGCCTTTTTGTTGCCTTTTGGAGGGGAAAAAGAAGAACTTCACTCCCAATTTTCAACTCCTCAATGCCATCAGTGGGAGTTGATTGGGCGGGATGCAGGGCCACGTGTCCAAACTGTCCAAAACCCTTCTGGCTGTCACTGTGCTTGTGGTTTCACAAGCTATGTGTCAAGTCACCCGGCAGCGATCAGAAGGTCGCATCGGGGCATAGAAAATGGATGAACGCAGCTGGTTTCAAAGCCCCCTGAGATCCTTCCCTGAGATCCTCAAGCGCCATTTTCGGTTAAGGAAAGCCTTGGAGTTTGATGCGCGCTTGATCTCCCTGGTGTGCTATGGGGTTCAGGCAGTGTGGCCTCACAAGGCCCAAATGGGTGGATATCCAGGCGCACATGCTGTGGGCTGGGGGATTGGCATTGGGAGTCCAACATGCGAGGGGCAAATCCATCGGTATGGGCCCCCAAGCACCCCAAAGTCGTGGTCAGGAAAGGGAGGACACCTGTAGACACCTGTGGCATATCAGTTGGCATTGAGAGTGGGTGATGGTCAATAAGGCCTCGGCCTATATTATCTTGTATTACTATGACCATTGTAGGTCACCCATGCCGATATGTAGACATACCTTTGGGGCTCCACAGGTCCTTGGCCAAACCTTCAGGGCACCCAAGAACCTGAGGTGGACCCTAGGAGTCACTAGTTGATGATCACGTGGAGGTAGCCCACAACAACAGCAAAATCAGAACAGCTGCAGCCGCAGCAGCACACAAAGATGCACACAAACACAGACACACGCACATTCGCACATCTATCCATACATATTCGCATGCGCAGAAGCGCGAGTCATGATTTTCATTGTTGTAGTCAAGAGTTGGGAATAGCGCAGGCACGTAACAACCCTGGGTCAGGCTTGGTGAGGATGACCAGCAGACAACTTGCACCCGATGGTGTGAAGGCGGGGTCGATAGCTGCTTAGTTCCCAGCCGTGGCCTGGTATCACCAGCAGCTGCAGTGAGACGGCGCCTAGGCCTTGCTCCAAGAGCTCCGGGCCTCTGGCAACCTGCCGCCAGAGGAACAGGATGCCCTGAGGTGGACCCTAGGAGTCACTAGTTGATGATCACGTGGAGGTAGCCCACAACAACAGCAAAATCAGAACAGCTGCAGCCGCAGCAGCACACAAAGATGCACACAAACACAGACACACGCACATTCGCACATCTATCCATACATATTCGCATGCGCAGAAGCGCGAGTCATGATTTTCATTGTTGTAGTCAAGAGTTGGGAATAGCGCAGGCACGTAACAACCCTGGGTCAGGCTTGGTGAGGATGACCAGCAGACAACTTGCACCCGATGGTGTGAAGGCGGGGTCGATAGCTGCTTAGTTCCCAGCCGTGGCCTGGTATCACCAGCAGCTGCAGTGAGACGGCGCCTAGGCCTTGCTCCAAGAGCTCCGGGCCTCTGGCAACCTGCCGCCAGAGGAACAGGATGCGGAGGAGCCAGGGGAGTGCAGGGGAGTGCAGGGGACCAACGAGAGAACCTGGTTGATGTTGATGTGGGGGTTGGTGGCGCTACTGAACACTGTAGCTGGGACAATCCACCCCAAACGACAACAACAAAGTAGGAACATGGAGCACCGCGGGCCACAAAAATAACTAATAGCTTCAGCACAACTATTTTCTCGCTATGATGAAACATGTGCTTGGTTATGAAACATGTGCTTGGCTCATAGTTCATATAGTTCATCGATTGTCCTTGCTGGCTACAGGAAGTTTATTGAATGGCGGAGCCATGAACTAGGTCCCCCTATTGGCGATCCTGACTGGAACAGCTGTGAACCATCAGCATCTTTGAACATCTCTTAGCCATTATTGCTACATCATAAGCAGCCATTGCATAGCCATTCTTAATACGGATTCAATGATAGCTGTCATATCTGACATTGATTCACGAAAGTATCAACCTTTCTTTGGAATCACAAGCCACCCATTTGACTGTAGTGGAGCTGTTTCCCACATGAACTTGAGGCTAAAGCGGTCACCAAAGCTGGTGGGTACTGTGATACGAAGGAGCGAATAATAAGCTGTGGGGATTCAGAATGGTTCAGATATTTGCTGATAGATTCAAACCTCTCTCTCGGTCTCTCTAAGAATATACATGTATATATATATATATATAATAGTCTTTTTTTAGAAGATTTTTTTCAAAATGAAGAAATATGGGTTCAGACTCATTTGCCACTCCCATATGCCCTTCATGGCTGTGGATCTCGACATCCGATGGAAAGCAGGTGCCGTCCCGGGGTCCCATGCCACTCCATCAGGACCATGTGCTGCTGGCGAAACATCTTCAGCGAGAAATGCAGAAACAGCACCATGAAAGCAGTGTTTTTGAAACAATTGTGGCACAGTATCAACGGCGCGTCCGAATCGCAACCTGATGATGATGATGATGATGATGATGATGATGATGATGATGATGATGATGATGATGATGATGGGGGGATGAAGATGAAGATGATGATGATGATGATGATGATGATGATGATGAGGATGAGGATGAGGATGAGGATGAGGATCATGATGATGATGATGATGATGGTGATGGTGATGATGGTGATGATGGTGATGATGGTGATAAGGGTGATGATGGTGATGATGGTGATGATGGTGATGATGGTGATGATGGTGATGATGCTGATGATGTTGATGATGGTGATGATGGTGATGATGATGAGGATGATGATGATGATGATGATGATGATGAGGATGACGACGACGACGACGATGACGATGATGATGATGACGACGATGACGATGATGATGATGATGATGATGGTGATGATGATGATGAGGATGATGAGGATGATGATGAGGATGATGAGGATGATGATGAGGATGATGATGATGATGATGATGATGATGATGACGATGAGGAGGAAGAGGACGACGACGACGACGACGACGACGATGATGATGATGACGAGGATGATGATGATGATGATGATGATGATGATGAGGATGATGATCATGATGATGAGGATGATGAGGATGATGAGGATGATGAGGATGATGAGGATGATGAGGATGATGAGGATGATGAGGATGATGAGGATGAGACCATCCTTCAGTGAAGCACTGCCCATGGAAGAACGAGTTTTACAGCAGGCTGCAAGAGACGTGGTTGATTCCTGTAGGACTTCCTCCAGCGAGAAGGAGTCAGCTCTGCCAAGTCGTGTTGGGAATAACCCGCACCACTGAGGTATGACGAGTTGAAAGCTGCGGGTGGCAAGGCCAAGAACGTCTGAGCAGCTGCCCTCGAGTTGAACTTGGCCCCGTTGTGACCTGGGATTCGCCTAATGGAATTGGTACTTGAGTGATTTGAGATGATTTGAACGGTTTGATTTGAAGATGTGAAATGAACTGAAGCATGTTTAAGCACTGGGCACTTGAAACAGAGTGGGCCTCTCCGATCTCGGGGTCTGAACTCCAGTTGTTTCACCAGCTTTCTCAGTGTCAGAGCACAGAATCAGCCGCAGAAATGCAACTGAAAGGGTGACTGAAGGCCGTTCTCAGCCATGCATATTCCAACGGGCGGCCTGGGTGAAGGGCTGGCCAGATTCAACGTTTGATGCAAATTCAGATCTTATTTTGTGACGCTCCCAGGCTGTCTCTTGATACCACCATCAATCATCATTTTCACCATCAACAGCAGTAAAATCACGGTACTAGATACTAAGAAATGATGGTTATTACGTTTCGGTCCCCCGGCCGCAGCTGAGGCATACAATGCTGCAGTTGCGCAGCAGCAAGCCGTTGCGCAGCAGCAAGCGGTTGCGCAGCAACAAGCTGTAGCAGTGGCACAGCAGCAAGCGGTTGCACAGCAGGTAGCGCAAATGGCGGCAGTGCAACAAGCACAGCAAGCACAGCAAGTGCAGGTGGGAGATCGGGAATTGGGACTTTGATGGACTTTGCTTGTTGTGCTGTCAATGGGGTTTTCGATGCCCAAGCGGCAACAGATTTTGATAGCTTGGTCGGGGCCAAGCGCTTGTTGACAACCTACGTCAGACACTGAACTGATACAGCGTCGGTCTTGCCTGCCAGTTACATCATGATCACGACAATTCCCTCATTGCTGCTTTGGTTGGCCATTCGTTGTTAGCTCCGTTGGCACCGAAGCATAGCTGGTTATTCTCATGCGGGTTGGACCAGTGAGGCTTCACTGTTCCACTTCTCTCAGCGTTCTGCAGAGTTTGCCACTAGTGCTGCCCTTGTAAGGGCTTCACCGAGAGTCATGGTGCTTACGAGGTCCCAGGCGTGTAGGGCCATTTCTGGGAAATGAGCGGGCATGGTCTGTGCAAGTTGATTGTGAATTGTTGGCGAATTGTTGGTGCATACTGGGAAATGCTGGTCTTGAACGGCGAATCATCGGTGGCGAATGGTAGATCCATACTCCGTGTATAACTCAACCTCCAGGTTTAGCAGCTGAATCACCTCACTATCAGATTTTTAGATTGGCTTTGCGGCTGGATCTGATGACCATCGTTTGATCCGACCTAAACGCGTCCTTTTCCCTTGAAGCGCAGGATTCGATGACCAATGAGAATCAGCAACAGATATCCCAGGATGTTAAAGCATCCCCAACGAGCAGGATGCACGATGAGAATTGATCAACTTGCTAGACGGCTTTGACCAAGGGAATTGGCGCTTTTGATAGCTGGTGCATGTTATATATAACTTCAAGTGCTTGGTACTGCTATGGTGGTGAATCATCCTTCACCAGTTTGATGGGTTGCTCGATGTTGTACTTCCAAACGCCATTCTGATGCTCTCAAGCAATATTGACGAGGATAAGCGCCCATATGAGTCTACCAAATGATTACCAAACTATTGATGAGGATAAACACGTATGTATCACCAAACTATTGATGAGGATAAACACATACGTACACGCAAACACACACACACACATCTCTCTCTCTCTCTTTTTCCCTATCTATCTATCTATCTATCTATCTATCTGAAGAGATATATGTGGCATTATCATGCCTTTTGCCCCACCATCAACACCCAGCTACTGCATGGGGAGTGTCCGACTTCAAGTGAATCTCAGCTGGTAGGTGCATATGTTGATCCTCCAGTAGAGCAGGCCCCCGGGTACGTCGGTTGGGTTTCGCGGAATAAAGGATCAACCATGTGGACAGATTGGGACCTTCATCGATCATCATCATCATCATCATCATCATCATCATCATGATCATCATGATCATCATGATCATCATCATCATCGTCATCATCATCGTCATCATCATCATCATCATCATCATCATCATCATCCTCATCCTCCTCACCATCATCATCATCATCATGATCCTCATTCTCATCATCATCATCATCATCATCATCATCATGATCCTCATCCTCATCCTCATCCTCATCATCATCATCATCATCATCACCATCATCATCATCATCATCATCATGATCCTCATCATCATCATCATCATGATCCTCATCATCATCATGATCCTCATCACCATCATCACCATCATCACCATCATCACCATCATCACCATCATCACCATCATCACCATCACCACCGTCTTCGTCCATTTCACCATGCTTGCTTCAGAGGTTTCTTTCTTTCTTGGCTGACCGGCCGTGGGCTTCACCTGCTGGCTCTGAATTCCTGCAATAGGATGCTTGTGTCAGAGGTATACTGGTATAAGACATGATTTACTGCTTGGTGGTTTGATTCACCTTTTTTTTCCTTATTGATCACCCACAAATGGTTGGTTGACTCATATTTTTCATAGGGGTGTGGATAGTCAGTGATTTACATTCAAGAATAGGGGATGGTCAATACGGACCTCCCATTGGCGTACATTAGCTTTAAGATGGTTATTGAAATGCAATGGGAATAGTTCAACCACCAACCAGTTCAGCACCCGGAAGCCGTCAGAGGGTCATCCTGGCTTGATGTTGTTCCGGACCTCCGCTGCTCTGAGAAGCAGAGCATAGCAGACCCATGCTCTGAGTCTACAAGGTGGACGTCCAGCAGGTATAAGTTGGGTTACAACCTCTCCAAATGGTAGTTCACGCTACTTAATTAAGTGGTAGTTAATCCCTATAACTGGTAGTGAATAACATTAACCTCTAACAACTGGTAGTTAACCCTTCTTGATTGACTTAGTCATAAGCCAACTTCTAAGTGGTTGGGTGCACACCTTGTATTTTCGCCGATCGAGATCCGGGGCGGCACCATGCCTTCCGGTGCAGGATCCTGCCTCGCTGCCGGGAGACGTGGAGCAGGTGGAGCCAAGCGAGGCGCACGTGGAGCCAACAGCTGGTGGATGATGGATGCCAGATTTTTTTAAACATCATTAAATGCATCTAAGATTATCATAGATCATCCTGATATGAAAAGCCGATGCAACTGGTCAGTTGTATCGTTATTCATGGCACGTCACCGGTAGGGGGGATTTGTGCCGGCATCATTCGTGACATTACACGGGCAATGTCAAGCCCCGAGGGAAGTATCAGTGGAAACCATCCTTGCGCATGTGGTGACCACTCTCCTGAAGCTCAGCTCGCCGTAGGTGTGATTTTCGCATCGAAAGAGCTGTTTTTTTTTTTTTTTTGGTTTTGATTTTGGGATAGTTTCACCAGCAGTGTTCAATTCTGGGATCACCGGGGTGCTAGGCCTGGACAATCACACAGAATTGCTGAAGGCAACCCTTTCTCCTCTAGTTCGCTTTGTGCTCGGTGAGGACGCTGAAGAACGGCCGGATCCGCCTTTGTCGATCAAGTGTGCGTACTGGTGCGCTGCCTTCCCTGGCCACAACTTGCTGCAGCCTCTTAGGAATTGGATATTGGAGAGGAAGGTGATCGCTGACAGATTTGTATGGCACTTTAGGGTTTGCATGGATTTAAGGCATGGGATTCGATGCAGAATTGCCAGCCTTCGATTTGTCAACCTTAGTCAACCTTTTTCTTTGCGATGCCAGTTGTACCAGTTGGTTACTTGTCTTACTTGTGATGCCAGTTGTGCCATATTATATGTCAGCTGCATATGCCACTTGGATCATCTTATGCCATTGAAAACTTCAGTAGTTCCACTGGTTCTGGTACAGCATATGCCAACGTAAGTTAACACTGCCATATGTTATTTGTCATTCCGGCTTGCAATGTTGATTATAGCAGCTGTTATTTGCAAGCTGTACCAGTTATGCTAGTTACTGTATGCCAGTCACACAATGTCATACCAGTTAAGTTACTATGTTCTAATGTAATCTTGTACCAGTGAAGTTGCCATGTTATACCACTTGCTACACACTGTGCCATCTATGGTGGTTTCTTAAATAGGGGTACCCCAAAAATGGCTGGTTTATTGTTATAAATGGTTTAGAAACTGGATGACTTGAGGGCACTCCTATGTTGAGAAACCACCCGTATTATGGTACCAGCTAAGTTACCAAGTTATATCACATGCCATCAGTTACATACGCTACCATCATCACATGCTACCCACCGTATTTTCTATACCAATTCTACTCATGCTTTTCTTCCCACAGAAGCCGGGTGCCATTACCACTGAACAGCTCTGCACGACAATCAGAGTTTTCGGCTCAAGCCCTCTTCGCGCCTTCC
The DNA here is from genome assembly GCA_009767595.1 of Symbiodinium kawagutii. Classification (NCBI taxonomy): domain Eukaryota; class Dinophyceae; order Suessiales; family Symbiodiniaceae; genus Symbiodinium; species Symbiodinium kawagutii. The sequence continues at coordinate 1,390 of VSDK01017252.1, read as the reverse complement.
GGGCGTGACATGGCCGCTTGGATTCCGTCCAACGGATCCACAACGTTAAGTGGTCAGAAATAGTGTTTGAGGAGGTTGAGAATAAGGTTAAGAAAAAGGTTAGTACATGTTAATACTGTATTAAATACTGATTGTGAATACTCATCCTTAAAAAAGGTGACGATGGAGAGAGAGAGGGAGAGTAGTAGTAGTAGTGAATGACAATGGTTTGCAATAGTGGGTAATAATGTAATAACGGTTCATGATAATCGCCAATGATCATAAATCATCAAATCAAATAGTTGTCACATGAATCATGGGACCACAACTGTTTCATAACAATAATGGTTGATGATGGCCAATAATCCTAAATCACTAAATCCAGCTCTTGGCCATTATTAACCATTATTCTTATTATTGGCCATTATCAACCATCATAATGGTTCATAATGTGAAACAGTCGTGGTCAACAGTGATTCATGATGGTGGATCAGGCTCTTGATAACTCCCTTGATGGTGAATCCCCAGCTGCGGTTGAGCTGCGGGTGGTTTGTCAATAGGGATCTACCATCAAGCATGCTTAGTCAAGCACAGCGGGCAGGAGAATGGAGCATTTGTAGATAGTGCACCTATTGGAAATGGCTGCTTTTCAGCCAGCTATGTTGGACTACCCGAGGGACTAGCTATGCAAATACATGTGTGACGTAAATGTAGGAACACATTTGTTTACATCTAAAAGCTAGCATAAATAAGGCATGCAGCTATCGATACGTATGTATGCGGGATTATGCCGGTGATGAACAAATCAGGACAGACACATGCACGCACACGCATGCACAGACCCATCTACGTTACATACAGCGCATGCACACGCGTGTTTCTTCCTATCCTTGTTTCACTATGTGCACATTGGGTTGGCCGAAGCGCCCAGGAGCAGGCAGAGAGAGGTTCTCACGTTGCTAGCTGATTGCCTGAAATAGATCGATAGATATAGACAGGTGAATGGATAGACTGAAAGAAAGAAAGAAAGAAAGAAAGAAAGAAAGAAAGAAGACTGAAAGAAAGAAAGAAAGAAAGAAAGAAAGAAAGAAAGAAAGAAAGAAAGAAAGAAGGAAAGAAAGAAGGAAAGAAAGAAAGAAACATAGATACATAGATACATAGATACATAGATACATAGATACACATATGCATAGATAAATAGTATATAGGTAGACAGACACATACATGATCATACATGTATACTGTATACAGTATACCTTTTCAGGGCCTGTACATATATAATGTATTTAGAGATAACAAACGCAAATATATATATATATATATGTATATATATATATATATATATATTTACATACACACACACACACACGCACACGCACACAGATATATACACACATATATATATATATAT
>VSDK01017248.1:118313-132735 GCA_009767595.1 Symbiodinium kawagutii | reverse complement strand
AGCAACTCTTTGACTCGCAGGAGCGTGGTGCGGCTGACTTGGGCAACTGTGGCAGGGTCTCGCTCACTGGCGCGAAAGCCAGCAGGCAGAGGCGGTGCGCCTGGTTGCACTTAGGCAACAGGCCGCAGCTCCATGTTAAGATAGGTCCAGTTGCTGCAAACAGCAACGATGTCATACCGTTTGGGCAATTGTCGGAGATATTCCCCATAATGAGCATCAATGTGAATAGCCATCCGAGCAGCTGAGTTGAGGCTGTACATGCTGACAGTGACTCCGCTTTCATGGCCCAGGACCACGCCTGTTGCCGTATCGAAAGGATAGAACGTCCGGGCACCCCGGGAGATTTGAAGGCCTTGATAAAGGCGGTCAGGGGTCTGGGGTTTTCCCCAGCCGTGTGGAGGCTGCATGTCATGTGAGCTTCTGAGGATATCAAGGTGTACCCGTTCGTGCATGATCACCACTTGATGCACCGGTGTGGTTTGCTGGTCTATGGCACCAACCTTTCCTTTCGAGCTGCCCTTGCTCGGCAACTCACCAAGCAGCCTTGGTTCACTAATCTTTGTCAGATCTTTGCAAGTTAAACCGCCTACGAGGATGCGAATTTCCCCACAACACTTATCCTACTCCCGGAGATGATGACCATCCCTGAGGAAACGCCGGCTACAGCATCAGGGGAACCCTCCCCAGGACCGTCTGCGCCACACCATGCTGACCGTTTTGAAAGTGCTCGCCTTCGCCTCCCGCGCACCACGACTGGAACTGCCACGCGTGGCTATCTTTTGGAACACCTCAGCCAAAGGCTCATGGTTGTCGCTAGCACCATTGCACAGGCACGGGAACTGTATAATGCGACCGGTGCCAGCTCCCACCCTGAGAACGTGGGACGTATCAATGCACCACTAGATGCTGCCCTAGACCATATCAATCGGCTTCAACCTCAGCTTCGGCGGTGAAAAGAAAATCACCAGGTGCGCTTCAAGTACATACCCTAAGTCTTTAAACACGACATGTGTACGGGTCCATAGGGGCTCCAAATTTGCTCATATTCAGTGAGTTGTCTTTTTCTGTATTCATGCTGCAGCCTTTTCACCCTCTTTAATGTTAGACATGTCAGACAAGGTTGTGCGGGCAGTCGAGAGCCGCTTGGCTTTCTTCTGCCTGCCAACACAATCATGCCATGTTTTCACAAGTTGGCGCAATCTAAGGAGTTTTTTCTTTTTGATGACACTCCCATGCTACAGATCACTCACAGCAGCCCCTCCTGACCAGTTTGTGCAGGCAGTCGTGAGCCGCTTGGTTTTCTTCTGCCTGCCTATACACATGCCATGTTTTCACATAGTGGTGCAATCCAAGTAGTCATCTGTTTGAGGTACATGAGACTTTCACCCGACAGATCACTCACAGTAGCAAGTCCTGAGGTGACTGCCAGCCATGGAGACAGGACAAACATCCACTGACCGACCGTTGCGGGCCTTTCAAGATGGCGATCCCCCGCTCTGGAACCTTGAATTTAGCAATCAGAGCCATCAATTTGATATCTCAATTGCTGCAGATGAAGTCCATCACCCGTTATGTGACGGGTTCCCATTCCTCCGCATTGAGTGCCAACTGAAATTTGGAGAAGACACCGGAGTTAGACGATATATCCTCCACTACATGATGGATGAGGCCATGATCGTCGGAGGGAGCACTTGGATCTGAGTCAATGTGACTTTCCGTGTCTTAGGCTTTCTCGCGCGTCTCCGCTTTTGTCACTAGGCTCTTCTGTTTCTGTGCCGCTGTAAGAAAGTGACACATCCGATGCTGCCTGTGCCGTGGATGACATTGTGTATCGAAACAGCTGCTTCAGGACCAAGAGGGCGCGTCTGCCGACCACTGAAACCTGGCGTGATAGAACGGAGGCAATGATCAGCGAGCCCAAGAGGCAAGGGATTCCGGCCATCCAGTATGTCTTTCTCCGTTGCAGCCTTCGCCGTCGTGATAGCTTGTGATGGCCGACAAGGCCACCAGTCCAAGTAGCAGTCCACTGTGTGCTTGTCGACAATCCGGCGGGAAGAGTGTCGTACTGATTGCAAAGTAGATCATGACATGTTTAATCTGCCAGTTATGTAGCTGCCAAAGATGAAATATGGTAGCATTTTTGTAGCAAGACCTTTTGTCAGAAGCGCTTCTGACATCGCTATAATGTCGTATGCCTAGAAGCCCAAGTTGGGCAATAAGGCACTACGAGGTGAGTACATGTGGCCCCTTCATCGCGGACACTTCTATGATTCATGGGCTATAGAACCGGTGGCGCTAAGCTAAGGTCGATAGCTGCTTGCTTGCCTTCTCCGTTGTTTCAACGCTTGGTTGGCTTTAGCCTCCTGGACAACCTTCCAGCAGGCCTTTGCTTCGCACGCCTAGGAAAGTGTCCTTTTTTTGCTTTGTTTTGGCTGCTTTTGCTTGCCTTCTCCGTTGTTTCTGCGCTTGGTTGGTTTTTAGCCTCCTGGACAACCTTGCCTTTGAGCAGGCCTTTGCTTAGCCCAGTAGTAGTACCCATGAAGCGCTTGAGGCACGAGGACAGGCCACCAATCGGGGAACTTCTTGTTCTTAGTTTGGTGACCTTCGGCCATGGAGATAACTTCAATGATTTTACCCGTGGAGGAGGACACCAGCTGGCTATGATAGACAGGTTGGCCATCCCACACAAAAAGTTGGTAGGTAGGCAGCTCGAGCGCCTTCTCTTCCAGATCATGGAGATCTTCCAAGTTGGCATGGTCACTGTCTGAGTCACTGGCTTCAACAGGGTCGTAATCCGGGCTGAAGTCTGCTTCGCGAGCGCCCGCGTCTGGGTCTGGCGTTACCTGTGGTGGAGATGCCAATGGAAGGCATCCTTGTGGATCGATAATCTCACTTGGATCTTCGCTCATTTCGGATGGAGCAACGGAGGAGGCTGCGACCGACAAAGAGGTGAAGAGTTGCCGCCTTTCGGGTGCCGCCATGATGCGACGCTCAGGCGCAGGCTCTACGCTTGTGATGATGTTGTTGATGTAATATCAGCGATGAACTGAGCGATAGATATGAAAGCGGCAGGTGACCGGACCAGCAAGCGCAGCTCGGCCACCCGCACACTGTGTTGCAACTAGGAAACTGGCTAATTTAAGGTCCGTAAATGAGTAGCTGTTCTGGTTGATGAGGCAGCCTTCGCTCCAATACTGTCATCATGCAATGCTCAGTGAATGGTCGTGATAAGTTATGCAGTATATGTGAAAGCGGCAGGCGACCGTGCCAGCAAGTGCAACACGGTCGCCCGCACGCTGCAACTGAGACTGACAAATGAACTGATCATGAGCAGCAATCAAACTAAAGAGATGTTGGCAGATGTTCTGTAGTAGTATAGTGCACACACCACTCAGAAGCTTGAGCAGGGCTGGCAAGAGAGAGGCTCCCCATGAGTCCGAAATGGAGGTCAAAGAGAGTGGGTAAGCAGACAAACTAACCCAAAGAGCACCTCCATATTCGATGGAAAAGAGACCCCAACTTTTACTGCGAGCAATGAGGCTATGCTACCAATGCGTTGGAGGCTAGTGTGAGTGTTCAAGGGCGAGCCAAACCTTCTTAATGGGCTACTTCACATCCCGTGTGTGATGAGGCATGTTGCAAGTGCGCCAAGCAATGTAATACAGTGCAGTATTACAACATTTATACGCGTAGACACTGTCCAACGCAGACTTGCAAACTATGTTCTAGGCACTGTTTTGTCCTGCCTGTCAGCTGTCTTTCCCTGCCCACATGGGGCGAGGAGCATGCAAGTTGTGAGAGACAACAACCTGGTCAGTTTCGATGAGGACTTGAAAGTCGATGAGCCAGTGCACCAGATCATGCCTGCGTTGATCTCGAAAGTGATCTGCCAGTCCGACGACGAGTTGTTGGAGACAGCCAAGATCATGGTCAAGGGAGATCTGCTCCTCATAGGTGAGCTCTTGCATGGCTTGATAAATGGTGCGGGAGGTCGCGCATGGGTTGTATACTTCCAGGAGTGAGGCTGCTTTGGGGAGGGCAGCTGGTTCAGCTGGGTCGTGTGGCCGCAGGAGTCCAGTGAGTGCAGCATCCATGATGACATAGGCAAGTCGATGACCCATAGTGCACGTGATGGCAGAGATCGTGGTGCTTGCCTGCTTTCCGGCAGAGAAGAGGTTGCCATACGGAGAGTCATGAGCCGCATGTGCTCCAAGTAGGACAAGCTGATTGAAGAGTGTGTCTGCTAGAAGCTGGGACTCATCCTCATTGTAGATCGCATGGAGGCTGCTCAGGGCCATGGCGCAAGCGAGTGACGGCAGGAGCTTGAAAAGTGAGAGGTGGGCGGAAGTCCTCAAAAGCCGAGGAAAACCACCCTCACTCAGTGGTTACACTAGGATGCGTGTGCTGATGCTTAATCAGGATCGAGCAAATGTGAGGAGGTAAAAATGACTGGCCACGATGGATATTAATACACTTGTCTTCATGTGCAGCGGACAGTCAAAGCCAGACTTCGAGCCAATAGCAAGAGCAGACAGTGCAAAGGATACAGAACAGTGACAGTCAGTGCACTACTGAGGCAAGAGCGCTTTTTGTGAGACTGCAAAACTAAATTGTGTTATGGACAACTACGGTGTTCATCCGCTTCATCGTAAACTGGCGGGAAAAGCAACCGCTGCCCATCCTGTGTTGCGTTGGTGACGTTGGGTGAGAAGTGGAGGAGGAGATAGTCATCCTCGACCTGTGCCGCAGTATCTCGTACCCACTGCACAGCAGTCGGGTCCTCATTGGACTGTACGTACTGCTCTAGCGTATTCAGGAGCCGTTGCAGGTCTGTGAGTTGCTGCGTCCAAAGCCGGAGGTCACGGGGGTGAAGCAAACAGGCCTGCCGAAAGAGGCTGGAGTGCGGAGCATATGGATTCCCAGCATCAGCGACTGGGCTCGCTACAATCTGTGTGTGCTGGTAGGAAGTGATGGGCCTCAAGGCACTGCGAAGAATTGCCTGGAGGAGCACATATCCTCTGCGGTGTCCGGAACATTGAATGGTATCGTTCATCTTAGTTACAGCACTTGAGGCTGCGCACATGCGGCGATGACCACTGGTGTCTCCATCTCGACGATGGCTATAGAGTATGTTGGCAAACTGGTCAGCTAAAGACTGCTCCGTGTTCGCTTCCGCCATTGCTAAGCCTGTATGCTGTGAAGGTGAAATGCCAAGGTTGCCTGGGTTAGGAGAGAAAGGCTGTGGTCACTGTTAGGAAATCCATTAATCAAGGCAAGGCGCGCGACTCCCTCCGTGGAATGTCATGGAGAACCACCAAAACAGGTGTCTAAGGGCCCCCTTCGGGTTTTTGGGCTTAGGTTTTCCAGCTTGGGATGGACATGTGGAGAAATTTCTTCGGACTCTTGATCAAGTTTTGCATCATCCTAGTGGCTCTTCTGCCAATTTTCTGTTGCCTCGAGTCACCTTGGATGGTCATTCGATCAAGTACGCTTTGCAACCAATGCTATATGGGAAGCCTTGTATTGGGCTCGATCTTTTCTTAGCCTCCCCTCGCGTTCGGTTCCATTGATTGTTGAAAACTTTATTCTTTCATACACCATCCACGGATTGAAATCCACCTTCTTCAGCTGGGCAAGCCAAGTCCAGCTTAACAAGGACCTCCGCAAGCTGCAGGGCCATTACAGGGAAGACAGTGCTCAGTTGTACTCTCGTGATGACTTTGATGGGGCCCTATCATTGCAATCGCAAGTCATTGCTGCAGTCAAGAAACAATGGCGTCCCCATACCCCGCTTGCTAGAGGTGGTCAGATTCCTTTGCCAGAACCAGCGTTCACGTTGGAGCAATTTTGTAAAGATAAATCAGAATACCAATGGGTTTGCCTTCAATTGGGGACTACTCGGAATCTGTTTGTGCCTCAACTTGATACATCCCGTGACCTTGGCAGCGATTTAGAATCCAGCGATTCAGTTCATCAGATTCCAGCGATTCGAGCTCAGCAGCGGTCGAATCATCATCCCCTCCCAAGAAATCTTGTGAAGAGACTCCTGTGTATGATGAGGCCGAGGTAGCCCTTTACAGAACCACGTGGCATATCATCATGCGCACCACAGATAAGGTTATTAGCGCGGCATGCGGTTGCAAATTTGCGACCAATACATTCCAGGTGCGGGATCACTTGGATCTGGAGCCACATCAGCCTCTGTGCACTCACTCCGGTTGCCGGAAAGGCTGGACATCAATTGGAGCCTTGGACTCTAGAAGCGTTTACAAAAGCTGCGCTTATGCATTGCTGATCAGTCCTTTCCAATCAGTTTGGCTGTTGTCTCTGTGGATTGTTAACTGTTGCATTTTCCTTCCTTGCAAAGATTCTTCAGCAAGAAACTTCAGCATGACATCAACTCATGTCACCGGCGGCCTATCCTTGTGATAGCTATCCAGCTCAAAGTCTCCGATACCCCGGATTCAGTGATCTCACCCAGCCTAAGGATCAACCACTCTATCCAACCGGTTCATATCATCCCTATAAACCTCCATAAGGTCACGAAAGACATTCTTGACGGGCCCAATGGCCTTCCCGTGAAGGCCCAAAGAGGGGGCTTCATTTTAGCCCCCTGTTTTGACCCCCAAACAGCTCCAAAAGGATCCCCAAAAACCTTCAATGGCCACAAAATAAACCCAAGTTGTTTATAGCTTTCGGAACCTATGGACCCTTCGGACTTTGCCGCGACACTCCGGGAGTGTGGGGTGATAGAGGAGAATACCGCCAAATTGGTGGATGGTGGTTGCTCCATGGCCTTGCGGGCACCAGCCGCAAGTACCGCAGATGCGTTTGAGGCACAGCTGCCCGAGATTCTTGGTGAATCCCCTGGCCATGTTTGTCCATTGCAGAATGCAGCTCTTCGTCTGTGTTGGACTAGAGCATCTCAGCAGTTGTCATCTTCCTCGCAACCAGAGGTTAGCGCCTCAGCTCCAGCGAGCCAGCCAGTCCCAGCGGACTCTTGGGTGGAAGCCAGCGCTCCCAAGTTGACCTCAGCAGTGGTCGCCCAGATGGTGAACAAATTTCGCCAGAACTATCCTTCCGAAGTTGTCACAGCCGAGAACCGACCTAGCTTAAGGTTGCTGTCTACAATTGCTCATCAGAAATCCAAACGTGACTATCGGTGGATACCATGGAAATTCCGTTTAACTGCAGCCAAAGCAGATGAGATCTCCTCAGCCAGGTCTGCGAAAGCCCCGAAGATCGCGGCTCTTTCTCTTCACATTCTCCTTGACGAACCACCTTCAGTTGAGATCAGCAACAACTCCATGGGGATGCATGCAGTTGGAGTTCTTTTTGAACCATGGGCATTTGCCATGGCAATGTGCGAAGTATGTCATCTTGCCACTTTGAAGGAATACTACTTGCGATTCATTGAATTCCTGACCAAGCGGTACGATCAAGATTCTGGATTGCGACCTCCTTCGATCGTCGAATCACAGAGTGCCGACAAGCAGTTGATGCAGATTGCGTTTGACCTGATCCAGGAGCGGAATTGGTCGGCTGATGACGCTTTCCATGAGATCACTTGGATGAGGGCTGAAATGTCCAGCCTCCTTCAACCTCGCCCACGTCTACCTACGAAAGCCTTCGGTGCGGGCAAGGGTTATGACTATTCCCAATCATCGAGTCAGCCTTCCAAAGGCAAAGGTGCGGGGGCCCCTTCCAAAGGGAAGTCAAAAAAGGGCAAAGGTTCAGGTTCCGGTTCCAACCGTCCTCAATGGATCACAGAGATGGTTGACAAAGATGGCGCGAAGAAACAGCTATGTATGCGATTCCAAATGGGAAAATGTACATTGGGTTCCCAATGCAAGTTCCTTCATGCCTGTGGATTTCCGGTCAATGGAGCTCCTTGTGGTAAGAATCATGGTGCGGTCTTTCACGAATCCACTCCACACTCAAGTTCGCCTGCGATGCTCGAGCCGCCTCCGACTTCCAGCTCTTCACATCCACCTAAGGTGGATGAACATTGAAGATGATGAGGAGTCTTTGCCCCTTTTGACTGACCCGCCGACTGTTTCACCTCCAGCTGAGTTTCCACCGCACCCTCCGAGTTTGCCGTCGCCTTCACCTTCGGGGTATCTAGCGCTACCATCGGATTCAGCCATCCCGCCAACCTTGCGCTCAGGAATGAAAATTTTCTTGGATGTATGTTGTGGTCATAATTCACCCCTTTCATCCGCATTGCGCTCACGCGGTTGTGATGTTTTAGCTTTTGACATCTTGATAGATCCCACTTGTGACCTTCTTTCAGATTTCCAATACGAACGATTGCTTAGGTTGTGTATTAGTGGATCTGTGGTGTACTGTGCTGCCTCTCCCGCCTGTAGAGAGTATTCACGATTGAAGCTTAAACCTGGGGGTCCTCCTGCCTTGCGCACCCCGGAGCACCTTGATGGTATCCCCGGCCTGGACGCATCATCTCTTTTGCAGGTCCAGGAGAGCTTCCTCATGCTTTCTCGATGTGTGATGTCCATTAGACTGACCCACTCATCAGGTAATCACGGCCATTTGGAACAACCCTTGTCAGCCATGTCATGGTCCGAACAGGTGGTGCAAGATTACATTCATGACTGTTCCTGCACGTGTTCCGTGATTGCAGCACTGTCAGGTGGGTAAGGACTGGTCAAAAGCTTGGCTTTTTGCAGGGACTAACCCGTTATGGGAGCAACTTGCCAAACCTTGTCCTCACCCCCCCTTCACTCACCAGAACATTGCGGGAGTCCGCGCAGCTGCGGGTACCTACTTGAGTAGAGAAACAGCAGAATATCCTCCAGCATTGGCCAATGCATTTGCAGATCTTTTCTCTTCATTGTTCAGCAAACATGCTCATCTCGTATCTTGGGATCATATGGAATCCATCCTGCCTGTCAAGTCCCTTGATGCCCCGCCGTTTGCTCGCCAGGATGGAGGTGGAGTATTTTTCGCTGATTGGAGTGCACCTCCCGCAGGGTCGTCAGATCTCTTTGGATCTCTTCGCAAAAATTGGATGGACTTGATCATATCACAACGGTTGGACAAACAGGTGCGAGCTCATTTTTCTCTTCAGAAAGAACACGCTCCTTTTGATTCACATCAACTGGAACCGTTTCGTGTGTGCCTTGAAAAGTTTTTGACGTCTCACAATGCTACTGTGGACTGGTCGATAGCCCCGGACCAACCCATGCATTTGAATATATTGCAATCCTTGTCCACGGTGTACCTACGGGCTTCGCAGCCCCCATAACCCCATCTAACTGTTTCCCATTAGTCCAATCGGATTCCGAACCCCCGCAAGATCTTCTTAGCATCCACCACGCCAACTGGGCTTCCGCTGAAGCAGAGCCCGACATAGTGGCTGACCTGGTCCAGAAGGAACTGGATGAAGGCTGGGTGGAACCCTTTGCAGGAGACATTGCCGATGCTCAGGTTCGGTGGCCACTGGGAGTGGCAGTCGGGAAACTGGGGTTGGCGCTGAGCGACACTCGTCCTCCCAGGCTTGTGGTCGATAGCTCAGTCTGTGGTGTGAACCCTCGTTGCATAATGCCCGAACGTAGTACCCTGCCCACGGCTAGAGATGTAATCAGATCATACCCCATTCGTAACTCCTCTAGAGAATTGCTTGGATTTTCCTTGGATGTCAAGAGCGCCCACAAAAGGATAGCAGTTCATCCGGATCATCGTGGTTTGCTTGGCTTTCAATTTCGGAACAAATTGTATTTCTACAAAGTGGCACCGTTTGGAGCAGTATTCAGTGCCCACTATTGGAGCCGCTTGGGTGGCTTCATCTTGCGATTCATTCACAAACTAGTCTGGTTAGCCCACGCCAGCTTTTTGTATGTTGATGATTTCTTGATGTTCCAAGATAAACTCATCATGCCCATTTCCGCTGCCATGTTGTGCATCTTTGCCCAACTCTTGACGATTCCTATCTCCTGGAAGAAATGCGAACTGTCCCAATCCATCACTTGGATTGGCTGGTGCTTCCACATATCGGTTGGTTACATCACGTTGCCACGAGATAAACGTAATCGCATGTTGGACTTGATAGATTCCCTCCTTCGCCATGAAAAGTGTGCTGTGAAACACATCCAAAAATTTCTTGGCCTAGCTATGTGGATCACCCAATTAGCCCCCCACATGCGTACATGGTTACATTACCTTTATAGAGATCTTCATTCTATCCCAGCCTCTCAATTCAGCGTTGACCCAGGCAATTGGGAACAGGTCATTCAATGCATTGATGACGACTTGGTTTTCACCACTCGCCCCCCGGGCACAGCCATCCCTGTCGGCGGCAAGCTGATCCAGGTACGCCATCAGTCGGTGGATTCTAAACAGGATCTACAACGGGTGTTTCTCTCAGATCGTCGGGTGTGGCTTAGAATCCGGGATCCCAAATCAACAGAACGGAAATTATCAAGGGATTCTCATCGCATTTTGAACTTGTACCGCAACTGGCTTCAACACTGCTCACCTTACTTTTCTATGTGGCCAAAACCACAATGGAATGGTTTGTGTGTAGCTGATGCTTTCGCTGCAGGTGATTCTTGCGGTATTGGTGGAGTAGTTTAGTTCCCTGATGATTCCTATAAATGGTTTCGCTTGAGACTATCATCATCCGACTTTGGTGCTCTTCAAATCCCGATGCATGCTGATTTGCAGAAGGACATATCCAGCCTTGAGAAGTTGGCGCAGCACGCTCTCTTATACACCACCTTCAAGCATCAGCCAGGATTTCGAATTGCTTTGAAATTGCCGGCTTTATCCGACAATAGCGGAGCAGAAGCAGTGTCTAATAAGCTTTTTACAACGACCATGCCCCTAGCGTTGTTTGTAGAGAAGATCAGTCTTCTTTCCGCACTTTCTGGTTGCGAACTGGAAGTGTCACACATTGCCGGACATCAGAATGATATAGCTGATAGCTTAAGCCGTTGGAACCAAGAGGGGGAACCGCCCTGTCAAATGAAACCTTCCTGCCGTTTCTCCTTCTCACTTGCGGATTTGTGGCATATCCGCCAATCACCACGATTGTGCCCAGCATCCGTCGCCATTCCATGGGAGTTTCCTTCGTAGATTTGGCTTGCTGGATCATCTCACTTGTTAAGAGGGGATTGTCTTGGCGATATGATCCACTACAATAGTTTTAAATAGGGCGTTCAATGTCCATTGTAGTGGACCACTTCGAACAGATACATCTCAGAATTCCAGCAAGCCAAAAGAATGAAAGATGAATATAAATGAAAAGGGTTGAGATAGAAGTTAAAAGTATATATATACTTTTAATAAACTTAAGTGTAGAATATAAGAACTTAAATATATAATATAAGATTTTAAAGGATATATATATATATATACATATTATAATTGCTTTTATACATATCCTTTTGTAAAAGGATATGGGTGAGGGATTTAATGAATGTCCACCACGAACGTGTAACGTACTATAAATATCAGTGGATCAGTTTTCTTTCTGTCTGTCTGACTGTCTATCTATCTATCTATCTGATGATCTATTCGTTTATCTATCTGCCTATGTACTTGTCTTTCTATCTACCTCACTATCTATCTCGTCATCTTTCTGTCTATGTATCTATCTATCTACCTGTCCATCTATCTATTTATCTATCTGCCTATCTATCTATCTGTCTATCTATCTACCGAATTATTTGTCTGATCATCTATGTGTCCATCTGTCTATCTTTCTGTCTATCTACCTGACTATCTATCTACTTTTCTATCTGACTCTCGTTTCGTCTACCTATCTGTCTATCTATCGACCCATCTAGCCATCTGAATCTGGCTATCCAATTGTCTGTCTATTCCATCTATCTATTCTAGCTATTCTATCTATCTATCTATCTATCCATCTATCGATCCATCTATTCATCCATCGATGCATCTATGTATCTGACTATCCATCTAGCCACCCATCGATCTGACTATCGACTTGTCGATCTATCTGGCTACCTCTTTGTCTAGCCATCTTTCGTCTATCTATTCATTTACCTTCCAAATGTGCTTCGATCATGAAGTGTTTTGCATCTAGGTGTTTGGCCACTTTTGATAATTGGACCTTGCAAAGGTGTTCCGATCATCAAGTGTTTTGCTACTTTTGACCTGCAAATGTGCTTGGCGCGCAAGCGTTGTGCACATTTTGGCCACATAAATCACGAAAAGTGACGCGAAACGCAAGTGTTTTCCTACTTTTGTCTCCTGTGTTCCAAAAGTGTCAAAACGTGCTGTGTTTTGACACATTTGCTTCAAAATGTGCTTCTCGCCCTGGCCGCGTGCACTTTTTCGGACCTGCAACTTTCAAAACTTGTTAAAAACCACGAGTTTTTGCGACTTCGGACGTGAGAATGTGCTTCGCGCGCAGGCGGCGTGCCAATTTTCATGATCATATGACATCTCCGAAAAGTGGCCCGAAACGCTGGTAAAATTGCAGTTTTTATTTTGGTACGAGATTTTATCTTAAAAATTTGCTTCGCGCGCAGGCAGCGTGCCAGTTTTGAGACTCATGAGTCATCAAAAGTGCTCCGAGCATGTAGTGTTTTTACGATTTTGACTTCCAAATGTGCTCGGCGCCTAGGTTTTTTAACGATTTTGAACGTTGAATCCTCTAAAAGTGCTCCGAGCATGCAGTGTTTTTACGATTTTGACTTCCAAATGTGCTTCGCGCCTAGGTTTTTGCACGATTTTGCAAGTTGCATCTCCCAAAAGTGCTCCGACACTGACATGTTTTTACGATTTTGACTTCCAAATGTGCTTCGCGCCTAGGTTTTTTAACGATTTTGGCACACACCTTCCGCCACAGTGGTCCGCACCCGCCGCTTTAGCGAGGTACCCTTCTGGACCCTCCTGAGGCACAAAACCTTGCAAAACACAGCATTTCGCGACTTTCCTAACATTTTGGCGCGCTCGCATTCTCATCTTTCGCACATCTCATCTTTCACACATCTCTTCTTTCACACATCTCTTCTTTCACACATCTCTTCTTTCACACATCTGCTCTGGTGATCTGCCCTAGCTGAGTTGTCCATATTGTCGGAAGTTAGACTTCTAAACTTCCTTCGACTAGTTTCGTTAATGTTTGTGTAGGATCATTTCATAAATGTCATACCACAACATTTTGGATCAAGCATGGTGGACACTCATGGCATTGCATTGCTTGCATTTTTAATTTCCCCACCCTCCTCAACCCTTTTTCTTCCGGTGCGACCCGATTCCTGGATCCTGGCATCTCAACCGGTTATTTTTGAACCACTTTATTTTTTTCAACCTTCAATGTTTGATTCAGCTGTTGTTGTCCACTTGTCTTCTAGGATCCACTCATTTCTTTAGCTGACCAACGTATCCATCACTGCATCCGAGCCATTTTGGCCATCCGCATCCAGGCCATTTTGGCCACCAAGCATCCGACTCATTCAGGCATCCTCGAGCATCGTTGCGAATCCTTTTCATACGTCTCACCTGCAGTTGCATCACTGTCTCACTTGCGGCGGCGTGCATGATGCCATTTTGGCATGATCATGACTGTTAATGTTGCATGTTTAGCTCTCACATCTTTATTTTCCCTCATTTGGATTCCTGGTTTTGACGTCAACGCGTCACCAGTCATGATGCGATCTCTTGCGATCAACCACAAATAGTGTGGTGCCCCGGGTTGCCATTCCTGGCACACCAGCGTTCGACCGTACGGTCATTGACAGTGTGACAATTTCGCAGTCTCCTACATACTTACTTGTTTCCTATTTTGGGTTACTCAACCACAAAACTGGGTCATGTGTATTAGATAAATTAGCTCATCCGGCTTGTGCGTGCTTTCAAATTCTCACCTGTCTTGCGGCGACTTGGAAAGTTGATCAAATGATCAACTGCGGCGGCTTTGTGGCGACTAGTGCGGCGACTTTGCACTTTGATCTAAGATCAATGCAGCGATACGATTGGAGGCCAATCTGAACACCAGATTCGTCATCCAAGCTCTTTGAGCATCTTTCTTTGTTTCAACTACCTCTTGAACATCTTGTTTGCTGTATCCCTGCTTTTTCACTATGCTCAAAGGCCACGGGCGTTCAATGTCCATTGTGGACCACTTCGAACAGATACATCTCAGAATTCCAGCAAGCCAAAAGAATGAAAGATGAATATAAATGAAAAGGGTTGAGATAGAAGTTAAAAGTATATATATACTTTTAATAAACTTAAGTGTAGAATATAAGAATTTAAATATATAATATAAGATTTTAAAAGATATAATATATATATATATACATATTATAATTGCTTTTATACATATCCTTTTGTAAAAGGATATGGGTGAGGGATTTAATGAATGTCCACCACGAACGTGTAACGTACTAGTTTCGTTAATGTTTGTGTAGGATCATTTCATAAATGTCAT
>VSDK01017248.1:63634-107417 GCA_009767595.1 Symbiodinium kawagutii | reverse complement strand
GGATGATGTGAAAGTAGTTTACTTCTCTTGCAACTTGCATCCAGATCGCTTGCATTCAAGATTCGAGCAGTTGAGCAATTATCATGCAGTTGCAACCTTGTGCAATTTTCGCTTGGAGTTTCCAGCCTTCGTTGTGTACAGTTGTGATCTCGTCCCAAGTCACCTCGTGAAAAAAGGAGTGCTGAGGGTAAGCCGTCGCAAAGCTGTTCACTGCAGATAGCATGTTTGAGATAAAATGACGCAAATATTACATAACAAGGTTTCGCTGTGTCACTGTGCATGGTATTCCAAAACCGGAAAGTAAACGGCTGAAAGAGACGCGAGCAAGACACTCGCAAAGAAACAGAGGGAGAGAGAGAGGAGAGAGAGAGAAATATATGGAGAAAAAATCCAAACTTGATGTGAATAGACCGTACATACAAACCATGCATGCTTCTCACAAGAGGTTTTGTTGTGCACCTCCTACTGAAATTGCCACCTGCCTGGGTTGAGATCATCCAGCTGACCATTGAACTGTAGGCCACAGCTGTAAAAATTATCCTCATCAATTGTATTCGCCCAGCTTCCCAGCCCAGATTTTATGTGCTCCAGCGCGCGAATGCGTGTTCCCCATTGGTCCCACTCAACGCTTCGACCCCTCAATGAACACCGCGTGCAGTCAAAAGCGCGCCCGCTGCATGGCACGAACTATTCGCCTGCTGTCGTCCCTTGTCAAAGCGCTGTCCGCACAAAACACGTGTGCCCCTCATGATGCCTTGCAAGACCTGCAGGTTTTTTTTAATCAAAACTTCGGGTTCAAGATGCTGTGGAACATGTTTTAAGTTGATTGATTTTGCGGCCCGTGTTGGAGACACATTTGCATGGATAAAGCCTTGTCACCTCCCTTCCTCCAATATTGGATTGGAATGTTGATGCAGGCTCTGCTTGGGAATTGCGGCCACGCATGGTTGGGATGTCTTTTCTAGCATCGCGAGGTCTTGCATGCAAGTGGCTGAAATTCGCACGAAAGGATTTACGAACCTGCTACGGAAACTGGTGTTTTGTTGGGGTTGGCTGGAAAGCAGCACTGAGTTGGCCCAGTAAGGAGTCATAGTGCCACATTTTGTTGTTTCCCTCGAAAAACTTAGCAATTACACTGCCAGCCATCACCTTGGGTAGTGCTTTGTTGTGGGAACGTGTTGGGATGCTCGGGTCCCACTGCCGCAAACCCAACAACGTATTCGCACTTTGCTGGTAAAGTTTTGGACAACCGGATGGCTCATGGGATTTTCGGCTGCATTTTGTTTCACTGCTTGCGACCCAAAGAGGCAGCTTGTTCGGTCCACTCCACGCATCGAACAGATCACCTGAAATTGCGAAAATGTGTGAAAATTGTTTGAGCAGTCACATTTGCAGACTTCGACGGGCCAGGTAGATCGCGGCTCAATCGCAAAGGGCATTGTTGTGATCGCGATCCGTAATGTTTTGCAAAAGTTCGTAGCACCGGGTAAAGAGCAGCCGTGATTTGGCACAGCAGAGGAGCAAAGTGCCGGGGAACTTAATGCAAGAACCCCTACACAGTTTCCCCGACATAGGTTTTACTGAAAGTGCTTGGATTGATCACCTTGGGTTTGACTATCATTTGGAGCATTGAGCATGCAAATCTTCAATTCTGCGGTGGCAATACTTGAGAGTTTTGTCGTTTCATCCGATCCCTCAGTCATGCTGTATTGCAACCAAGGCATTTTTTTGCGTTTTTGGCAGGGAAAAACAAACAGCTTTGGATACTTTGAAATGCATGTTCAACCGGTTTGTGTGTCACAGTGTTTTTTGGACAACTCTTATTTGCACCAACGTCGGGAAAACAACGTTACATGATGTTGCATGTATGTGGATGTCATGCAATTCGGAATGAGTTTTTACTCGTTTTTCGCACTACTGTTGCCTCTT
Organism: Symbiodinium kawagutii; assembly: GCA_009767595.1. Taxonomy (NCBI): domain Eukaryota; class Dinophyceae; order Suessiales; family Symbiodiniaceae; genus Symbiodinium; species Symbiodinium kawagutii. The sequence continues at coordinate 105,488 of VSDK01017248.1, read as the reverse complement.
TGATTATTGATTATTGATGTATGTTCCAATCGATTTGTTTGTGGATGGTCAATTTGCCGCCCGAAAAAAACGCGATAGTGAATGTTGTTTGTTTGCTACTTGGTTCGCAAGGGTCGAATGACCACGGCCAGGGAATTGCAAGGTAAATGTTGGGTCCATGCGCCAGATGTTCAAATTATTGCAGGTTAGTACTCCCAGAAGGTGTAAGCCAACCACTTGAATAAATCACGGAACTTATGACAAGGAATGGCCGTGGGGTGAATACGGGGGCTGAGCTTTGCAAGGGTATATGTGCTTATTCCAATATGTGCCTGATGTCAGTCTCAAGCAGCATTGGCCCGGGTGGTTCGATCTCATGTGTGTGTATGAGTGTGTGTGTGTGCACGACATAAGGTTTGATCCAAACAATCCATTCCTCGAGTGTTGGTCCAACTGGGTGGCAAAACAACTGGGTGAACTTCAGTGAACTCCGGCTGGTCATCCTTTTCCGACTGTCTTATTGCCACCGAAACGACTTGCCCTATCTGAGTTGCTTTCAATTAGCTGTGCCTGTTCAAATTTAGCTTTGATCCTGCACGTGCCTGTGGACCGTCTCCTTTTGGGGCACAGGACATGGTAATCCAGATTTCTCGAGCAAACTCGTGAAATCAAAATCGTTTGTGCATTTCTTTCACACCGTCCAAGTGCTTGTTCCCGCCGTCCAATATTTTGTGTAACGCCAAAATGTGTGGTCCAAACAAAATGCAGTGTGCCTGCGATTGGCCGGACTCCAAAGCAAAACATGTCTAATCCAGCGAACCTCAGGAAAAGGCATATACTGGCATGTGCCCTGCTAATTTTCAATCATGTGCTGCAGGTTGCACGGGCTTTCAACAAAACAATAGTACTGCGAAATGTGGGAAATCAACGTGTCATTCCCGTCGTGAAAGCTTCCGCGCCAGGCAGCACCCCAATCGACTGTAACCAGGCAACAAAATGTCCCTGCCATAATCTTTTTCCACCCCGCAAATTGCCGACCCTTTGTCGCAAATGGAAATCCCAGCCCGTCATGCAATTTGATCAATGTGATCCACGCACCACGCATTTTGATTTGGCAGAGTTTTTCGTATCATGAACGATTGTGTTTAGCGTTATCGATTTCAACATGGTTGGCACCATTATTTTTCCCATCAAGCCGAGTTGAACATTTGATAATTACACAAATCGCGGGTACAACAAAGACAGGAAACCACTAGTCAAAACGGAACCTCGTCACCAAATAGTGCCTTCAACTCTGCCATGGCCCCTTGCAAAACTGCGCAAAAACACTTCGGGTTCCGGTTCAAGACATATCCGTGGCGAATCTTTTTTTGTGACATTGATTGTTCGGAGTGGATGTGCCGAAAACCCCTGGGGTTGATCATACAGCATCGGATGTTTTCAAACATCATTCGCCGTCAAAGTTGAGCATAATTCCTTTTACATGATGGTCAAAAAAAAATAACAAATCCACATCGACTATCCGGGGACCGTTTGTTTGCAAAAAAAATTGTCAAAAATTACAATTTTCATGACTGATGGTGTTTCAGAGGTCGCATCGCTGTCACGTTGTTGTGAACCCATGTCGTTCTTGAGTTTTCTGTGTGTGTGTGTGTGTCATTTGTGCTCTCCATGGGGAGCAACACCATGTACATCATTTGTTTGTTGCATGAACTGCCGCGGGTCAATGGTTTGTTTCAGGTCAATGGTTTTACTGTGGCCTTACTTGTTTAAGGATTTGAAGGTGCAATTACCAGCAATGGCGTTAAGGTAATGGGAAGAGTTCTTCGACACCAAGACATGTTTCATGGAGCAGCGGGGCCATGTTTGTGGAGCTCGAGTTGGGGTTGAACACATGAAAACGAAAGGAGGCAGAACCAAAAACTTGTACCAAAGATTTGAATCAACATGGTTTGGGGTGTAGTCCCCAGTGTCCTGAAAAAAGGAAATGTTTACCTCAAGCGGGCGACGAAAACTGCTTCATTTTCTCCAGCTACATCATGCATCAGCAAGGAAAAAATCGTTAAAGCAAGAGACGCGGTAAAACCGCAGTGGCGAACATCAGACGAAAATAGAAAAACAACTTTAAATTTCACAAATTTGCTGCCAAAAAATTGGAAGTAGCAGTCGTCCACCACAAATGGTGGTAGCCGTTTACGTTTACAGCAGCAAGAGTCTTTCAAATTATAAGATCGATGTGATACAAGCTTCCATCCTTCCTTCTTTCCTTCCGTCCTTCTTTCTTTCCTTCCTTCCTTCTTTCCTCACCCTGTGCATTGGAGTCGAAAACGACGATGAACGTGAGTAGCTCTCAGGCCCCGGATTCTGCCGAGCCCTCCTCCGCAGCAGCGCCCTGGCACCAACACTTGAGAAAGACCACGTCGCAGTATGATAACATTCCGCCACCCCAACATCCCATCCACCTTTCCCAACCCACCCCACCTCCATCTGCCCACTACGTCACGGTCCAAAGCATCCCACCCCACCCCCACCCCACCCCAATCCAGCAGACCGCAAGCATCCACAGGGTAAGGGCACAGGTGATGCAGGTACGGGTAGGTGCGCAGGTGACCCAGGCGCATGTGACCGTTCTTGGGTAGGGGTGACTATGATTTCTCGGCAGGGGCGCAGAGGACCCCCTCGCCAAAATTTGGACGGTAGAACGAAGTGATGTTGCAAAATTTGACAATAATTTCCACCATTGGTCTTCAATCATGTATCGTTTTGCTTCCATGCACTTTTTTTGTGGGAACCCCGACTGAAAATCAACATATAAAGCATTATCGGTTCGCACTACATAATGTAGAGGGTTGAGTCCTATACAAAATCATCGGAACTTGTTCTTCTCAGAGAAGCGAGTTCCCCCAGTTTTGCATTGAAAATGTTGTCGCTTAATTTATGGGGTGCGTTAGCCTCTTTAAATGAGGCTTGTGTGAGATCTCCAGAACTATCATTAAAACATTCAGAACTATCATTAAATCATCCAGAACTATCATTAAAATATCCAGAACTATCATTAAATTCTTCAGAACTATCATTAAATCATCCAGAACTATCATTAAATTCTTCAGAACTATCATTAAATCATTCAGATATATAACCAAAACATCCACAACTCCTCCCACATGATCTTGTATTCTAATGATGACCAAGGCATCAAAGCTATCGGTAAAATACGCATGCAACACTCATTGTTCGGAAATGGTGATAATATTTGGCCCTTCTGACATCAATAATACATTCATCATTAACGTATTCATTCTCCTGTTGGGGCCAACTCCTCACTGTCCTAACAACCATGTGGGCCATCCCAGCCATGTATAGTGGTTCAATTCCATTCAGCCTGCCACTTATGATGGGAACTAGCATCCCACATCTCTTTGCCCAGCTGTGAAACCAACCGCTTTTGGGGCATGCGGCATACCCTGAATACCAGCATTAAACCTGAATACCATCATTAAACCAGCACCATCATCCCAGCAGGTGTTCACGATCCCATGCACATGTAAACATTTCGCCAGGCCATGCTGGCGCAACAGGATCATGCTCAGGCAAGCAGAAGTCTTGACAGGATGTGTGATCAGCACTGGGAACTCACCAACCATCAACTTTCCAATCAATGGACAGGCTTCAAACAAACACTTTATCTGACCAAAGACCTCGGCAAACAAGATCAGGCATTTTTGGATCATGAAAAAAAAACCATTCAAGCAAAAACAAGCATTCAGCATATCACATATGCAAATATGCGGCAGGCTTATGGACATGCACATTTTGTATTTTTACCAACTCAGCAACTCCCTGGTTTTCCTCCGACTCAGCCATGGCTGAATCACCTGCTTCTCTGGGGTCTGAATCCCTGAACATGGAAGAGAAGGAGATGATCGAGAGCCTGATGGAATGTGATCCACCTGTGTCCCTTACCTGAATCAAAATGGGCCACAGAGATAGGGCCATGGCCAAAAACCATAATCATATGAAACATAAACAATTGTGTTTTAGTTTTATCATATATTAAATTATTCCAGAAATCTATCAAATTATATATATGATATATGTGATATGATTTCTATTTACATTACTAGACTACATTATATTTCATAATTGTACAATGATAGAATACAATCATACCTTTTGACTTCATGTTCCTGCATTTTTGCCACGTAGTGCAACCATGTACATGTCACACGTATGCAACAACAGCCATATTCAGCATGATATGCAGTGTTTGTGTGATATTGATGGGAGTGATGGTGTTTGGGTCTCTTTGTTCAGTGTGTTCCTGCATTTAGGTGCATTCAAAACAATCCAGGCATGAAATCTCTTCTGAAGCCTCAGTAACTTGCCAAGTTTAGGCGCAAATGATCCCAAGATCTAAAATCCCACATGATTTCATCTCACAATGGGCTCATTCCCTCCCAAAGCACGTGTGTATAGTTTGCGTGTGTAGAGGTACTTCAAACCTCTGAGTTTCCAGTGACAATTGTTGTTCCCTCTTTACATTGAGGATCCCAAAGGATGCCCCCTTCATGCTCTTCGAAGATGGAGATCCAGAACGACCACATTTCTTGAAGTGGGCTCACGTGGTTTTCGACAAACTGCAGACTTTCGGGCTTCTGGCCCCCCACAAGAACCCTTGGATTCCACAGAATCTCGTTTGCATTCAGCGCTTGGGGTTTGGGTCTCAAGATTTTGAATATGTTTGCGCTTATTGTTTGTATGGAAAGTATGATTGAAGTTGCCAAGCATCCTTTTGATATGGCTTGTGCACGCGTATGATGTATATTCCCACCACCATGTGAAAATTCAAGAAGGTGGCAGCTGCAGTTTACATGCTTCGCAATCTTGCAGGTATGTGGTGGTGGAAGCCTGCGCCGGAGCTGGAACTGCGACTTACTGCTTGTGGCTCGTCATTTTTTCAGGGGCAGTGAGGGCAAAGCATTTCATGAACAGCGGCTAGTAGTTTTACCAACTGGTGATATGTTCTTACTGGCTCATTTTATGGGATTTCATATATCACGATAAAATGTTAACATCATTCTTTTGCTTTGATGGTGATGATGATGAATTATGTAAAGAATTACTATGTGGGATGATTTTGATGACGATGATGATGATGATGATGATGATGATGATGATGATGATGATGATGGGATACAGATTACGAGTATGATTAGGATGATTTGAACAATAGGGTAATTATTGCATCACCAAAAGTTGCTCATTAAAGTTTGAAGGACCATGGACTATCACAGTCACACAATCAGGCAAAATCAACCACATAAATTATTTTCATGAGTTTGGTACATGTTATATACTACTTGCGTAGAATCATAGTCTAGTCTAGTCTAGTCATCAAAAAAATATGTCATACTGACCTAGCGCATTGATTTTTGTATCTACTATTTGTTTTTTCAAGTTATTTACGGGCAATATGGAGCCCATACAGTTGTGGCCCGTGCAGTTAACTAGGTATGTATTGTAATACAATTAGTCTCAAGTGAAGATAGCTTCCCCATGTAATTACCCTCGCAGCCATCATGATTTCAACCATTTGCTGTCCGAGCGATTCCAGCTTTCACCCAGAAATACCACAACCCGGCCCAATGCCACCAATGCAGCAGCTGTGTTGTCATTGTCAAGTGATCATACATGTGCCCGCTGAGGGAACAGCTTGCAAACTTCTTTGACTTCCAGTTCAAGGTGGCATCTTTCAGTGAAAAGTCTCCAGTGAAGCGTGCTTGGCTCAAAGCTCACTATGAATCCAAGGGTAACTTGGACCCAATCGCATGAGTCTGGGATGAAGTCAGAGGTGTTTGTATCTCATATCTTCACATGCTGTCAGCATTTCGAGTGAGGATGTGACCCTGATGCGCATTTTGAACCAATGGTGCAATTATGCCTTTCAACTTTCAGACAGGCCCGACCTACACACACACACATTCACACACACACACAGGTTCACATTAGTATCCATTTGGTGGTCAAAACACTTTGGCAATTTTGGCCACCACTAGGAACAGTGTGCGTGTGATGTCACAGTTGCAGTTCCCTGACTGACGTTGACAGCTAAGTTGACCACATCTTTGAAGAGATGCTGGATGGGAGCGAGTCAGAGTTGGACGTGGGGAAGGTCAACTACTGCCCTCGATGTGTGGTGCATCCTGGGGACCCTGGATGTATCTTGGAAGGGCATGAGGCTTCTGGGTGAGATTGGGTCATGGAAAGGGGCCTGAATTAGGAATTCAAGACAAACCGACTCACAGTAAATCAACTGAATGTAAGACATTGACAACATTACCCTTGGAATGTGCATCATTTGGATCATTGGTTCCATTTGCAATCTACTGGTTACACCTAGTGATGCTCAGAGTGACATGTACAATGCAATGCTTGTTTGTACAATTGCTGTAATTTACTGTCTTAAACATGAGTTGGAATCTGTAGCATCTTATGAGTCTATGGGTTGATGTTTTCTCTACGTGATTAGTGGGCTAAGGCTAAATGCTTAGTTCATAGTTGTAGTTACAACTCAACAAATCATATATCATCTATACAGTCTGTCTGTAGCCTATAGCGTATAGCCTATACCCTATAGCTATATTATTGGCTATGGCTACGGGCTTCAAATCTATGTCTACAATCTATGTCTATGTCAATATAGTCTACAGAACCTAATCTTCATATCATATCATATTAAATATAATTATTATGTACTATTTTACTTTATATCAATATTATGTACTTTAATTTTGACTATCTATATTTTTTCACACACACAGCACGCACATGTTATATTTGGAAAGTCAAGAGTCTATAGTCTATAGGCTACAATAGGCTATAGCTATAAGTTGGCTGTAAATTGTAACCGCAGTCATACTGACTTGGTTAGTTCACTGCAACTTTGGAATTATGAATCTATAATCTATTGGTCTATTAATCTATTAATGAATAGATCTGGCGAATATGATTTTTAGTCTACAGTGAAGTCACAGCACCAGGTCTGGGTAATTTGCTCTCCAATGGCCCCGCAGGCTGTGGATCTATTTTGCTTTGGGCCACCATGTGGGCCACACACGGTGCTCTCGACTTTGCGCCAAGATCCAAGCTACAATCCGATGACCAATCCTGAATCCACACCTTTCATCAAAGGCAGTCGCTACATTAGTGTCTAGTCTCAATTTGAGAAGACCTGGCATGGGACCAGAATGGACCAATCTGGACTAGGACTTGAAAAAACATAGCAAGCACATTTCTACTGAGTTCATAACACAGAGTAGTAAACTTGGTCATCTACTCCAATGCTCCTTATCCACGTGTCCAAGGAGCGAAGCGCCCACGTGTAGTGATCATGGAGGAGGCCAGGCCATTTGGTCGGGTATTGAAAGGGCTTGGAACTCTGAATATTCAAATTGATATTGTCGGGTATTGAAAGGGCTTTGAATAAACTCGCCGCAGAACAAAAGCAAATATTATACAGGCAATAGGTGGCATAGGTGGAGCTTGAGGTTGCCACTTCATACAGGAAGTATATGATATGACGTGATTTGATTTGATTCGATTCGATATGTATGGTATTGGTATGGCATCGGTTTAAGTTCTAAAGTGTGTAAATTATGAATTTAGAATTAAAAATTAAAAATAGTAGTAGTAGATTATAAGTTATAAGTTATATGATATATGTTCATATTTGTGAGATTCATGATTTGAAGATGGTAGCTAGTAAAGGATCTCGTAAGGGGGCTTGCCAGGGCTGAATATAAGATAGTGTCAGCCAGATTGTGGATTGCCGCATAGTTTTGGCATCACATTTTGTGGAACCTTGATTGATGCAATGCTTGATCAAACGAATCTGCCACTGATCTTTGACATTGCTTTAGTCATGATTCATGCTATGTAGCAAGGGTTTGAGGTGGATCAAATCTCTTGAATCTTAGGTACACATGTCTAGTCTAGTAGAGCTGCTCTGCACATGTTGGCAGGTCCTTGGAATATATGACAGCTTCGGAGCACTCCAGACTGGATCAGATCCGGATTTCGCTGGCTACAAGGCCAGAGTATGGGCGGTTGAACCCAGTGGATGGTTGAGCCCACTACCATGGCCAGGGTTCCACCTGGATTTCAGCTGAGGTGTTTCAAGTCAACAATCCTTAGGTGGTTGGAGTAGCATCCCTGAGATTCTCAATATTGAATATTGATTGTCTACCATGTAGGGATAAACCAATTCTATGTCTACCTTGAAAGGATAAGCAGATTCTATCATGAGCCTCCAATAGTCTCCATTCTAGTTATTGCAACCTGCCTTTCGCTGTCATATCATATCATATCATATCTATATCTAGGATTGTGATTGGCTTTCGGTTTCATGGCTCACTCAATTCAATAAAATCAAGTGATTGAGGATTTGTAACTTAACCCCGGCGACCTACAGCCGCATATTTGTATCCCCTTGAAAACCAGTTCATGTTGGCAATGTTGGTTGCCATCCAAACCATTGACATCACATGTGCAGAACTTTTATGTCAATGGGGCCAGTGCAAGTGTCAGAATCCATATCGCCGCAACTTACCCGGCTGTGGAATCCCAACAAACAAGTAACAAATTTGATCAAATCATAATGTGACAACAAAGCTTGGTCTTATGTCTAAATTGAACAGTACCTGATGCAACAATCAAAGGTCAGGCACTTTTCATTACAACATGGGGGAATCTGAGGAAGCAATGCAGTGTTGTCTCACCAACATACAATAATCAAAATGTAAATTTAGTAAATAAATAGGATCAAATCATGAACCATTCCATCAAGAATGCGTACACTTACATCTTACATGTCATTGATTCTGGTTATACGGTATACGGTATACGTAATGGCTGAGGCTTTTGGTGAATTCTGGATGAGGGGCTCACAGAATGTTGGAGGCCAGCTAGGTGACTAGATGCCAAGATTATTGCAGTTCACTTAGTTTCCAGTGGGCTATATTCTACTTACCCAGTAAGCAGACAAAAGCAACAGGATTTTGACATCTCTCATTGCTTCTCATCCAGTCCAAACATATCAACATTACCGTCATTACCCCAAGATTTGAAATGCTACTTCAACATCCATCAAACTTGTGATCCGTAATATATCATAGGCAAACGGTTGACGGGTGAGAGCGCCATACAAACGAGTTTGCCTTGAGTGTGTGATGCTCAAGCTGGCTTGTGGCTGTCACTTTCGGCTGGGCAATGTGGAGCAAGCTCAAAGCAGATGTGGAGCCTGAGCCACCACCTAAACGGCGGTATGGTGCCTTGTCTCAAGCAGAGTTAAAGAACAAAACTGAAAAGGCGCGTACTCAAAGTTTGCTGAATAAGCAGGCAAAGAGACTTGTTCACAAACACCTGGACCACCAAAAGTCAATGTACCCAACAACAAATACAGATGCTGGCGATTTGCAACATTGGTTTTTTACCCAATCATTTTTCAAGGCGCAAGACAATGAGGATGTTTTTGCAAATGACAGGAAACTGTTTGAAAGATGTCGCATCCGCAGTGTGTTCAGTTTAATGCGTGCTTTGGTGATGATATTGACCCATTTGCTTGGAGACCGGGGCGCAAATACCAAGATTTTTCACGTGGTAAACTCTCACGTAGTCGATGATACTTCAACGAGACTGCGTGGCCCTTCTTCCACAGACCGAACGACAATACACACAATCATGAACGTGGTGCAGACTATCAGTGTCAGATGGAAGAGGGCTGGGTGTGACATTGTTGACCTTACAGAGCTTGATAGCTGTTCAAACTTCAAAGTGCCTGTGCCTCTACTTGTGGTTGAGAACCCTGATGCTAAAGGAATCTTTCAGAGCTTCACTAGCTGTGCGTTCTTGACATCAGATGGTGTGGGACAGATGTTTCAAAGCTTTGGGATGGAGAGTGACATCACCAAAGACATTCCCTGGAAAACATTTATTTTCGTGGGGGATGCCTTGAAGGCTAACCAGGCAGCCTTCAGGCTAGAGTGCCAACAGCTTGCAAAGCAAACGAATCCTCTCTGCAATCATCATTTAGCACTTCGCATACGGTGTTCGATCCACCAGCTATGTCTGGTCAGAAAGCCTTTGGTCTTGTCGGTCCCACGCCTGTGGACCACTGTGGTTCGCTTAGCCCACCTCTTCGAGAGTCTAACTTTTCGAAAGAAATTTGCGAGGGCTTTAGCCAACATTGTGACCAAAAACTTTGCTTACCTGGAAGTTGCTAAGATGCCAGATGAATCAGTGGAATGGTCCAAAACACATGCAATGCTGCGGGAAACTTTCAAAACTCAATCAAAGATGCGGAAATCCAACATGGAGAAGTGCCTTGAGTATTGCAATGGGGACCTTGGTTCAGATACAGTGGTTCATTTCTGCATTCGGAAAGATGGAAAGGCTTGTTGCACTGGCTATCAAGACAGCCTCTCCAAGTGTCTACAGCTCATAGTACCATTCCTTGCCCGAGGCTTTGCAGCACCACTCTTATACCGCTTCAAACATTATGATGAAGCCATTGGATTCCTAAAATTTGGTTTCGCAACGCATAGTCTCCTTCTGCGAACACTCAGTCAAATGGACTTAGCAAACCAAGCAGAGGTGGGGAACCAATCAAATCTCATTGACAAGCTCCTTGGGGGTATTGACCTCGCACAGGAAGGCCCAGATGGGACAGAGGCTGTTGGATTCAATGAGGAACTGCTTCAAGAATCTGAAAATTTTCATGCCTACAATGCTAAGCGAAAGCAGCTGGTACATCAAGAGATTATGCGAGATGGATTTTGCGCATCAACTGACATAGTCAATTTTATGATCTCTCCAGTGGATGATTACGTGAACAAATTGTTTGCCAGGAGTGCCATTCTGACAAAATTGACATTGCTTGGACCACATCACTTGCAATGGATGGAGAACGTAGTCAAGTCAGTGAACCTGTTTCTATCGATAGCTTTGGGTGGATTTGGTTGGGACATTATCGCAGTCTACACTAAGATGCTGTTCCATGGCTTGGGCCCTTTGGAGTTGACAGGGGTAGATCTCACAAACAAGGAGGTTCTACAAACTGTGTTCCTCATGACGGTCTCCCTTGTTACAGACATGTGGAAACGTTTTGTCCATGATCACAGTGGATACCCTTTCAAATTGTTTCAACTGGTCAAAGGAGACTGTAGCGTGCCAGAGTTTGTCAAGCAGTGGGATGCTTTTCAGCGTGAGTATGCTTCTTGCAGACAGTGTTGCGACCATGCATTTAGCAGAAAACTGTTGGATGCTTTTCCCAAAGATCTTGCGAACCAACCTGAAGCAATCCAGAGATCGGTTTACAGTGACGTGCGCTTGATTTTACATGACATTGCAACCTATGGTCCTGTTACATCAGATGCGGTTGAAATTCGGAATGGGCAGGTACAAATAATTGCTAGCAGAAGGGGTAACCAAGCAGTCAAGACACCAGCTGCAGCAAAAGAGACTTCCTTTCTGCAATCATTGATCAGGGATTTTGAACTGGTCAAACATTGGGTGGAGGAGGAAACTTTACCGCCCAAAAAGGTTGTGTCTGGGATCTTGAAGAGAGTCGGACGCTTCGGGAGGAACCAACACTCCAAAGACTACAAACCTACTCCTCCTGGAAAGCAGGTGCCTGTTCCATCCTTTAGCAAGTTTCCTTCAGTGCTAGATTGAGTAAACTGTTGAACTATCTCACTAAATTCTAAATTTCCATTCCTCACTGACTTTCTTACCTAACCTAACTTCCAGCTTATTTACATGAAGTTTTCAACCAATCATGGATGGTACATTCATTTGTTGTGGGCCATGGTCAACAATGCCATAGTGTTTATTGCTCATACAGTACAGTCCAGTCATACACACGTTCAAACCAGTGGGTGCGGATCAAAATACCATTGTATGTAAGTATGTATATACAATGATATAATATATAAAATAAATAGTGAAATAATATAATGATATAATTGATATAATATAATAATATAATATAATGATGTAATAATATATGATATATGATTTTATATGATGCTTAATGCTTATAGCTAAATATATTTATAAATATATTTACTATTTATAGTATTTCAATTTTCATATATAATAAACAAATAAGTTTATGTTTATATATATATATATTATTATTATACATCTATTGTTAATTGTTGTAATATAGATTATTTGTTATATTTGAAAGCTGTGACTCAATCTCGAATTTGACATGAAGATCATATCAAATGATCATATAAATGAAAATGAACCATTCATATGAAGGTAAATATTGTTTGACTAGTTTTCCGAATTTTCCAGTTAATTAAAAAACCATTTTGTGTTTGTCTCCTAACTTAGATTCTTGCATTCTGGAGCTTCCATCCTTCTTTGCATTTGCTCATCACCCAGGTATTGCTGGAGTCCAAGCAAAGCAAACGTGCTCGAGTGCAATCAGCCATTGCTTCTTCCAAAGGAATGAGGCGAGTCAGTGGTTGGAATGTATTCCAACGGGAGCAGTTGAAAAATGTTGGGGCTCTGGATCCAGTGGCTTACAAAAATGCTCTTTGCCAACTCGGTTCCAAATGGAGGCATCTTAGTGATGATGAACGTGGCTCTTTCGAAGTGCAGGCTCAGTTTGAGCAAACTCAGAGGGATAGACTCAGTGAAACCCCATTGGGTTTGAAAGGTTCCTCCAAATCAGAGGCGGAACATCTTGTGGGGAGATCAGCTTTGAAGAAGTTGTCAGTAGGGAGGCTTCAGTGCAACGTCGAGCAATTTTCAAACCATTCACTGTGGTCCATGCCAAATCAACTTGGAGAGAGCACCCTGTCGAAACTGAGGGATGTTTTGTGATTTTTTTGCGTTCACCTATGGCACCCATATTTTTTCCATAGTCTATAGTAGAGTCTATACTTCAGTGTTTCCATTTGTAATTAAATTCATAGGATGCATAGGATTAAGACTATGGATATAGATCAGGAACGGGATTCCATGTTATCTTACATCAACATGGAGACATGGAGTGAGTCAGTATCAATAACATCTGATTCATCTTATCGTGGAATCATATCAGATTTTCAGTGACTCACAACAGCCAAGAAGGAAACACACTACACCCACAGTGACACAAGCCCAGTATATTAGAATGCATGCTGCATGCCGCCCAATATCCTGGCCAATCTTCTTAACCCTTTGGCTAAATTGGAGAGCATGCCATTCCCCTATTTCTTCCACCAGTACGGCTGAGGCACTGGGGCACTGAAGCAAGCGTTCATTGACACTGAGACGCCCATTGAAAGTTGTGAGGACTTTGTGAAGGAACAATTCCATTCTTGTAAAGGTGCTTCAAACCAAAAATCTTCTGAACGAAATGAATGCTTGAACGATGACATGGACGATGACTATGATGATGTTGACAAAACCTGCCACCTGCTATGTGGTGGATTGTGCCAAAACTCAGACAATATGACTGGTGTTGTGAAATTGGTACAAATTTTCAACAGGGCAGTGACAGAAAACAGATTGAAAACTGGACAACTTGTCCATTTGACCACGGCATCAGGCTCCTTTTTGGGCTTCATGGGTATTTGCATGAAAAGGCCAAGGCTACATGTCTTCATTGAAGCTTTTTTGGACACTGACGCTTCCCAAGTTTCTTGGTTTGATGCAAATGCACATGGTGCTGAGAAACATCAACTGACATGTGTGACCAGCCACAGCATATTCCAACGGATTGTATCAGATTACGCAGAGCCAGTGACAGTTGAAGTCTTGGATTATACCTTGGAGTGGCAAAATGGAGCCACTGTCATTCAGTTGGGTACCTCTTCTGAAAGGTTTGATTTGGACCCGCGTCAAAAAGTTGCGACCAGAAAACCACAGGCAAAACTTCCTTTTGGAAGGAAAATCAACAAACCAAAGGCGCCTGCGCAAAGAAAGAAAAGGCAGCAAACCAGAAACAACAGGAAAAGAAAGCATGCGCAGCAAAACATGACAAGCAGGGATTCTACATCAGAAACATCATGCTCAGACAGTTCTGACTCTGAAGATGGTAGAGACTTGGAGGAACCTGTCCCGATTTCCAAAGCAGTTGCTAAAGAGGAGAAGGCAGTTGCAGCTATATTGGATAGACACAAAAGCTGTGAGCGAGGTGCATTCAGGTCTTGTGGCTGAATCACTGGGGTTGCCTTCATCATCATCCTCGACAGTTTCCAACCCTTCATCCCATTCAGCGTCTTCATCAAGCACTTCGATGGCAAAGCAGCTTGGAGTCGCAAATGATGCTACAACTGGTCATGCTGGCAGCTCCATTTTTCGTGACGGGCAAACAAACAAAACCAAATTTTCCAGCAAACTTGGAGTACAGGAAGTTGGCTGGGCAGCAAGCAGCAGAAGTTGCTGCTTTTTTTGCAAGAACCGCATTGAAAAAAACACGATCAGATTTTCTTGGACTCATGACCAGTACAAACCACCGGGATGGGTCCATGAAATGTGTCTTTGTCCCTTGATATCCAGGGATGGTTTCTTGTCTCTTAGCAGGCAGCGGTTGGAATTTTTTGCAGCCTCAGAAACATTGGCACCTTTCCTCAAAGAGGCAGTGACCAGGACCCTGGCTGCATTGCAAAAGCCATGAGCAAATTGATTTGGCCAGCATGCCATTCCACTACGGGATCTCTTTTTTGGTTTTCCGTTCCAATGTCCAAAGTAAATGCTTGAAGAAGTACACATGCACAGTTGAACACACATGTGTACACAGTTGAACAGTCAACTGGATTTGTTCCAACACATTCATTCAATTTGTTGTGGTGCATTGATTATTAAACTGATTAAACTGTTAGTTATACACTTATACTGTATCAACGATTCGTCAATGATCAATCATCATCAGCCATCAGGAATCATCAATCATCCATTATCAATATGATCTTGTGATTTTTGGTGAAGCAGATCTTTCAGGCATCAACATCATCATAAAAATCAATAAATATTAAATCTTGATAATTTAAGCTAATTAGTAAAACTCAATCCAAAATCCTGAATCCTTAATAACCATGTGAAACAAAAACTGTAATATGGCCACCTACTGGCAACCGTACTTACTCCTCCTGACTCCTGAAGAACCTGACAACATGACCTTTATTTCATGGCATGGATGATGTAAATAGTTACCCTATCATATTACATGTGGTTCTGCAACTATTCTGAGACACTTTATGTTGGGCAACAACCGTATCAACCATATTGACTACCATGGGACCATGACCATAATTGACCATTCTGTATTCCCCAGCACTGACTCTGATGCGGGCCTCAGTCAAAAGTTCATCAATGATTCAGGAAGAAGCGATGGAAAGATTTGTCCAAAGTATTGTGGTTTTTGATTGGGGTTTGGGTTTGTACAGAAATGATTTTATCCAATCCCTTCAAGTATTTTCGAGCCATGCCGCATGCCCCATATCATATATAAGATGAAAACAGGTTCTGTTTGGCGCATTCTAGAGTTGTACTGACAGCAGTTCATAATTGATACCTGCAACTGAACTCGAAAGCATAAAGGAAATGCAATATGAGAAAATACTGGTAAGCTAAGGCTAAGATTCTATAAAACTACAAGCGCACGTGTACTGAACATTTGGTAACTCTAAGAACCCTGGCTACGTATTCGAAGCTATTTTCCAATCATGATGCTGTTTGCAGAATATCTGATGTTTTTTTTGCTTTTGCTTTGTTTTTCCTAGTTTGTTACTTCAGGCTTTACTTTTGGGCCATAAATTCTAACTTCAAACCTCTGACCCTGGGTACCTACGAGCTATGAGTTATGAGTCACATCACAGTTATATAATATTCACATGCATATGACCATATGCCCCATCGAACTTATATACACTTAATTTATTTCACTCACATGCTGGTTGTAAAGCTGAGTGTGATTACCTTTTGGGTCAAGGCCAGCATTGCCCCTAAAACACGTGCTTGACTCTTGACTGAAGCAAACCATGGAGCTGGTATTGCTTTTGCTGGTGGCCTCCACCAGTCTTGGCTTTGCAGCTGGGATGGCAGTCTCATGCCTGGGTTCTAGCAAAGTTTGCTTTGTCCTTACTTATTGTTACTTATTGACTGATCTGATTTGGTATGTAACTAGCCAACCAACAATTGTAGGTGGAAAGCTGGCCATTTTGATGGCTTGTTACAACGATGGACCCAGGTTGCTTGTATTTGCTGCAGCTGGCCTACACGGAAACATGTAGAGGCAGCGCCATGCCCAAAGAAACATACTCCAGAAGTGG
This sequence comes from Symbiodinium kawagutii, assembly GCA_009767595.1. NCBI lineage: Eukaryota > Dinophyceae > Suessiales > Symbiodiniaceae > Symbiodinium > Symbiodinium kawagutii. The sequence continues at coordinate 89,181 of VSDK01017248.1, read as the reverse complement.
ATGTGACAAATGTCACAATAGACAGCGACGGCGCTTTTTACATCAGTACGAAGGACACCACTACAAGGAAAATTCACAGCAAAATGACTTGTGCTGGTAAGATGCTTGTTGTACAATTGAGCAACTTTTTCAATCATGGACCCATGGATGGTAAGATATAATGATTTGATTTGGACCGCTTCACTTTTTCTATCCACGTATCTTGTCTCCCAGCCTGTGTTTTATTGTTGAAAGATTTTGTTTGTGAGTTTTCTGTCACAGGATGCTATGTAAGAGTGATGATGATGAATGATGATTGATGATTGATGATGATTGAAGATCTGAAGCTGCAAATGAAATCAAATAATTGATGATTCAATGAGACTTATGAATGAAGGGTCCTGGTTGATCCTGGCTATGATGTGGTTTTAATCACTTCAATGATTTCCTTGCGCATTCAAATGTTTGGCGTGTTGCATTTTACCAAGGAATGCAGTCAAAGTTGAACTTTGCAAAAAGTGTGCTGTCAAACAAATTTCACGAACTAGTGTTCATTTCAATGGCTAAGAAAGCCATGGAAAAGGAGCAAACTGCACACATTTGCAGACCGTTTTGTGGGCAAGCAAAAAGGTTTCTGTCAGAGCGAAGGGTTTGAGGCGGTTGTTTAACAGGTGGGTTACTGGCATCTCAAGTGCAAAATAAATGACATGACTTTATAATATGTCTAAGATCAGTGCCTACAGACTGTTGACTCAGGTTCAGATCATCTGGCAAACCTGTTTCCTGATCATTCAAAATGTGATATGATATGTCCCTACTAGACTCTAAAGAGTAGTAACTAGGGATTATCTGACAAGTATAGACAACGTAAATATAAATAAGTAAATAAATAAACAGAACATATGATCATAAGATATACAGTATATACACAGTGTTTACACATACAGTATCATGTACATTATACAGGTACATGATACATGGTATAGAAAATACCATGCTATGATCATAGGATGACATGAACCGTTTGAACATTCGTGTTCCTGCAATATATATCATATGAATCATTTCATATTCATAGAATCATGACAAATATATGATATAACATGAGGCATGTGGCATGAACCATGATTTAAATGATAAACAATTACAACTACTACAATTGCAATCCAAATCTTAGAGGGCCAAATCAAACACCTCAAAACTGATTATGGATACCAAGTATGCACACCCTAGCTATGGAATCCCTTACTGATCTTAGGCTTTCACAAATGTCAAGAAGTTGTCAAAAAGTCAAGAAGTATCAAAACCTGACTATTGAACAAATCACCACATACCTCAAGCAGGTTTTTCCTTTGGGTTCAGTTTTTCCTATTCCTCCCTGGCCAGAACGCCTACGAGTTCATGATGTGGGGTGAACTTCCTTCTGGAGAGGTTGTTGGTCTGGACCGCATCCCTGGATACCATGTGGTGAGTCTGAAGCTCGAGTGCTTTGGCCAAACCTATTGGAAAGGCATGTCAAGTCAGTGGCCAACAAAATGTCCAATCATGGTATGGAGAAACAAAGCGAATTTGATGATTGATATGATTTGATCCATATGTTTTGTTAGTCTAGTCTAGTCTAGTCAGTCTAGTCTTTGCTTTTCTTTCAGTCGCACAAGTCATGCAATTCATGTGGTGTTCATTCTTGTAAGCTATCTCAAAAATGTCACTGATGATTCACACATCGACACTATGTAGCCTACAAGTACGATATGAGTCAGAGTGGTGAGTCCTTCGATTGTATGATGATTCTAATTCTGGTAGGTAGGTAATTTGTATACTGTATGTATACTGTACTGTATATACTGTATAGTAGAATATACTATACTATACTCTATAGTATACTGTGTCGGTCTATGGTATATTACGGTGTGCAAACTTAAACAAACATTCTGACATTCTTATACTTCCTTTGACTACCATCAATTCTATTAATATGATATGATTCATATTATTCATTGTTTATTACTTACTTTGTTTTACAATAAGTTGTGTTTTCTAGTGATTTGATCCATATGTAGGTATGTAGTGGTCAGTAGTGGTCAGCTATTAGTTAGCTAGAGCTGCGATAAGATCATGGCCAGGAAAATTCTCAATGAAAACCATATGCAACATCATTCCTGATCTTATGGCAAACCATCTAACTTTACCAGAAAGGTCCAGTAAAGGTTAATCATTTTTTTGTAGACCCTTGACTCTCCTAGAAGCCAAGAACTGTTGCAACTAAGTTCACGTCAATGGGGACTTCCACAGTCCCGTGGACGTGCCTACATCATCATGGTGCAGCACCGGCTAGCATCCCAAGAGACCGTGAAGCACGTGTTTCTACATGTCTTGCAGAACGTGATCCTCCCTGCATTCCAAGTCCATGGGAGAGCAGTTGTATCCCATTCCAGAGCATATGTGAGGGAAGTCCTGAAGATGAATGGCTGGTCCCCCACTTTGCCACCGCCTTCTGAGGACCAAGTTTTCGGGTTTGACATTTGGGGGAGCGGGGGAGAGGCATTCCCAAGACTTTACATGCGCAATCATGGTTTAGAGCGGTTTAGAGCGGTTTAGAGCTATCATTAAAGTCGACCGTCAGCGAGTCAGCGGGTGGGGTCAATTTCAATTTCATTCCTGGCCGTGGCCAGGATGGGCACCGTGCACCAGCAGTCAAGGAGCTGGCCAAGAAGGCCAAGAAAGAGCTGAGGGTTGGCAAGCCTGGAGGTCCCATTGAGTACACCAAGGAATACTCAGCCAATTTGGAGGGCCTTGGTCTGAACAAGAGGGAGAAAGAAGCATTGAATTTGAATTTTGCTTCTTTGGCGGTAGCTGGGATTGCTTGTTGGCAACTGTTTTTTATAAATTTCTTTTTTCCAATAAACAAGGAAAGGCCAAATAAAAGTTGTGTAATACTTACCCTTACCACCCTTACCTTACCACTTACCTGTGGCTTGACCCTGGAATTCGACAGTTAGTAGACCCTAGCAACACAGTTTATGTGTTCAAATGGATGGATCTGGATGGGCCTTGGGCAATGAGCAACAAAGGATTGATGATACTGTACTGTGTTACAATTCAATAAAAGTAATAGAGGCCATGTAGATGGTTCAATAAGTTCAATATTTAAAAACAACTCATGTCATCGTTATCATCACTTAAAAAAAACATAATCATCCAAACATAACATGCTTACTGCTTACTGTTTACCATTTACCATGTTTAATTCAACTCAATTTAAACTTAAACTTAAACAACTTAAGATTTAACCAAGGCTAGTTCTAACACACATTTTAATGATAGCTCTAAACCGCTCTAAACCGTTCAGAACTATCATAAAGCCAATTTTTAATGATAGCTCTAAACCGCTCTAAACCGTTCAGATCTATTTCTAAGGCCTGACCATTTAATGATCGCTCTAAACCGCTCTAAACCGCTCTGGGACTATATGCCCAAAATGGTGGTTTTACTTAATGATAGATCTAAACCGCTCTAAACCGTTCAGAGCTATCATTAAACCATGTTTTAATGATAGCTCTAAACCGCTCTAAACCGTTTAGAGCTATTATTTAAACCACCCTTTAAAGTTAAACTTTTTTTTATAATTTATAAGTTATAAGTTAAAAAGTAGTTGAAAGATATCATAAGTTACGTTGAAAGTTATAAGATATATAAGTTATAAAGTTAAAAGTTACAAGTTGGTTATAAGTTATAAGTTATATTATATTTGTTGAATTTGAAAGTTACAAGTTGATTATAAGTTTTAAGTTATAAGGTTTAAGTAATGTCAAGTTATAAGCTCTAAGTGGAAGTAGTATAACTTATAAGTTAAAAACTTTAAGTTATCAAAGTTATCTATGGATAAGCTTCACTACAAGAATTTTAAAACGCTTTTAAAACACCCCAGGTCTATTGTATGTGTAGTTTGTAACATACTATCATGTTTTTTAACAAACAATAAAATATATTACATATACACATTTCAATGATTTTTCGGTGAGTGATTTAGTACCTTCATATCAAGTTAAAACCATGTGGTAAAACAAAAATCAAGTCCAAGTTCCAAGTTGTTGTCATTTTTGATTGTAGTAAACTTTCTAGTCATTGTCATTGGTCATAGTCTAGTTTGCTAGGCTGTGACAAGTTCAAGTAGAATGATGAATATGTAGTTCATATGTTTCCCAAACATAGTCACTGATTCCAGGCTTTTGGTACTGAAACGATTTTTTGGTCTGTGTCTGTGTGTATTAAATCATTTTGAATTATGATGCTGATGATGCAGTTAAATTTGAGGCTTGAGAACAATCTTAGTGGTATTGTTCCACCAGCAAACATATTATCCATTCAATTATCCTAGCCTATCCTGGTTATTTTTCATTGATCTGCCGTTGCATGCAGCTTCCAGTGCAACCTATATGAAGGAAAGTAACAACAGCCAAGAAGAATAGATATCTATACGATATATATATATATATATATTGATAGTCATACTGAGTCATACTTGCTCATGATCAGTGATCAATGATCTATTGTTGATGTATTTATCTGAATGGTTCACTGGTTTATTACTTCGCAATTCAATGATTCATAGCGATTCATCATACAATATGTTTTGGCAAACCTTGTGACAATATGTTCACTATGTTGAATGTTTTCCCTTTCCTCCTTCACTACTTTAACTCACCATTTTGATCATCAAACTCCTAGCTCCGTTGCCTGTTCACTTAGACCCTGAACCTAGGCAAGTGGACTCAATCCCTCAGCTGATCACTGCCTGACCGACTTGAGTCGTGGGGCCCCCAGTCGCAGGGCATATGAGGATACAGTGACAGCCAGAGTTCGAACTTTCTCCAGTTTATCCGTGTGACATTAACTTGTATTGTTGAGACCAGCCACACATTAATTTCATTTGTGCGCTCTGGGCTGTGCTGCTGTTGAAAGCAAAATTGACATATGTACAATGCCATCGAAAATGATGAAGCAATGGCAATACATCAATATCAATACCATTAAGCTTGCAAAACGCAATCAAAATCAAAATCACAGAATTGGAATTCCTGGATGGTGTTTGGTTTTTTGATGATTGCAGCCAAACATTGAGACTCACCTTGAATGTGGATATGGTCTTTGAAGCAAACCCTCCATGGCCGCTTTCAAGGTTCATTTGGACGAAAAGCCATATTTCGGAAAGACACAATGAGCGCATTGACAAGTTTGGTGAAGCTCTTCGACTTCCACCAACGTGATCTTCTCTCCGCCCAGGACTAGGGACCAACTTACGCAGTTTGACGGTGTCATCACTAAATCACTGTTGTTGTGCAAGAAACCCAGGACCCAGTGAGTTAAGGGTAGTTGAAAAAGACTCTAACCCCCACACCTTTTCCATTTCAAGTGCCACAGCCACATGCACATGCACATTTTTTGCATGAATGGCACACAGCTATCAAATGCATACAAATACAAATCATAGAATGAAACCACATCATATCGTCATGACAATGTGTGTGTGTGATGTTCCATCTACACATTTGCAGAGACTTGGTTTCCAAGTTTATTCCCATGTCAAACGAAGTATTTCCTTTTCAGAATCCTGGGTTGCCCTTGAAAGACTTGCTCAATCAATCATCATCTAAAGACACAAGTGAAGCTGATTGACATCGAGTCTTTGAGTGAATCCCTTTTGCTTTGAGGATCTGCTTTGCCTTCAAGGCTATGACGTGGCCAAACTTCGACTTGGAGATCTGCATCTCAGCTACAAAGACATGAATCGTATCGCTGGAAACTTGGCCAAAGACCAGCGTATGAACCAAGCACAAAAGGTGAGGCGCCAGAACCATCACCAAATCCAGTGTAAATGGTTTTTAGTTTTTATGGTTACCTGTTGGAAGCATGAAGCATGGATGCATTGCATCACAAAACCATTCTCACAAATAGATGGGCAAAGAATGCAGTTACACTCATAGATGATATATATCATATAACATATTGTTTTCCTGCATGCCTGCCAGTCATAGAAGTTCATCATATTCCATTTGAAACTATTCAAGACTATTATATAATCATATATTGTTCAAACGTTTCTGTATCTGGGTGATACGATTCAATCAGACATGATTCATGATTGAGCATGTGCTTTGCAAGTTGTATGGTTCAGGGGCACATGGATGTGGCTGCAAGCATGCAGATTCAATGTCAGTATATAATCTGATTTTTGTCTATGTTTACCTCTGTCTCTTCTGGGTCATGGATCTGGCAATTGATTCATGCTGACATTTAAGTGGGCGCTAGTGTGGAACTAGTTCTAGGTATGCTCCATATGCTTTCCTAAGTGACAAGATGTTGTGAAACCTTTAAGCATTGCCCTGAAGAACATCTGAGGGACATTTGACAAACAGACCGATTGCCATGTAACAGTACAAGACACATTTCAAATATTCTTGATCAGATGCATACCTTTTTGTGCGTAGCGATCATTGAACATAATTGCTTACACAATCATCAATTGTCATGTACTTCAGAGTAATGATGACATCAACAGTGCTCTGTAGTGTTTTATGTTTGCAATGTAAATGAATTGAATAGGTAATAAACTATATCATAAACCATGACACATTTAATAAATGTAGATTTTATGTGACATAAAATATATATTATATAGTCTATAGCCTAAAGCTAATTACTAATATAATTAAGTTATTCTAGAATTGTAGACTTGCAGACTGTAGACTTTTACATTCAAATTGCAAAAGATTCGATTTGAAGGGTTAAATATCTAGACTCTAGGCAATCCAATCTGTTATATTATGTTATCAATGACTTCTAATTCATCATACTTAAAGATACATTCATTCTCCTGTTGATTTCATTTTCCTGAAGTCCAAGCACCTCCCAGGAGAAGCTATGTCACCTCCCGTGCTCGGCAGTCTCATCGCTCTTTGTGTGGGAATGCTGTTGCCGCAAAGGGAGGGTGGTACATCATTTCCCCCAAGCGTTTTGAACGCGGACATGGATTTGAAGCAGATAGTTTCGGTGAACCTTATCCATGGCAAGCCTGGGTTGACTGGGATCTTTCTCCACAGGCATGCCAGAGCCCACCATTGCCCAGTTGATCCAAAATGTGGGCATGAGGGTTGTGAGCACAGATTTCGACGCATGGAACCTGTATACCTTTGGAGGGATTCCGACAACAGTGTTTCCTGCTACCATGAGATGTGCGTCATGTTGAAGTGCAACAAGGAAAATGCAGAATACATGACCCTGAGTCATTGCAAAGAGTTGCTGAATGGGACTGACAATCCGATTCTCCTTGAAAGTTTGTTCGCAGTCGAGGATGACTTGACCCGCATGGACTGTTGGGAGTTGGATTCTGGTGAAGGAAGCTAGGCCATTGACAGGCTGTTGAATCAGGGTATGACAACCATGAAATAGACGATATGCTAGAGCTAGAGCGCTTTTGTCCAGGGTGAGGTGAAGCGATTCCAATCATGGTGCTGCTTCCCTTGCAAGAGTTGCCAGTGCTGCCCAGTTCTTTTCAGTTCTTGTTTTTCTTGATAGTTACTTTTTCTCACCACGTGTTCCTAAAATATAGTCCTGCAAAAAACAAATGTTTTTTTTGCTTCAATCTGATTGGAACTGGTGGGTACGACACTTCTTGCCATTTACGGGGTTTTTTTGAATCTCTGCAAGTGTAGAGTGGCAACACTGATCAGATTCGTGCTGTCAAGTCCTGTGCGATTCCGCACATTGTTCCATGTGAGGGTGTTTGCCAGTAGCCACCTTCCTTTCAGAACAAACTTTCGTTGAGGAAAAATGGGCAAAACTGAGTATGCTGTTCTCAGTATGGTACGCGGTATGCCAGTCATATGCCTGAATGCTTCGAAGAATGACTCAGAATGCAAATCACTCATTCTGACCCACTCCGATTTCAATTTGAATTTGGGGCCCACCAATCCTTGTGCACCAGATCTTTTCGCAATTCTCACTTTCGCAATTCTGATTTGTCTATTGCCTATTGCCTATATCAGCCTATATCCTATAGCCTTTTTGATTTCAGCAGCGATAGCATAGCTTCAGGGACCACAGCACTTGCCACGAACCTATGGCAGATCATGAGCAGTGTGCCTTGTGCAAGCAGTCATTTGGCAAACCGGACCAGGACCAGGGTGATTGCAAGGATTGTTGTCGTCCAAGTTCAATTACCAGATTGTTGAATTCACCAATTGGTTGATTGATTGATTGATATTGATTGGTTATTCATTATTGGTTGATGATTGATGTGATTTGATGTGACATGTAACATGTAGTAGATATGTGCTGGTGTTCAATAAGTAATCATTGGCATCATTGGCGATCTTAGTGACAAAGGGGATTTGCAAAGTGTACTAGGCACTTGAACACGTTTTTGTTTGAAGGGAAATCAAATTATTCATCAAATCATATCATATTCATACTAATTCACCCCAATAGATCAACCGTTATTAAATGTGAACATGTCTGACCTGAGTTAACTTTGAGTTAAGTTATTACTTTTAATTCTAGTTATTTCTGCTTACATGTTAGCCACTAGCTAACTATGCAGCTTTGTATTTGTTTATTGCAAGTTAGTAAGTAGTGAAGTAAAGTATCTATTTGTTTGTTAGCCATTGTTAGCTGTGAATTGTTCAAAGAAAATTAGCAAAACGTTTCAGGTCTTGAGTCTTGAGTCTTGAGTATTTAAAACACACGCTGCTGGACTCATACTAGTAGCTATTCAGAAATGGGACTGGTTGACTAGCTGAAGGTAAGGTAACTGTAAATTGTTTTTTTACTGTAGGTATGGCTATGATTACATTTCATGATTCATTTCATTAGTCCAGTCTTACTTCGTCTTAGCTATTTTAAGTCAGTTACTATGCTCTGATACACTGTACTTTTATATTTTTATTGTCTTTTATTCATGATGTTAGTTTTTCATCATAATCATCATTCATTATTTACTAATGATGTAACAATGTATGTAAAAATTTGACATATACTATAGTATATCTCGTGTTCAACGCAGCAACCTGCTGTCACATAAACAATGGCCAACCCATTTGACCCATCCTTCTTTACCTCATTGTTGGGCAGTGCCATTCATTGCAGGATGCTCCACGTGACTGTGAGCAACCTTGCCTGGTGACAGCCTACAAGCCAGGGCAGGGTGGGTGCTGCCTGCGTTGCCACTACATTCACCGTGGGTCCTTCAAGTCTCTGACATTGGTGCAGTTGGAGAGCCAATTGAATGAGAACAGCCCTTTGCAAGAGAAGATCCTTGCCTCAGTTTTCATGCATTGTTGTGGGGAATTGTGTGACAATGATCACATAGCACAATTGCAGCAAATAAGTTAAAACTCATGATCAGTGGTTCATTTCATGTGACAGCATATGGAAACCAAGAGCAAGTGACACCTTCTTCTTACACTATCTAACTATTTGTAACTAACTTATCTAGTTTATGTCAGGTCCCATGAATTGGGTTTAATTTGGAGGTCCATCAGGCTATTGATGATGTCCTCGTTTTCAGGGCGGTTGGGCTTGACAGTGTTGTGTTCATCTAAGGTTCCAGAAGTTGAGAAAGCAGCACCTGGTCGCATGCCTTCGCAACCCTGGATCAAGACCAAGGCATGAGCGAGTCGACCTCGAGCTATTCACCCAGAAAAAAGAGCAAAGCTACATAGACCTCAAAGAGGACACTGATTTTGTGATGCGCAACAAATGGACAAGAGGGAATCAATATGGAGCTTCACTGGGATCAAACAATCCTGACTCCTAGAATCCTAAAATCTTTTCAGATTCAAAAGTGTCAAGCATCATTGCAGGGGTCACTAGAATCCTCTTGAAAGCAAAGGGGAAGGGAGTAGATCATACATACATCATATATCATCATTCATATTATATTCACATTACATATTGGGCAAATTTCTTTGCACGCCCCTCAAACATGGGAATTGGAACATGGACAGAGATGGCATTGTCTCACACAAACCTTATTGATATTTGCCATTGATACTCTTTGTCTTAGTCTTAGTTGTGATGATGATATTCGAACTCCTTGCTACATGCATAACTACATTCAATGCTTTGTCATTTATCCATTTCATCAATTACAGTGCTTTTTCTAGCCAATCATTGAATCATGTATGTAACCTATGCCGTATGTTTACCAAACTTATTTTCAGCCATGTTGGTGTCATACCTTTCCACCTTCCTGCCCTTCCATGGTATCCATTGTGAAAGTTCGAGCTGCAACGGCGTTGCAGGAGATGATTTGGTGGACAATTTCGAGCTACTTCGATGCTCACGCAACGGAGAGCGCCAAGCGAAAGTTCAAGAATTTACCATCCAAACGAAAATACATCCAAGAGACCCTGGGAATGCCGCTTCAGTTTGACAGGGTTGCCAAAGTGGGTTTGTGTTCAACTGTTCAGCTGATCACGCACCAACTTTTCAGATGGCTGTATAGACAGGACATCCAAAACACATGCTTCCTTGCCTCCAGAACATCTTTGTCTATTTGTTGAACTAAGCCTGGGCACTGGCACTACTGGTATCTATCCATGGTTGCAATCTCATTCGATCATCAAATGATTCAATTTAAAATGTTCCGACGACCATTTTAATCTGGTGCTAGTGCCCACTAGATTCAGTCTCATCCATCATCTAATCCCTCCTTGATGCGGAGCTCCCTTGGAGGATGAAGCTGGAGTTGAAGGAGTAGCTGTGCGCGCCAGACCAGAAGGTCAGAAATTGCTGGTTGTTGGAAAGCGCTTTAGCGCGGAATCAGTTCGACAACAGAATCATGACACACGGGAAGACCAGGAGACCGCCTACAACAAGCAGAAGGGCAAACTGCTTGAGATCAACGCTGTCAACCAGGCAAGGGCTTTCACCAACAGTGAGACAACCAATATGTTATGTTATGTTCTGGTAATGTTGGTTGACTTATCATATTAATTCTTATTTTATTTTGGCAATGTTTTGTGCGCTTCTCCAATCTTACCATAATCTTGATGATGTTTGTGGTTTGTGCATTGCAATGATTCAATGATTGTGTTTGGTACATGGAAAGTTTGTTTTGTGCCGTTTTGCAGATTGGTTGTGTTTTCCATGTTTCATTTTGTCATTTTGTTTTTCTTTGTGCATTTCAACATTTCAATCTGGTCATATAGTAAATGATGCAAGCCCAAAGAAGACACATATGCAAATAACCTCATCTCTATTCTGTCCTGTATGTATGTAGCATTGTTTGTATGCACTACAGTCACAATGAATGCATTGCACACGGTGAATATGTTTTATGTACAATTCGGCTTTGGTATGGATGCTTACGTGCAACCTTCCACCATATCAAAATACATACTATATCACTACCATTTTTTCAATATATTAGTAGATATAAATATATTATATATTTACGATGACCCTTATGATGAGATTAATACCGAACTTTTTACTTTAAATACCTCACTCATAGATACGTTTCACTGTACATGTTAACTGCCACTTGAATTTAGTAAATGGCAAGCATGAATTTGGTGCATGTGACTTACTTAGTCATGTGAAAGTTAAGCTGTACTGTAATACTGCTACTATACTGTATACTGTATACTTGGATTTTGCTAAACTGTACGATTATATCATGTAGTAGTTACTAAATGGCTTGCTCCAAGGATAAACATACTTAATATCAATTGATTCTTAACACGATCTGATTATCAATCAATCATTGTTTGTCAATGTCAATGTCAATTGTCATATTATTTTGTCAATCCACATGTTCTCCTCCATGTTTTGCCAGTTGTGATACTGTTCAATCAGTTGAAACTTCCTTGAACTCCACCCCCCAACTTTGGCTTCAATCCAGCTAAGAGGTCGCAAGCAAGCTACCAATTTCAATGTCATTCAACTTTCAACGGATAAATGGTTAGTTGAAACCAGGGATTCTTGCTCCAAAAGTAAAAACCAAAGACCCGAGCCCAAGAGCTCATTCTTTACATTTTGAAATAAACAATCAGCAGCTGTTGCAGGAAGCCATGGACAAAGCACTCAAGAAAGCAGCTGAAGACGAAGAAGCCAGCTCCAGCTCTTCTTCGGATTCTGACTCAAGCTCTTCTTCGGAGTCTGGTTTTGGTTTGAAGAAGGGTGGTGCCAAACCCAAGGCCAAGGCAAAAGGAAAGAAAGCGACCCAGAAAGAGCCGAAGGAAGCCAACACGACCAAAGAGCCGGAGGTTGCCAACGATGCCACAGACCCACCAGTGGCATCTACTGCTCCATCTATGCCTTCAGAAAGGTCTGTGATTTCCGCTCCTGGTTCTGATAAGGTGGCCTTGACTCCAGCATTGCTGCTGGACCGTGCTGTGGCCTGTGGCAAGGCTCTTGAGCAATTCACGACATGGTCTCTTTACCAGGGTGTCAAGCAGAAAGAGTTGGACTCCAAGATTTCCAAGTCCTTGGATGTGGTGTCTAAGCTGGGAAGCCTTGCACCGGACGAGAACGTGACAGCTGCCATGGAGAGCTTGAACAGCCAGGCGAATACGTTGTCCCACCAGGCTGAGTTGTTCAGTGCATTGGCCACTCCATCAGAGTTTACCACTACATTGGCTGGCAATGGGGCGATGCTTGCTGACATCTACAAAGCATGGAAGCCTGAGGAAGCCAATGCTTTTTTGATGGATATGTCCAGGAGAACCTGTGATGTCCTCATTAGCACGAAGGGCGTGGATGCTACATTCTTCAAGTTTGTCACTTTGAACCGGCAGCTGTGGAGCGCCAACGGTTTTGATCTTTGCAGAGTGAAAGAGATTGCCGGTTCTGACGAGGAAGGCATGCTGCGTATTGCAACAGTCCAGCAAAACGCATTGAACTACTTCATCGACAGATTGAGATCCGTTTCTGATGGTTTGGAAGGAATCCTGGGTGCTATTCCGAAGGGATGGTTCCTTCCAGAGATTTGCAGGACCAGGGGATAATCAGTCAATTAGAAAATAGGGTCAGACGCAGGGTGAAAATTTCATGTTGTAAATCAAATGGAGATTACTAGATTACGATTAGTTTCAGAAATTTTGGTGCCAGTAATTCAATGTGACAGTCAGTTGATCTTTCTTGGTCAAGCTTTGGCATTTGTGTTTTACTTCAGGACCCCAATCGCTGCAAGTGCTCCTTTGACATGGACACCAGTGGATGAATCTTTGAAGAATGACACTGGAATCATTACGAAGTCACTGGTTGACATGCAGAGGTTTGTGGCCTGCGCTTTGACATCCTCTGCAGACATTGACAACAAGTTGAAAACCATGTTCAAGACCTTGGTTTCCTGCACCATCATTTCTGCCCGTGTCAACCTTGTCATCAAGTCAAATGCTGCTCTGAGGACAGAGATGCTTGGGTTGAGTGGGCTAAGGTTTGGGACATGTGACATGTGCATTGTTGCATTGTTCGGAAAATAGTCCAAAAGTAAAGACAGATCAAACAGTTTCAGATTGAAAAGCAACCATGATGACAAGTGGAATAACATTGCAGTAACACAAACATGGCAAGATCATCACAAAACATCAGCAGCAACTATCGCAACCACAGATGCAACAATAGCAGTGAATGAATGCTTGGTGCTCCATGTTGACAATGCCATTCAGCCCTCCTGTCCTTTCACTTCAGGATCTGACTCTTTTCTCGAAGCATACCGTAGTTTCCATTGACTAATACTCACATCCCAATCATTGGAAACAAATGCAGTATTAGTAGTATGACTGAGACTAGTATTAAATTTCAATTTACACTTAAGTATATGAAATCATAAGGGGGGGTATTGATTACACATTCACATTCTTCTTATTCTTCACTAGGGTTCTATGAACTTTGTCTCAGTGTGTTTTCAATGAGGGTCTTAATTTGAGAGATTTTGGATTTTGGGCTTTGGTTGACAGGACTTTGTGGGCAAAGGTGGTCGAGTTGGCCAAGTCCGCGCTGGATTGCAATGCGGCTTTGCTGAAAGCATCTGAGCTCACAGGAGCTCTTGTGGCATTGGAAAAAAGCTTGGTTGAGAAGGAAGACATCACTATGTGGAAGTGGACCGCTGTTTCCGGTGTCTCAGATGTGCTGGGGCTTTTGGAAGCCAATGCATCTGAGTTGACTGAGGAGCAAGCAACCTTGCTGACCATGCTGCAGGATGCAAAGACTTCAATCTGCCGGCAGGGTCCTTCTCTGGGAAACCTGCTCCCTCAGATGACCGAGTTTTTGCAGGCTCAGTGGAAGAGTTCAACCATTGGTGAGATTGGCAGTTTCTTCACCTTGACCAGTGCTGACGAGCAAGCCAAGGACATGTGGCATACCACTTCAAACGCAGGCCAGATTTTGGAGAACACATGAAGTACAATATTGCTTGGAAATTGAAAAAATAGAACTGCCAAGAATCAACACACTCACTCACTGTCATTTTAGTCTTGGGTCTTGAGTCAGGAGGGCCACGGATGGTTGAATTCAGTATTCAGTTGATTAATTGATGTTGGCCGAATGCAGTACCTAATGACCACTTTGTAGACTAGACTATATTATATTATATCATATCAATTTATATGTATGACTCAATGACTGTATGACTGTTCAAAAGTATAAGCAAATAAGTTAGATGACTCAAGTTAAAACAAAACATCACATTCCATGAGAGCCTGTGAAATCTCAGTTGGCTGAACATTGTGCAATGGCCAAAGTGGATCCTGACAAGCAGATGTTGTTCTAGGCCATTCCCTCTGATGGCAGGTTTGATGGGCCTCTACATTACCAAGGATGGACAATCTGAACTGAATCTTCTTGCGTCAGAAATTGGCTACGCACTTGAAGAGTTTGCCGAATGCCTCCCATCTGCGGAAAAGAAGCTTGTGCCTGCCCTGCATCTTTGGAGGAAGTTCACCAACAACAAGTTCGTCCCTCTGCTTGGCAATGGAAGCCCCCCATTCTTCCATGTTGTGGCAGATGCCATGAAGCGATTGGATGTGCAACTTTGCATTGCAGGTCAAGATGAGATGGCCAAGTTGGTGGCTGAGAAAGGCTTGGGCCCTGCTTTGGTTGAGCTTGAAAAGCAATACCGTGATGGATGGTCCCCGGATATCATCGATTGCAGCTTGGATTCTCTCAAAGCATGCCATGCTTTGAGTGTTGAAGACCTTGCTACAGACAAGTTGGTGAAGGAAGATCCTGAGAGCTTCCGGGATTTGCTCCCACGCTATGTCAAAGTGAATGCATTGGATTCAAAGTTCCTCTCACAGGTTTGCGAAGCCAAGTGGCAGCACATGTGCCTCTTCCTGAAGACCTTTGAGTCCAAGCTACGGTCTTGCCTTGACTTGCTGAAGAAGATTCTGCAGGATGGTCGGCGCCAGTTTCAGAATTACAGGCCATGGTTTTGAACAAATTCGAGGGAAACAGAAACCATCAAGTTTTTCCTACACATTGTTCCTTTTGTTGAACCAGCAGCTACCAGATCAGATGGGCATTCAACTACAGGCGGTTTAGAAAATCTCATGATCATGCGATACTTTCACACAGTGTCTTGAAACAAAACCCAACAGGTTTGAAACCCCAAAAACAGTGCAACTAGACCAGACTGACATTGTGTAGTTCTGCAACTGCTACAGTGATTCTTAGTGGTAGTAGTAATAGTGATAGTAGTAGAGTGAACACCATGGGACATTATAAACACAGGCTTCGAGACATTACACACATTGAAATGTCGATGTCACTGAATGCATGCATATGATATGAATATGAATCTGAATAGTTAATATTAATCAATATCAATATGTAATATGAATATGAACTGTACATTGTGTTGGGTTCATCTCAACATAGAAGATTAAATTGTACTAACTATACTGTACTGCTTTACTGTATCATTTACATAAATTAAATACTACTATAAGACTATAACTATATTTATATATATATGTGAAAAGCTGACTATAGATTGGAAACTAATTTTTGTAAGCTTCGAGTTTTAGATTATATGCTATTGTCTATTGTACTGTATACTGTATACTATACTGCGTAAATCTTTGCCAACAATATGGAGACATATCATCAAACATGTTCAAATATCATCAAGTGTAACTTCCATGCCAGTTGCCATGAGCACATGGTCTGTCAGGCCAGTTGTCCATGCCATTGAGTCGTGGGAGCTTGATCCTGTGATGTGGATATTCAATGCAGACGAGGAGAAGGGAAAGTACATTGAGGCGCAGATGGACATCCTGATTGACTATCGTCAACAAATCATGGGTGCATTGCCTTTGGTGCAAGCTTTGGAGGGCTGCTCATGCGCTATGGGCTCAGTGGAAAACTGGGGTGGTGCTGGCCTTGAGGAGTTCCACAGTGCCTTGGAGGACTGCTCTTTTCTAGCTGATGGATCCAATGTTTCTGATTCAGGGCTAGGCTATGCTTTGCTAGAGCTTCTATGCACATCACATCTCATTTTTTCAAACAGCATTTATTTAGTCAAGAGTCAATGTCAATGTCAACGTGTATCTTTTGATCTTCTGTAATCTATGTTCCATTTACAAGTTCAATATATCATCTATTCTATAGATGGGTATCGGGTGATTTACCTTTCGATCCTTAGAAACTTTTCAGTCAATTGTGCATTAAAGTTTTGGGGTGACTTGACACTATTGTTGACCTACAAGCTGGTCTTGGATTTGACCAGTGTTCCTGTCCCCCTTTAGGAGTTCAAAAGGGATGTTGCAAAAGCGGTGACGTACATGACAATTGGCCAAGTCGTGATGCAACCTGGCGACTTCAAAGAGAATCCGCAGGGAACACATGCCAAAGCGATGAAGTTTGCCGCTTCCATGGGCATCTCCCGCAATGACCTCCCAACCCCCTTGCTGCAAAGGCTGAACAACTGGCTGGCCACTGGGGATCCTGAACTCAGTCCAGATGCTGTGAAGAAAGTTCAGGATAAGAAACGCAAGGGAGCTGCTGATCCTGGGGAAGGAAAGAAGAAGCGCAGCACAGCTGCCGGTTCGACCGACAAGAAGCGCAAGAAGTGATTCTGAGAGCTGTCACGTTGCTGATGGTTTGAAACCATTTTGAGCATGGGCCAAAATGTATCCCCAACTTTAGTTTGAGCTACAGCAGAACAACAGCAGACTAAAGCATTTTTGGTCAGAGCAAAGAAATTCAGAAAATAGAGAGCACCGCATTTGGTCCATCCAATCCAATAGCATTTTATTTGCCTATGCAGCCTATGCATTTTGGGCAAGGTATCTTTGTGGCCACGTAGGGCCACCTGCGACCTGTTGGCATAGATGCTTTCATGCCTGCCTTGGGGGTTCTGGGTCATTAAGTTTCTCGTTGAAACCCAAACCTGGTTTGCTCTTGTTTGATTCTTTTACCTACAGGCATAGAGGACACATGCAAAGATATAACATCATGTAAATATTACACGTAAGATGTTCCGTAGCCCAGATTTGATCTGGCTGGCATGGAGCTTGGCAGCTGGTTTGCGGACAGATTTCAGGGGGTCATGGAAAATTCAGGCGCTGCTGGGAACTTGGCATCGAAGCTTGGGATGGTGGCTAGCCAATGGTTGGTTGATGGTTGAGTGATGGTCCTGGTTGATTGATGGGTAGGTGATGTCAAGTACAGTAGATGGTTGGTTGATAGTTGATCACTGGGTAGCTCATGGCTAGTAGATAGTTATTTGTGCAACATAATCAGTTGGTGGTTAATTGATAGCTAATTAATTTTGATGGTTGGTTTAGTGCATAGCTAATTGATGGGTGGTGCATGATTAGTGGATGGGTTGTTGATTGGCAATTGATGGCTAGTTGATGGTGAGTTAATGGTTGAACATTGGTTAGCTGATTGTTAAGTGGTGGGTAGATAGTGTATGGTGAGCTCATGGTTGGGCTGGGTTAGTTGATGGTTAATTGGTGGCTAGCTGATGGATTATTGATGGTTAAGTTAGGTGGCTAGCTGATGGTCCAAGGGTTTAGTAGTTGTTAGGGGGTGACTGGTTGATAGTTAGCCACTGGCTCTTTGATGGCTATTTTAATGGTTGATTGGTGGCTAGTTGATGGTTAGCTGATGGTTGAATGATTGATGATTGGTTATTATTTGATTGATTGATCATTTTAGATAAGGGCTATTTGATGGTTAGTTGACGGCTGCTTGATGGTTGACCAATTCTTACTTTGTGGTTGGTTGATGGCTAGTCGATTATTATTTGATATTTGGTTGTGGGTAGTTGATGGCTATGTGATGTTCATTTGTTCTTAGCATCTTTATCACAACATTTTAGTGATAAGTCTAGATATTTTAATGATAGCTCTAGATATTTTAATGATAGCTCTAGTTACTTTAATGATAGCTCTAGCTATTTTAATGATAGCTCTAGCCATTTTAATGATAGCTCTAGCTATTTTAATGATAGCTCTAGCTATTTTAATGATAGCTCTAAAAGTTCACACACAAAGAGGCTGAAGCACGTCATAACGCTTAATTGTAAAAATGTGGCCATTTTGTCCAGATGTTTTGAAACCAATTTGCACTGCTTTCTTCCAAGGTCACCATAATTGATCATGTTTCGTTTAAATGAATTGAAACCAATTTTGTGGCGGCTATGTGGAAGGCCCCAGATTGCATTGGGCGAGTTGGGGGTATGTTGATGGCTTGCCGTGACCAATGATTTTTTTCTTATCACTTGTGGGACATAACATGATTCTTTTTCACCCTTCTGGGACATGTCTGGTTTTTTTTCACACGTCTGGGGCATAACCTGTTCCTTTTTCACGCCTCTGGGACATAACCTTTTCGTTTTCACACCTCCGGGACATAACTTTCAAGGACCCCACATTTTGCAGTGACGGGTTACGTGTTTCGAGAACAATCGATTTTGTTGTGATTTGGTTGCCGCATGCACGCTGGTGTTTTATTTTTTTTCTTAAGCCCCTGCCTTGGGAAAAAACATGAAAAAATGTGAAAAAATGACGGGCGTCGGACCTTGACGCAATAGCTGGGCACGAAATTCATTTCGTAATGATGTACAGGGGCTCATCATGGCGTAGCGCGCTGGAGTTGCATGAGTAGACCTTGAAAGGTACTTCGCACGCGATGCGTTTAGCGTTTAACATTGGTTTAACACGACCCCTGGCGTCTTGGAAAATTTTGTTGTTGGTTTTTTGTTTTCCGTCTTTGTTGTGTTGCGCCCTTACGCAACTTTGATTGCACAAACAAACATTGATGGACAAAAATTTGACACTAATTCCGACTATTAAGCATCAAGCGGCACGAAATTACACAAACTGACACTGACCGTTGCCAATTGGGACAAAACGACAGGGGTTGCGGGTTCATGCGATCGGTGGCTGGGATTGTAGTGACGTAACATGGCCTATCCACGTGGTAGCGCCCGGTAATTACACGCCCACAACATAGTTTTGCAACGGGGGGCGATCAAAGAATCCGCCTAGCATCCCTCAATCGAAACCACCACCCAAAGAGCCTCGGACACGACTTGTTGATTTGTGACAGGTCAATCGCAATGAACAAAAAGGGGGAACGAGCATTCAAGAAAGGATTTGCTTAAAAAAACCCAACTATAACAGTGCAATGTTGTCCTTGTAGGGCCAACCCTGGCTGTGCTGCTGGAAGCTGTCGTTGAAACAACATTTGTGTCCTTTGCCGACGGTGTGGTAATCAAGTTGTGCCAATGGCAATGCAACCGAACCCTGCAAGACAATGCGGTTTTTTGGGGTGCACATAGTACATTTGTACAAATGGCACGGATTGATGGATGATTTCTGCACATTTTGTGGTCGTGGGTGAAGTGCCGTAATTTTGTGTATTATATTTCCATGATGGTTTCACTCGTCTCACCTGCGCCCAAATGGGCTGCCGACAGGCGTGCACGTTCAAAATCAAAGTCCAAAATAAAACAAAGTAGAAATGGAAATGTAAATACATATAGGTATACACATACGCCTGATCGCTTGTTGGCGTGCTTTTATGGGGCACAAGCCGAAGAAACATCATTTTAGCAAGGAAACTCTTGAAAACCATTCGTTTCATTGTAAATGGAACTCCACAAAGTGACGGGCCAAACAATGCCAGAGTTGTGGGCCTTGTGCAACATCAACCCAACAAAGGAAATCATTTGCACCGGCGAAAAACATCAAATTTGGAACCCCAAGTTCGTACAGGTCGTCCAAGCACCACCGTCCTTTCGTGTTTAAAAGAAAATTAGACGTTTCACCCACGTTGCTGAAGGTAATTCCTCGATATATGCAACGAATTTTGAATATTGATGCAAACAAGAAGTCTGCGGGACCAATCGGGACGCTCTTTCATTCCAAACCATCATGCCAAGGGTCGCTCCCATTAACTTCCACAGGGCGGGCCAACCACGCCAAACTTACGGAGATGAGCATCCAACTTCGCCAAGTCCGATGAATGTAGGGTCCGAGAACAAGCACCAACGTAAGCAATTGGGGTGATAAAGGCGTGAAAAAACAACAACGTTTCTGAATTGACACATTCTTTGCGCATTTTTTTTTGCAAAACAAACCCGCAATGCCGTCAGAGCTTGAAGTTGTTCATCCGGATGTGTTGTTAATGCGCTGGGTGGTTGAGCCTCCGTTGTGATCACCACTTCGTTCGAAATGTTGAAAACCAGACCAACCTGCCCCAGTTCGGCAACCAGCTTGTCCGACTTGAGCACTGTATCATGACAATTGTGTGCGAAAACCAAAATGTCATCACCAAATCGTGGGTCCAACAATCGTGGCATGCGATCTTGTAAATCAAATCCTAAATGTTCGGGTTTTCGGGCGCCATGATATCATGGCATCCCGAAGAACAGTTGGGAAGAGCCGGGGCTGAGGACACACCTTTGCCCAATTCGTGCTTGAATGTCAAACAAATCACTCCCGTCCGAATGCCCAGCCACATTGCCAGATTGATGGGCGTACAGACTTTCCAAGAACGAACCAATAGATTAGACACTCCTTGTGCATGAACTGTTCCCCAAAAATGCAAACCATGGGAGTCTGTCAAAACTTCTGGACAAATCAACGGGCCCGCCAATGATTCTCGTTGTGTCAACAAGGAGATGGGCACTGAGCACATGTTCTTCCCCACGCGTACCAGCTCGGAACCCATTTTGCTTTTTGGGTTGCTGCTGATCCAAAACCGCTTCAATACGATTCATAACCATATATGCAAAAACCTTGTAAAATATTCTCACGCTAGCAATGGGCTGGAAATTCTTTGATGTAACAGCCTTGGCTCTTATGGCCAACATGCGAAAAAGGAGTTCGCCGTGACTCAGGTGGATCACCACGACGTAAAACTTGGTTGAACAAATCCTGGAAAATCTGCCAGGCCTCATGCGGCACAAACTGCAACAATTCGCTTCCATCTCATCCAATGTCCAAGGCGGCTCGTCTAAATTGTATGGACGGCTTCGTGCCTGAGCTCCGCCATGGAATGATACAATCAAATCACTCGCAAAAATTTTACCCACAGGATGCTTCACAACAGTTTGACTGAATGATTTGCAATTCAAACCCCGCAAATGCCGCCAATGACAAGGATGACCAAGCCATTCATCTAATCTAATTGCCTTCCATTCCTTAAGTTTTTTTTTTGCAATTTTCGAATTGTGAAAGTCACACGTTTTCGCAATTCAAGACTCTTTGCTTGTCGTCGATGTTGCTGCAACATCTTCAATTGCACACATGCAACAAAAACATGAACCTGGACCCGGCAATTTCCATGATGAACCCGACCTTTCACCAGCACTACCTCCAAAAATTGCAAATGATACAGGAAGATTTCGATTAAAAAATGCAAACATTTGTAGAAACCATGAACTTCACCATCTTCAAATGCGGCCTTCAAATTGCGTGTTGGTTCCCACCACATGAAATGTGAAATTCATCCACGTATCCATCGCCGAAGGCAAATCTTTCATAACATTTTGCTGTGACAACTGTGACTTGTGATGCAAGTGGCCCTTAACCTCAGGCGCTGTTGGGGCACGGGGTCGCATTCCTTAAAGCGCTCGCCCGGGCCAGGCCCTGCCTGAAATGCGCCGCCGGGCTGCGCTGCCCACGCGCCTCGGGTGGCAAGGACCTTTCCCCCAACGCCCCGTGTGGAAGTGCACAGGCATGACAAATCTGTGTGAAGCGTTAACGATCCTAAAAGTACTAAACAGGTAGTTTGGTAGTTTCGGTCATAGGATGCCAGTTCATTATGTTTCAATTTTATATTGGATTTAATTAGGTTTGAACATAAGAGATCGAACTTCGAAAACTGAAAATTTCCGTCGTGATAAAAACCACAACCAACCCATACGCCCGTGGGTGGCTCTGTTTCAAACCCTTTCCATTTTGCATGACGTGGATTTGCTGACCACACTGTCAAAACACACTTGTTTGCAGCGTCGCTGATGCTTCATAGGGCCGGGGCACATCAATGCAGCCAGTGAACACGAAGCGACCCGGGCTTGGACTTTGTACTCCAGGATGCCACAATGCGCCGAAACGATTCTCGGGTCTCCTTACAGCTGCATTCAAATCCTGAATCCTAACATTGCAGGCGACCCATGCAATAGCGATATGCAGAAGGAACTTAGCGACAGGTGGTCCATTAAGTGTTTGCAGCCAGGCAGCCGGGCTCACCGCACCAGCCCAACTCACCGCTCGCTGCGGACCCACGCAGCAAGTGCTCCCGTGCGCAAGTCGCAGGAACCTTCTGTTCCGCTGCATCCTACCTTGTTTGCCAGAAATGCTTACTATTGTTATCTATTGTTTTTGTTCCTCCGGAATTTTCGTGTCAAATAGTTTTACCACACAGGCATGATTATAGACTACTCATGATAAATCATCATCACACCTATTTTTGGCCGGCGCTGGTCAGAACCCGTTGACAATGTTTGAACCAGCGCCAAGGGTTGTTACAGATGGACGTGGTTGTTGCAAAAAAATGTTGTTTTTGCATATGTTTGTCCATGTAAAAACTATTCCATCATGCCTTGTTTTTGTAACTTCTCTTCATTCCTTTTAAATCCTGCGCCATAATTTGTCATACCTCATCACACCATCCCTTGGCAGACTTGCTCAGATTACTATTCCTCATATTCCTCGGCAAGCAACATTATTACAAGGTTTAACTTCCCATCCCGTGCACGTTCCATCTAATCTTATGATGCATCACATGTCTGAATGCTTCACTGCACCTGATCAGACTTTGTTTCGCACGCCTCATCACTCGTGTGATGTGCATCATACGAAGTCTTTCTGGATGTCTACCGGGATGCGAAGGAATCATTTTTTGAAATATTTGGAGAGTGTCAACTTAATTCTATTGACATTTGGGTGGGTTGCAGCAGACCGCTGACTTGCACTGTTCTGTTTAGGGTTGATGCTGGTGTCTATTTCTGACACTCCAGCTGCCACGTTTGTTGCAATCATTTGGATTTGTTTGTTGTTTTTCTCCAGACAAGTTCTCTGTGTTATTTTGGCTGAAGGTTAGGGACGACAACCTTATGAACAGATTCATGATGATTCATGCATGTCAAGATTCAAGATCAGTTCAAAGTTCAAAACAACATCAATCCACCGTGATCAGATGATTTTATCCACAGCGTGTCTACTATTTTTCTTGCCCTGTTGCATGATGCATGTGGACTGCCATAATTCAAGGCGGGAAGTATTCATTGCATGGGGCAAAGAGAACTGGGGAAATGGGATTGTGCTGCAAGATTCCGAGCGTTCCGAGCGTTTGTGCCAGGTGAGAATTGGACGTGGCTGCGGTATGCGTTGGTTTGCTGCGCATCATGATGCCACCAGGCCCCTCGTTTGCATTATTTGCAGCATCCACATATATTCTTTTACTTTGTCAATTTCCAACTTTGGCTTCACTAGCGGCTACTTGGAGTTCAGACATTCTGGAAATGACCCCTGTGGAAGTGTAATAGGTATCTGAAGCCACGGTGGCAAAGAGAGGGAGACAGTTTGCATCTACTGATGCAGCAACACCAGCACCAGTAGCATTAGTAGCAGCAACAGCAACAGCAACAATGTCACCAACAACAATGATAGCAGCAGCAACAGCCGCAGCGTGAACAACAAAACTGACTCGAAGAAAAAAAACAACTGCAGGAGCAAACGATTGGTGGTGCCAAAAGTAGCAGTCAGACAAATGGAAGAACACAAAAAACATGCATTTTAGATGCAAACTTCACGTCCTGTGGCAAAGCATGAATGCTGCATAGATTGCGCGTGTTGTGTTGTTCGAGGCAATCCTTCCCATTGATAAAACATGTCATGATTTGTGTGGGGTTGAAAATCAACTAATTCACGTGTTGTGTTTTGCGCACGTTGTTTGTGCGTGTGTGCATTCTTTGGGTGTGTGTTTGGCGGGGTTGTTGCCGTTGTTGTGGTTCCTGTGGTTGTTCTCAATTGTTGTTGACAGTTATTGTCATTGATGTTGGGAATTGTGAATTGTTGTCGTGAATCATGGTTGTGAATCATGGTTGTGGTTGTGGTTGTGGTTGTGGTTGTGGTTGTTGTTGTTGTTGTTGTTGTTGTTGTTGTTGTTGTTGTTGTTGTTGTCCCTTTGGTTCCTTGCTCTGGCAGGTGTCTCATGTTCCAGCCGGCCAACGAGTTCTGTCATTGCAACCACTGCCCTTCAGGATATACCAGGCCGATACGTATCGCGGGCAATATCTTTCCTGGGGGAGAGGGACCAACTTCCACAATGGCTGGCGGACAAAACCACCAAGCTTGCTTTGTGGCGTCAAGGTGTTGATGAACCAGATGTGCTTGCCGCCACTTCAGAGGTCAGATATTTAGGCGGCGAAGAATCAAGGCATTCACCTCACACGCGGTATGCAACCCAGCTGCTTGCGCAAATTGCCTGGGAGGTCGATCTGCTTGATGAAGATGCGCAGGTTGCTTGTGCCCCCCGAGCTTCAGAAACTTCCACAGTAAAGCCACCACTGATTGTGGGAGATGTTGGGGCAGGCTCAGGCCGACCATGCAGCAAGGCATCTCAAACGAAAAGACCGACATCTGCTGGCAGAGTTTCTGAGAAGGTGGAAAGGGAGAACATCATCCTTGAGCGCTGGGAGCAAAAACTTGCATTTGCTTTCCACCTGAAGGCTCAGCACAAGAAAGAAGTTGAGATCAAAGCCCGCGAGCAGAATTCTAAGATTCAAGCTGTTCGAGAGATGCACGCAAAACTGTTGAAAGAAAACAAGGAGCTTCAATACCATCGATGGCAAGGGCGAACAAAAGACCATGATGACAAGATTGCCAGGAGCAAGTGTGCGAAACGCGAGGTCTGTGAGCTGATGATGAATGCGGCGGCAGCCCGGCAAGCTGTCCTCGAAACAAATCGGAGGCGGATTTCGCAGGAGCAGGCAGAAAGACAGGCCAAGCGACTGGAGCAGGAAACTGCGAGGCCGGGCCTTGGGCAGCCAAGCAGACTCGGCCACCACCACCACCACATCATCATCATCATCATCATCATCA
>VSDK01017248.1:32962-60949 GCA_009767595.1 Symbiodinium kawagutii | reverse complement strand
TATAGGGAACAATTCTTATAACGACTAATGAACTATCATGAGCATTGATGGAATGAATTGCTTCTATCTTCATGACTTCAATGTCTAAGGAATCCGCTTCATGGAGCGAGAGGATTTGCGGCAGAGATTGGGTTCCCCGACGGCCACTCCATCACCTCGACCAAGGCGGCCCAGCAGCGCTCGTCCCCCGATGCTTTCCCGCCCAAGTCGTCCAGCCGGTCGTCCAGTCAGTCGCCCAACATCGGCGCAGCCTCGCATGGAGCCCAAGGGTTCCGCTCCTTCGGTTCCTTTGGTTCCTTCTGTTCCAGATCCAGCTTGCATCCCTTTGCCCAGATGTGTGCGACGGTATTCTCGGCCAAACCCGTTTGGGTCAAAGCTTTGCACTGAGAAAGGTCAAAGCCAAAGCAAAGCAGACGGGCCCCCTGAGACACAACAAGGCTGTCGATCAGCACCTGCAGGAATTGCAGTAGCCTGTGGTGAAGTGAATGGACACAATCAGACTACAATAGACCCTCTTGGGATTTTTCCCATTGGTGGACTCGGTCATGTTTGGCTCTCAGTGTTCACTCTGCTGTGCCTTTGTTGGCTGTTGTCTTGTTCGCTTTGTTTCATCGCTTCCTTCTGATTGAACAAGGTCAGCGACACCACGCTGGAAAGCGATACCTTGGGTGCTGCAGCATGCTTTTCCGACTTGGTCTGCTGGGCATGGGAAGATGACTCCACAGAGGGGGCGACATTCCTAACAGAAATGGATTGCGACAAGGCACTGGGCAGGTTCATTAAGCACAATTTGATGTCGTTCCGTTTTTTACACAGTGAACAGTGATGCCCTTTTCAGGGTGTCTCGAGGACTTTGTCAGTGTTGCCCAGGTCTGTTGAGCAAAATCGGCATTAGCACATTCTTTCTCCATCTTCTTTTGACATAGAATCTTAGAAATTCTGAGAGAAACCTTCGGTTTCTGACCTTTTAATCATGGCTGAAAGCTGAGAAGGGTGCACTTCGGACAGGTGGAAACTCCAAGTCTTGGCTGCAAGAACTTCCAGCATGAATCAGAGCATGTTGCGACAGTGGGTGCAGTGCCTGATGTCGAGGTCAGAGATGCCCAAGAGGCAACTTTGGAATCGCCAGTTGTCGAAGCTGAGGAGTCTGAGGAGCAAGTCTTTTGCACATGTGGCGCTGCTCCATCTGATCCTCTGAGCACGGCAAGAAGTCTACCTGCTGAATCACAACGGGCAGAACCTTCTGAGGAGCAAGTCTTTCGCACACGTGTTGCTGCCCCATTTGATCCTATGGCGAGGAGTCTGTCTACTAAATCACAAGCGGAAGGAACTTGTGAGGAGCAAGTCTTTCACACATGTGGCGCTGCTCCATCTGATCCTTTGAGCATGGCGAGGAGTCTGTCTACTAAATCACAAGGGGCAGAAACTGCCGAGGAGCAAGTCTTTCCCACATGTGGCGCTGCTCCATCTGATCCTTTGAGCACGGCGAGGAGTCAGTCTACTAAATCACAAGGGGCAGAAACTTCTGAGGAGCAAATCTTTCGCACATGTGATGCTGCTCCATCTGATCCTTTGAGCACGGTGAGGAGTCTGTCTACTAAATCACGAGGGGCAGAAACTGCTGAGGAGCAAGTGTTTCGCACATGTGATGCTGCTCCATCTGATCCTTTGAGCACGGCGAGGAGTCAGTCTACTAAATCACAAGGGGCAGAAACTGCCGAGGGGCAAGTGTTTCGCACATGTGATGCTGCTCCATCTGATCCTTTGAGCATGGCGAGGAGTCTACATGAGTCACAAGAAGAAACTTATGAAAGACCTGAGAGCGCCCGTCTTACAACTTCGAGTGACACCACAAGTTCTTCGTCATAGGATGTCACAGGTAGAGCTGTTCAGCCAAATGGACCAAAGTCTTGCAGTACTGGCATCATGCAGAATCATTGAACACTGTGGAAACCCATTAAGTCCATATCATCCTTTCACCTTATATTCTGAAGGGACCGAGCATGACAAATCTGCCAGACTTTGTGCTAATTTGCTTTGCCAGTTGCAGTCAGGGCCTTTGAGGCAGTTTGGAATGAATTCCATTAAATTGCGTTCCCAGACGCATTTCATCATGATCAAAAGACGGAACCGATGCTGTGAAACGACAGTTTCGGTTGTGCAGCCCAAGAAGGGAAGCACCGTTTCACCCGAAATATGTAAGTAAGCACGAGCACGCAGTGAGATGCAGCAAAGAATGCCCCGATGGCACTCAAGCCTTGGACGCGATTCATTTCATGAAATCTCCTGAGCTGCTCCTTGAGGGGAAACTTGCTGCTTCGAAGTTCGTTTGCTGCAATTCTTGAGTGGCTCAGCCAGTGACTCAGAGAGTCAGAACTTAATGTCCAGCTCCTCGAAGGATGCTTGACCTGCAAGTGAGAGTTGCAGTCATGGATTGTCACAGCCCATGATTTGCTGAACATAGAATGTCACATTAGAATGCCTATGAATGTCCCCATGAAGATTGAAGCTGACTTTGAAGCTGATCGCAAGGAAGACTTCGACACAGAAAATGTCTCCCTCGTAGAACTGGCAGCAGCCAGGGACAACTTGGCCTTTGACGACGCAGGCGGAGCATGCTGGGCTGTATGCATTCAAAGATTTATCTGTGACAAATTCAATATCTCACAATATTGAAGTTGTTTTGGAGGGTCATGTGAACCATTGACCCTTGGAATCCCAAAACGCGATTGGTCCACCTTTTGGCCTCTTCCGCGTGAAGCTTCAAGCAATTGGCAAAAGAAAAGGTGTCTTCACAGATTCCCAGACAGATTTTCTTACACCTGCTGATGCAATGACAAGATCAAGAACAAGTGAAAGTCTCCGGCAGATTTTGGTCCATTCCATCCTCGGCCCAGTGCTCTGCCAACCCATGGGTGCTAAGGGTTACGTAACTTGAGGTGAACATGTTCCTCCTTGTATATAGGGCTTTGTGGATTGAACTCAGGGACTTCCTATGATTTTCTGTGACTTCCTGGGCAGGTTCGGTTGACACACGAAGTGGAAAGGGACCGGTCCTCAGGGCCTGAGCATGGGCACCACAGAGCAGAGGCAGCACCGAACGGAGCATCTGAGGTTGCAGCGATGCGGAGAAATTCCTGGAGAAGTTGGAAGCACTTGCTACATCGCTTGAACTTGAACCAGCTTCCCGGGCCTATCGCGCCTTGGCCGCCTTGGTACTTCTTTGTTTGTGGCAAAAAGTGGCAATGTGCATAGTTATAGAGTCATTCATAGTTTGCCATGAGGATTCTGAATAGCTCAGGACGAGATTTCCAGGAGCAGTTTGCAGATCTTCCACCGCACAGAGACTACAGCACTTTACCTGCAAAAATTAAAGCGCAGCGTTCGGGTGATCCGATTCCCATCCCTGGTGCTATGGCAATCTGTTGGGATTGGATCGGTCTGGGATTGGGCCATGAGCCCATCTGCACTCGGTTTGAGAATGGTTCACGGTTTCGATTGATGCTGATGATATCTGATGATCATGATTGACGATGATGATTGACGATGATGATTGACGAGGAAGATTGATGACATAGGCTGACATACCATGACATACAATGACATAGAATGACATAAAATGACAGACGATGACATGCGATGACATACCATGACATACAACGACATAGAATGACATAGAATGACATACGGTGACATGCGATGATATACAATGATTTACAATGAATAACAATTACATGTTGTGACAACGACATCTGTAAATACGTGATGATGGATGATGATGATGATGATGATGATGATGATGATGATGATGATGATGATGATGATGAGGAGGACGACGACGCGTGATCTAAAGAAAGCTGAAAGCTAGGACTCCAGATGTGCTAAGGTGTTGCTGTTTTGGAAGCCTGCTTGAGTTTGTCGCGGAGTAGAGCCATATGGGCTAACGGTCAGAAGTTTGAGCTCAGTCAAGAGGCCGAGCCTCAGCCAAGACATATTTGGGAAGGGAGCGCAAGATGGAGCCAGCCAATCGGCCACGTAATGTTTGATGGGGGTTGCTGGTAAATATAGCCGGTGAGCAGCGAACCAGTAAATGATAGAACGTACTGTTGTTGCTACATTTAACTTTTAACCTTAGCACGTTTTACACATATAGCTCACCATGTTACTTTGGCTCAAGACAAAATAGCGTGCGCTGCTTTAACCTACTAGTGTTTGTGGCCCCTTAGTGGTTGTTCACTAATATCTACAGGTTATCAGCCGTATCGCCATAAGCGCATACGCATTCCTTATATTTTCCACGCCATGTCGTTTTCCCTTGTCCCCTACGCCGGCGGGGACGCTGGGCCAGAGTTTGAGGATGCACAGGACAACACGTCAGTGGGCGACATGAGCGTTCTCTCTCAGGGTGAGCAAGTGCAGACCGTGCACCCCTCTTTGTTGTCAGGGCAATTCGCGAATGATCCTCGGAGGACTCAGCAAGGCGCAGTCAGTGCAGTTGACATCGCATTACATCAGATCAACATGCTGAATGTCGATGCTAGGTCCATGGAGGTACATCACACGCACATTGATGCGAATGCCGCCCTGGCGGGCTTGGCCAGTGAACGTGAGAAGAATCTTGAGGTCACAGCCAATCTTCGTCATGAGGAGAGTGTCGCGAGACTGAGGCAAGAGCTCGGAGCAGAGAACATGGCTCACGTCATGGATGTGGAGGCCCGTGCGGCCCAGGCAGTTGAGGAGCGTAGCAATGAGGCGAAGGCTGCAATCGCTTATCAGGAACTGAGCGCAGAGTCGTTTCAGAAGAGAGATGAAGCTGCAGCACATCGCATCAGGGAACTGAGTGTCGAAGCCAATCTGTCGCAATCAAATCTGCAGACTGCTGCAACGCAAGTGCAAGATCTGACTGCACAGTTGAGGGCCGAAAGACAAAAGAATATGGACCAGAGTCTACAGATTCAAGATCTTACCAATCAAATGGAGCAGATGCGACTTATGGGCACCAGCCTTGAAGCCCAATTCGCACAACAACTTGAAGCTGTGAAGCGAGATAGCCAGAAGATGATTGAGCAGATGATGAAGCAGAATGAGGCGAAACCGGTACCCAGTGGAGCCGCCCCTGCGCCACCAGGTTTGACTCCGACTCAAAGGATCGCTGAGTCTCACTACATTGGTGACACAGATGATGGTGGAAGAGATGGACACAAATTGGAAGATCACCCAAGTGACGCGGATGAGGAGGGCAGCTTCCACTCTGCCATGATGCCTAAGGATCCTTCCAAGTCCAAGAAACCCACGGGTGACCCCGATGGCGAAGATGATGGGAATGACAAAGGAAAGAAGGACAAGAAAGATCAGAAGGACAAGAAGAGCGGCCGCAAGAAGAGCCGTGGACGTTCGAGAGGACGAAAGCGGGGCGGCCCTTCACCTTCGTCGCCTTCGAGTTCATCGTCTTCGAGCATGTCTGATGATTCTGAGTTTGCCAAGAAGGTACGGAAACTTCTGAAGACAGAGAAGCAACGCAAGGATTCTCCGGGGGCAAAGCCCAAGGAGGCGGACAGGGTGGTAATCCCCAAATTCCCTCCACCGGAGCAATACCGAAACTGGCGAATCAGGGTCCGGGACTCAGTCGTTGCAGCCTCTGCCAAACCAGACCTAGCATTCGTGTGGATCGAAGAGGTGTTCAAACCTGACAAGAAGGTAGAGGACTTCGTTGACTCAGCTAAGTTCATCACGCTAGATGCTAAGCTAATGTCAGCCATCTCTCACATTGCGGACGGCGACTTTGCCCGCCAGTTGGACATCTTCAAAGAAGCCGAGGCTAAAGCTGGTAGGCATGCAAAGGGTAGGCAAGCCATGCTTATGGTTCACAGGCATTTCTCGACCAGTCAGAAACATGGAGCAGTGTATGACATGGAGGATCTCATGGCTGTTACGATGGTGAATGATGATCTTAGAGGCTTCATGACTCGTTGGGATGCAGTGTTAGCCGGCATGACTGCCGAGCCAGATCTTCTGTTCAAGCAAGCATACTTTCATCAGGCGATCAAGCATTTCAAGCCGTTGTCGCATGACTTGGCTTTGTATGATCGCGCTCCGGAAGGGGATGCCAATCACACGTATGAGTTCTTGGTGAAAGCCGTCAGAGAGTACCTCGAGAGAAAGAGACTTGAGAAGATGAGACAGGCCACCAAGAGGTCCCTTTCAGGCAAGCGTGATGCAGCTGCTGCTGCTGGAGGTCCATCGAAACCCGAAGGCTACTGCTATGCATTCCAGAAAGGAGAATGCAAGAAAGGAAAAGACTGCAAATACAGACATGAGATGATTCCCTGTGGCAAGTCCCCTGGGAAAGGTAAAGGCAAAGGCAATAAGGGGCGTCAGGGATCAGCATCTAGGAGCACATCCAGGAGCCGTTCAATGTCTCCAGGTTCTCAACAACAGGTCTGCAGGTATTGGAAGGCAGGCAAGTGTCAAAGAGGTAAAGAATGTGCATTTCAACATCCCAAGAATGCTGATGCCGCCGCCGCTGCCGGTGGTGACAAGAAGAAAAGAAAGAAGTCCCGGAAGACAAAAGACAAGAAGAGATCAAAATCTTCGAGTGGAGGATCCAATTCTTCCAAGGGTTCGCAGAGCCAAAAGAACAAACAGGGAAAACCCGCGTCTTCCGCCGCCGTGTGCCTGATGCGTGCCATGGTCTTGGTAGCTGCAGTTCAACCTGCAAATACCTTGTTCCATTGCATGCCGGAAGGCTATGCCATGCCATGTGGAATGAATTATAGGAGTGCCATGCCAGTTGGTGTACAGAAAAGTGTACGATTCAATGAACACATCGATGCATACCAGATTGCAATTTCACAGGATGCAACGATGTATCCAGTGCTCGAACGAAACAAGCCTGAAAGCATTGTGCCGTTGTGTGAGAGCAAGAGAAGCGATCGGAAGCTGATAGAGAGCCAGGAGGATGATGCAATTTTATCCGCTCAGATGCTTCAGTCAGCTGTCCAACGTGAGATAAGTGGTAGGGAGTGCAAGTGCAACTCCATGTGTGATTCAGACATTGGTTGCAAGCACTGCATCCGTAGCGACTTGAAAGCCGTTCCCGGTGCCATGCCTCGCAAATCCATAACTCCGATTGAAGAAATCGCTTGGATTGCTGACACTGGTAGTGCTCAGGATCTTGTATGCAGAAACATGATACCGAAGAAGTGTGTTTATCATTCCGCTGAACCTCTTGAACTCATCACTGCCAATGGTCCTCAACATGCCAATCAACAAGCTAAGGTTCACATTCCCTGCATTGATTTGGAGGTTGATCCATACGTTTTGCCCAACACCCCTGCCGTTGTGTCTGTAGGCATGAGATGTTTGATCAACGGTTGGGACTTTGTGTGGCGGAAGTTCAGTAGGCCATACTTCAAGAAGGCTGATGGGACTAGAGTCAAATTGGAAATCAAAGATTATGTGCCATATCTTCCCTCGGGAGACGGTCGGGTTCCTGCATCCGTTGGCGTTCCATTTAGTTGGGATAATGCCACCGGGAACGGGAGGCCCAGTCACGTGACCATGCCAATTCGTCCATCCATGGTTGGAACTGAATCGGAGGGTGAGGATGAAGGTTATTCCCCTGAATTTGATGATGAGGAATTACCCCGTCATGACGAGGATGAGGATTTAGCAGTTTCAGAGGAAGATGACTTTGCGGCTGCGTATCCTAGAGAATTAGCTCCATTGCCACCCGCTGCCGAAACGCCTCGAGGGGAACCTCAAGAGCCTGACACCGACGTCGAGGTTGTGGAGGATCATCTCGTTCCTGAACCTGCCGCTGAACGACGGGATCGGGGTGAAGCTGCGTTGAGGAGGGAGGCACAGACTCTTAGGCGCATGATGACGCGTACTCCTAAGAATCCTTTCTGTGAAACATGTAAGCGTGCCAAGATGACCAAGCCTACTAGGCGTCATAAGGGGGGATCCGAAACTGTGGATGCCGTGAATTTTGGTGACCACATCGCTGCCGACCATCTTATCACCCGGGATGAAGAAGAGAAATCCATTGATGGAGACAGGGATGCTCTAATCTTCAAGGATGTAGCTACCAACTTCAGATGGGTTTACCCGGCTGCTAAGAAGTCAGCGCATGATTGTATGATGGCATTTCAACACTTTGTCAAACCTGACGAGAAAGTTGGAGTGTTCTATTCGGATAATTCTCTGGAAATCATCAAGGCATGTGAGAAGATAGGATGGAGACACAATACAAGCGTCAACTACGTTTCCAAGACCAATGCTGTTGCCGAGAGAAACGTGAGAACGGTCACAGATGGTACACGAGTCAACCTTGAACAAGCTGGACTTCATCATAGCTATTGGCCTTATGCTGCTAGACACTGGTGTATGTCGCACAACATTCTTGAAGATCCAGATCAGAAGCCTCCATGGAGTATTCGATTTGGGGAGAAGTTCAAGGGACCATATATTCCATTTGGAGCTCGAATCGACTACTGGATTGGACCGAAGGCCAAACCGAAGAGCGATCTGAGGTTTGATCCCACTTCAAATCCAGGAATCTTTTTGGGTTATGCCATTCAAGCCGGTTTCACGTGGAGAAATGAGTACTTTGTGGTTTCACTCAAAGAATTGAACGAAGCTGACTTCAACCAACCTGTTAAGGTCCGTAGAGTGAATCAATTTACTGTTCCAGATGGTAAAATCATGTTCCCTATGAAAGGTAGGTATTTGGCCATCAGGGAAGGACTTATGAAACAACTTGAATCAGAATCCGATCTCAGCAAGTTAGACGCGGACACCATCATGGAGCTGATCGAGGAGACGGAGCAGAGCCCCAGGCAACTGCCCGAGGAATCGAGGCACGAGAAGTCCGCAGGAGAAAGGGAGTTTGATGCAATGGTTGAAGCGCATGGTCTATCGCCCGTAGGACATGATGATGCGGGGGGTGAACCCGAAGTTGAAGCTGGAGATGATGATCCGATCGAGATGATTGATGTCATAGACCCAATCACTGGTAAAGATGAAAAGATACCGAAGGATGACCCTTCTCTGTACAGTTCCAGTGGATTCAAAGCTAGGAGATACAAAGGATCATCCAAACCTGATCACATCCCAACCTTCTTATGGAGAGCTGCATCTAATTCGGAGCGTAGTAGAGCGAAACATCAAGCCATGCTACGGGAAGCTGCCAAGAAACACGAAGGTGCTGTAGTTCTACATGAGAAACTCAGTAAGGCAATTGCTGCGAAGTTGAAGGAGAGACACATTGATGAGAATAAATCTGTTGCGAACCATGATGAAAGAATTCCCGCTATGCCAGTTAGGAGTGTTGACCCTGACATGCCGGATGGGAATCCAGGCCATCGTGATAGGATCGATCAGCAGGACCGCTATGCCAGTTAGGAGTGTTGACCCTGACATGCCGGATGGGAATCCAGGCCATCGTGATAGGATCGTGCAGCAGGAACACTTAGCTTATCATCATGTCATGATTGCTTTGGTTGCCCGACCTGTAGGTCAGAAGGAAATCAACTCAACTCCTGAAGCACAGGCTTCCCTCGACAAGGAATGGCAAAACCTCGAGAACAAACATGCATGGGATTTGTCTATTGTGCGTGAATGGGGTGATGTTTCTGCCGAGGCAAGAAAGGCTGGTAATAAAGTACATGTT
Source organism: Symbiodinium kawagutii (assembly GCA_009767595.1). Classification (NCBI taxonomy): domain Eukaryota; class Dinophyceae; order Suessiales; family Symbiodiniaceae; genus Symbiodinium; species Symbiodinium kawagutii. The sequence continues at coordinate 51,276 of VSDK01017248.1, read as the reverse complement.
GGGAGGGTGTTCGAGATCTGCGTTGAGAAAGGTAGCGAACTACCCAAAGGTGACCCCTTACGGAAGTACAAGGGCCGAACTGTCTTTCAGGGAAACAATGTGAAAGATGAGTCGGCTGATGTCGCTTTGTTTGCTGAGTTGGGGAGCTCACCGGCCAACATGGAAGCGGGAAAGACATTGGACGCTTATGGTTCAATGCCAGGTAACAAGACTAGTCAGGCGGACGGCAAACAGGCTGACACCCAAGCCTTGATGCAGGGAGTACCCACTTGGACCCGGTTACCAAAGAATCGCTGGCCCAAAGACTGGAAACATAAATTTTCAGATCCCGTGGTGCTACTCGTATTGGCATTATATGGCCACCCTGATTCGGGGGGTTTTGGCAAAAGCATTGTGAGCGAATGCTGTTCTCCGTTGGCTTTCATTCATTGTATCCTGAGTGTTGGCCCTCTATGTTTTGGCATCCAACTTTAAAGCTGCTACTAGCCGTGTATGTAGACGATTTCAAAATGGCTGGGCCTGCTGAGAACATTGATGCTGGGTGGAAACTCATTGCTTCTAAGATCGACATGGATTCTCCTGAAGAGTCTGGAAGATACTTAGGCTGTGAACACATTGTGACTAAGAATGTTCAACTTGATAAGTCACACCATCCGTTTGCGCATGTCTTTGATTCATCGGTGCCAGACCCAAGTGTCAAGCCTGCTGCGGTGGGGAGCCGGACGAAGGATTACTGGGAACATGTGCCCGAACATGGTGTCATGGTTCATCACCACGTTCAACCTAGGAAGAAATTTATGGATGTTCCTAAGGATTGCCCCGGTTTCACCTTTGGACCAACTCGGATAACATCCTACTCACCGTGCAGCAGGTCAGATCAAACCATTGAAGTCTCACACGACCTGGGGAACCAATGTCCTTCAACACCGAATTGTTGGTGGACTGGCAAAACTTATTTCTTTGATTCATCAGTCAAAGACCCCATGAGCGCTGTGGCTGCGACCAAGATAATTCGCAACAAATCAAAGGCAAAGAAAGCTGCACGAGCACAAGGTTTTACATTTCTTGATGAGCTAGAGCCTAACAAACCCGGATGTATGAACAACAAAGTCAACGTGGTGCATTTTGACATGTCACAATTTCTCCACCAGTGCTTGGATAAGTATAAAGAACTTGCTGGAAAAGACATCACCTTCAAGAAAGTGGCTACACCATTTCATGACGACAAGATCGCTCGACCCGTCGGTTCTGAATCAGAAAGCCGGGGGGAACTCCAGCCAATCGCTTCAAAGGTGCGTATGAAGGTATTTTTTGCTGCACGGATGGCCCGTTTCGACCTGCTGAGAGCTACACAGGGACTGGCAAGCCGCGTGACTAAGTGGTCTACAGAGTGTGACAAAGCCCTTCATCGATTGATGTGCTACATTCATACCACTGTGGATCTCAAGATGGCTGGATTCGTGGGTGACCCTGTCGACAAATGCAATGTTTGGCTTTTCGCTGACTCAGATCATGCTGGAGAGCACGACAACAGATCTACCTCAGGGTGTGTGCTTGCTCTTGTTGGACCCAACACTTATTACCCATTGACTGCTTTCTCCAAGAAGCAGACCTCCACCGCTATGTCATCAACCGAGGCCGAGGTTACCGCTGCCAACTTAGCTGTTCGTGCGGTGGGGCTTCCTTCCTCTTGCCTGTGGTCAGTCCTCCGGAATGCGGGGGGTGATACCGCACAAACAGTGCATAGCATGGTGGAAACCAGTGCCAAGAACAAGAAACATGACTACTGGGAACACAAACCATTCACAAATGAATTGATTCGAGTTCATGTTGAACCCCGAAATCACTCCTATTCACCCGATGAGTCATGCCCTATCAATTCTGGGAATCTTGCTAGGCAACGGTACACTGTTATGAAGGACGGAAAAGGTGAAGTTCATGTCGATTTGACTTGGGATTGGACCATGGAGTCAGGAAAGGATGTTGATTTCCAATGGACCGGAAAAACGTACTTTCGTCTTCCCGGGCCGAACGAGATTGACTACGGACTTGAAGCCAGGGAGATCCGAGCAGCGAGCACAGATTTTCAGTACTTGGGAGATGAGAGGACTGGAGATCAGGGATTGAAGGTGGTAGGACCGAACAGTCTTGAAATTGTTTTCCTTGAAGATAATCAGGCGACCATTAGAATATTGGAAAGTGGTAGGTCACCATCATTTAGACACACGGATAAGACACAGAGATTGAACTTGAGTTGGCTTGCCGAACAGTTCAGAAGAAAACATTTTGGTCTTGTCTATGTTGCGTCATCCCTTCAAGCCGCTGACATATTCACCAAACCATTCACCAACAGTGAAAAGTGGGATACCGCGTTGAAGCTTATGTCCATTGGCTCCGTTCCGGAAACCAAGGCCAAACCAGCTTGCGCGGGGGAACCTTTGCGCCAACAGTCTGAAGCTCATGACCGAATCATCATTGAGTTCTGCTGTGGTCCAGAGTCTAAGTTGGGAGATACGTCACGGAAACCCTCTCATGGATGTAAGGTCGTCAGATGTACTGAAGACAGAGATGTCACTGTCAAGCAGAATAGAGTTTTGATTCAGAAAGAAGTCATGAAACTCTACCACTCATCTAGACCGCCAAAGTGTCCTATCCTTGTATGGGTCAGCATTCCTTGCACGGGGGGAACGTCATGGAGTTATGTCAATTTGCAACACGAATCTGCTAAACTGAAGGTTGAATATCACCGCCATGTATTTGATAGAATCTGGTCTTCATTTGTTGACTTCTACAATGCCATTCGCCACTTGAATCCAATGATCGCGATCGAACGGCCAAAGGGTTGTGTATACTGGAAGTTCGAACGTGTTGAGAAGTTTGTCAATCGATACAAGCTTGAATATGCTGAGTTTGATGGATGCATGTTTGGTATAGTCGACCAAGAAGGTAACCCCATTAAGAAGCCTTGGATGGTCAAATCCGACTGCATACCACTTCTTGACGGGCTACACGGAGAAACATGTGATGGATCTCACGATCATGTTCAGGGTAGGGGAACATCATTGAAGGAAACTGAAACCTACTCTTTTAAGTTGACAGATCGAATCCACACTCTCTTTCGCAGAGCTACCAGCGTCAAGCAATCATCAGCACTTCTCGCAGTTCGTGCACCTCGGAAGATGGCTGCCACTACTGATCGTCCAGCTCACTTGACCACTCCTCAGATCTTCGACGAGGAAGGCAATGTCACCTGGGTCGGCAATACTATGGCCGCGGTGAACGCTGGTGCATTCAATGTGGACGCCGGTGGGAACATCGTGCCTGAGTATGGAGATGTACCCACCGATGACTCGCGTGGCCCCAACCAGAGGAACTGGCACAACTTGACTGCCACTATCATCCTGGAAGGAGCCGCCGCAGCCCGGAACGTCAATTTCGAAGCAGTGGCCCGTGATATCATCGAGATGTCCGATCTGGAAGGCAATGTGGACTCCATCTTTGAGGATGTGTCCCCGCTTGACGCTGCCCTCTTGAAGGGAGTTCGGCCATTGCAGCTGAACGGACTGATATGCCCGGGGGAACCTGAGGTCAACTATGTGTCTTCGGGAGATTCCACGATGGCACTCGTTGATTTCGAGGATGGCCGTGCGGCAACTCGTCGCAATGTTGGGGAGTACATCAAGGAAGCTCCTCAGGGCCTGTTGATCCAACCGGGAACGGTCTGGCATGATATGCATTGGGGTCGAGGACTGACAGAGATTGTCGATGGGATCGAGAACTCTCTGACCAAGTTGAAGACTCGGAATTGCAAGCCAGCTGTCATTGTCGTGACCTACTCTGGGAACGACATCTACGGTGCCCATGGCTTTGTGGGATGCGACTGGATTGACTCAGGTTTAGTCCATCGCAATCCACGATCTCGATCAGCCGCGGAAGCGTTGCTGCAGGAGCGTGTCGAGAGACACTATACTGCACTTCATCGCCTGGCGGAGTTGAACAATCGTCCTGACGTGGCGTCGGTCGCTGTGATCATGCCATGTTACGCGGAAGCGTTCAACCTACCTCGTGGATTCCAGGAACAAATGATCAGGGAGGGCAGATCCTTGATGCAGGCCGGAATCCCCATCTTCCACGGGACGTCGATGTTGAAGGCGACTACAAGGTATGATCACCTTCACATGCAGAACACGGCTCACAACCGTGCCCAAGCAATCCCTTTTCACGCAGCGGTGGCCCGCTTTGCCTATGGAGTGTTTAGACTCCGTGCTTGCAAGCCACTGGTGGACAGGAGCCGACGTCGCGGGGAACCGCAGATCCAATCCATCGCCGAGGAACCGGACTGGAAGGAAGTTGAGATCTGGGTGTCCAACACGGAGATGGGCGAGGAAATTTTCATCCCTGAAACTCAGAAGTGGCCTCGCGACAAACCAGTACCGAGCAAAGAGGAACAGATTGCTCGCCTGACTGAGGCCATGCATCAGAGGAGGGCTGGAACTGGTCAAGTTGCTGAGCCAGGCCAGGGAGCCGTTTGTCCGGCTTCGGTCCTTGCCGCAATTGACATTGTTCCGCCCGGGGAACCGGAGCGCTTTCAACCTGGCGAAGAGAATGAGAATCCAAAGGAAGTCACCATCGAGGACCAGAGCATCATTGAAGAGATGCTGAGACCCCAGCTGGAGAGGTTCAAGCAAGTTCCTGATGACGAGGACGCCGAGGACAGTGATGATGAAAAAATTCTGTTTCACGACCCTATCGTGGCAGGCTCAATTCACTGGAAGCGGATCAATGTTGAATCCCGCAAAAAGCGCGTCAACAAGATCTTCGGTGTCAACTTCGATTTCCGAGGTTGCGGTGAGATTCACGTCATGGGGAACCAGGACCTAACCAAGGGCGAGACGTTGATTGAGGAAGCGATGCCCATCACTGATGAATGCAACGCAATCATCCGACGGTACATGCCCAAGCCGGCTGAGGAGTCTGAGACCAAGGTGAAAGAGGAGAAGGACGAGACGGCAGATGTGGAGATGGCGGAAGAGAGCAAGGATGTTGAGATGGCCCAGCCAGTTGATGCTCCGAGTGCACCTCCTTTGGTCAATCCAAAGGGATCGGTGGCGAAGTTTTTGCAGCCTGAGAAAAGCACTGAGGAATCAGCTGCGCAGACGGAGCCCCAGTCCGAGCCTCCTTCGAAGATGCAAGATCCTCCATCCCAAGCCCTGCCGAAGCGGAAGCTCAAGCCTAAGGCGGCTGACAACTTGACTCCCTGGAGTAAGATGAAGGAACCATTACCTCCTGATTCCCCAAGGACTGTCGAACGGCAAGCCAAGGCCAAAGCAGTTGCAGCATCGAGTTCTGCTACAACTCCACCTCCTGCGAAGTCTCAGAGCAGCTTCCGGTTCTGGAAGCTCAAGTGCTGCACCTGGGAACAGGTTGCCTTCAGGATCCAAGGACTACTACAAGGCGCCAGAAGTTGTGGGCAAGTGCCCCCCAATCCCAGCGCCAATCGCATGAGGACTCAGCTGACGACAGACGACCTCTTTGGTGTCACACCCATGGGTAGGTTGCCTGATCACCTCTTCAAGACCTCCAAGAGATTTTCTGGCCTTCTGAGAGGCTATGACCATGTCCGAATGAAGAGCTACCATCGCTACACACCTCCACCATTTGACCAGGACCTGTATCTGGAGTTTGAGGGGTGCTTTGCGTTCCTGAGAGGAGTTTTTGATGCCACGCTGACGCGGGAGGCCTTGTACACGATCCTGAGATCGAATCCAAGGTACGCAGTCGTCATCGAGCATGCCTGTCGGGGGGAACTTTCTGACCTTTCTTTGCCGTACCGCATCAAGAAGGTCAAGGCTCTTCAAGGACATGAACAGACCCTCATCGCCAACATGGGCACCCAGTCACTGGCACTGAGAGTTCTTACACTGGACCCACAGTTCGAAGCACAGAAGCTCGACGATGGGCAGTTTCCCCGAGAGCCCAAGTACGTAGCCTTGTTCAAGGACATCCTGGAGGCGGACATCAAGATCCGCTACCACTACACCCAGGTGTCGAACTACTATGGCATTGCGGAATACGGACTCTATCCCGGCGGGAACGCCTCGGGCAAAGCTCATGTGTACTTCACCAAGAGGTCACCATGGGATCTTCAGGGCAAAGAAGCAGGAGCCAGGGCGAACCAGCCGTTGAGCTCGCCCTGTACTATGGCTGCCGCATGTGGAAACCAGAGCCGGTGCAATCATATCGTTGGACTGGGTCCCCAACACCTGCATCATGTATGCTTTTGACTCAACTCGGCACACATTCATGTGGGCCAATTTGGGCTACGGCGGGTTCAAGAAATACCTCCAAGACTTGCAATCGAAGGCGAATTAACTTGGAATGGTATGAGAATGAACAGCTGCAGGGAACTGCTGGCCATCGGATCTTGGAAGAGTACTCAATCTCCGCGTGTGAAGGAGTTCACAACAAGATCCTTGATGACTATGGCCGATGGAAGACTCAAGTCACTCTGCATCACACCTTCATCCACGGAGGCATCGAGCAATTGTCTTTTCCGGTGGTGGACGAGAATCTCCCCAAGGCAGAGCAAAGACCGCTGAACTATCGCAAGGTGGACGTCGTCAACAAGAAGCCGTTCACTGACTCGTTCAGCATGGAGCTCACACCGAGAGATTTTCTTGAACGTCGCCTTGACAGGTTTGACCATGATGAACATGATCCAGCCTTGGCAGCGAACAGGAATTCATGGAAGTGTGTGACCTTGATTGTCATTCCTGACATGTTTTGTCCACGATGCAATCATCGAGTCCTTGATGGTCAGCCCGTTTGCCAGAGGTGCGGCCTTGTCCTTGCTACCATGACTGACATGAGGAAAGCATGCCACGTCAATTGCTTGGAAGAACTGGCCGAGAACCTTGGTTTCGTGTTGACATTGGATCTGGTCGGGGACGACACAGCAATGACAAGAGGCTCTACCCAAGCAAAGGAGAACCGAGGCGCAGTCTCAGCTCTTGCTGTCATCACAAAACATGCGAAGAGCTATGACAAGCAGGCAACGAAGCTCAAACTTCAACGCCTGCGTGACCGCATGGCCATCGACCCTTTCTTTGCTTTCAACTGTGCCACTCAAGACATCACTCCAGCCGCTCTGGACTTCATCGAGAGGTTGGCGCATTCGAAGATTCCAGACCCGAAGAGAAGCAGGTCGGAAATTTTGGGTGAGACCAAGTTGAGGAGATTCGAAGCCAAAATGTTGGTGGTCATGGATTTTCAACCTGGTGATGAGATGGACCTGGATCGCTCCTGCCTCATCTTTTTCAGAAACCGGTTCTTGATCGAGGCCAGTGCAATTTGCTGTACTCTACGCCGGGGTGACCCCTGTCCAGCGGTTCGAGGTTCAAGGCTTTGTCAAGAATTTCTACCACGAGAGCACCGACCCACAAGTCATTTATGAGCAGCTGCGGCTTAGTGTGCAAGAGCAGTTCTCGTTTGGCAACGTGAAGACAGAGGTGCGTGGGGGAACTCATGCCATGCCGGCAATGAGGCCTGATGATCCGGCTGAGAATCCGGCCAGAGTCGCAGTGCCATCTTTTGAACTTGGTCTTGAGGGCCACATGGGATACACTGCGCAAGAATGGAATGAATACTATTCTCAGTGGTCTCCGGAGGAATGGGAACGATGGACAACTAACAGGCAACTTCGTGATCGAGCCTACCGTCAGGACCATCGTACCGGATACTGGAGTGATTGGCAGAGAGACTACCAATGGAGGCGCTGAATGCAGGACGGAAGTCCTTGCCAGAGGACTTCATCAACTGCACTGAGCGCATGGCGGAAGCCTTTGCCAAGCAGAGGCATTTCAACATACCAACCTTCAAAGTAGTCAGTCCGAAGTAGCTTGTAGATGCATCGGGATTCAAAGCCAACTTGTTGCATGAATTTTGCCTTTAAGCACAAACATTGAATTTGGCTGTAGGCGTTCTGATCGTCTTTCGTGCCTGAATCCTATATTGCACTTCAAGTGATTTCTTTTGTGCCTAAGTTGAGCGGAAGCTCTTGCCTTGAGTGAAGCCTCAGGAAGAGATTCATCAATTCAGCCCTTTGGCAAAGTTCACATCTGGTAGCTGCATGTCTGCTGAGCGGAAGCTCTGGCCTTGATTGAAACATCAGGCAGGGATTTCATATGCAGTTGCTCAGTAGCTGTGATCGAATTTAATATTGTTTTGCGGATGAAGCTCCCTCTAGCGAACGCAAGGAGCCATTGCCACATGGAAATGTGTGCCTATGTAAAGGGCCGATTTCCTCTTTTTGCATTGGCATCCGCACACGAGCATTGGTTGAGCATAAAAGGTGTTCTGCTGCCCTGAGCATACGACTTGGCATCCCTTCGTGCATTCCTTGTCAACTGCACATGTGAGCTGCATTGAAACTTTGCTGTGACTAAGGTTGAAGATGCTGCGCTTAGGCACGGGGTTTATGGGAGAGGCTGGATTCCGAGACCCTGGTTCGCCAATTTTCACAATGTAGCATTGTATAGTTCGCAGCTTCACCCCATGTATAGTTACGCCGCACGGGGGGTGTTGTTGCTACATTTAACTTTTAACTTTAGCACGTTTTACACATATAGCTCACCATGTTACTTTGGCTCAAGACAAAATAGCGTGCGCTGCTTTAACCTACTAGTGTTTGTGGCCCCTTAGTGGTTGTTCACTAATATCTACACGTACACACACACACCACACATATCATCACATATCTAATACTCCATGTGCACGCGCATACGACGAACGCACGCACGCACGCAGGGACACACACACACACACACGCACTCATAAATACACAGGCGCACACACACACACCTGTATGTATATACATACAACTATTTCATTGATTTATCTATTTATTTGTTTACTTGCGCCGCCTGGCAGCTGGGGGTCACCATGGGGCTGTCTTGCACCGTGGAATGCAGAAGTGGAGATAGGCAAGGAGAGGATAGCTTTGACGTGGTGGGCATGGGTGTGTTTGGGGTGAGAAAGTGCTCAAGTTGAGGAAAGTCATTGGTCAGGTTGGGCTATTGGGGTCCCATGTCGTGGAAGTCCGCATGTTGGGGCCATGTTAATGCCATTTGGAGTGATATTCCCTTTTGAATGAAGGCCCGAGAAGGCTCTCCTTTACATCCAAAAATAGTTCTGAAATGAATGCACGGTTTTTCCGTGTACATCTTGGAGCCACGGTAGGGCGAGTGGGGCCGCATCTTGGCATATGTGCGGTGAATGTTGCGGCTATTGGGCCCCATGTTGGGCACATCTTGGTGGATGTTGGGCCTATGTTGGGGAGCCGTCTTGATCCATACGCACCTGATCCTGGCCCATGTTGGACTTATGTTGGGACAAATCGCTTTCGAAACAACCTTAAACACAGTGGGTTTTAGGGCAAAAACCGTTTTTTTTTCCTGGGCACATCTTGGCGCATGCTGGGGCCACGTTGGGGCAAGTGCGCCCCTTGTTGGCCACATCTTGGCATATGTTTCGCCGAACGTTGGGCCATGGGACGCCATGTTGGGCCCATGTTGGGCTCATTTTGGGGCATATAGTCAAGTCCAGTTGGACCAGTCTCGCTGAAAAGTAATTTTTCAAAAAACCTAAAAAACAGCAGATTCTAGAGCAATAAAGCCCCCCCATCGACGGTTAAAGCAGTTCCACAGATCGTCAACAGCATCTGCAAGGACACACCCTGCACCTTCGGTGCGGGTGGATTCGTTTATCTACTCATTTGGCTATTTTCTTTTAAGTTAGATCATGTGCATATACATACATGTAGTGTGTGTGTATTATTTATATACATATGCATGCATGCAAATTTTGACATTTCTTCATACACGAGTTTCCCTTCACAGCTCAGGAAGGCGCTTGCCTGGCATTGCAGGATGAGTGGGAGAGTCTCTTGGCTCAGTTGGACCATTTCTTGCCGCGATCTTTGGAACGTTTGGGGATGCGGATGCCGTGCGCCGAGCGAGCTGAGCTCTGTAGATTACTGACTTCGCTCGACGCCAAATGGGCTGATTTCGAGCACTGCTACATCATGGAGATTGTGAGGGTTCAGCATGAAGCCAAGGGACTTGTAGCCAAGGCGATCGAGGTGGAAGAGATGCTAACGCATTTGGAACTTGAGGACGAAGATGACAGTGCCGACTATCAGTTTCATGTTGGGGCGCTGGTGTCCTGCATTTCGCAGCTCAACATAGCAGCCAATTTACATAGAAAGACGTTCGATGAGCTGACAGCCGACATTTGGGAGAACTCGGCAGCCCTTCTGAAGATGTGCTCCATCGATCCAGACACCCCTCTGCAAGCGGTACGAGTCATAGCTCAGCAGGTCTTGCTGTCCCTCGAGGAAGTTCGGCAGTGCTTGAGAGACATGCGTGGCAAACTCGACGAAGTGAACCCACAGCTGTGTCACAATGAAGACCTGGTGAACAGCCTAATTAGATGGGAAGAGGCCTGGATTACAGGTGCTCGCTATATTCAGACTCGGTCAGTGTTGGCAGCGTTGTGCAAGCTGGTTCCGAGATTGTTGATGGCCACGCACAAGTCACCGACTTTTGCTCAGATGTGTGCCAACTTTGATGCAGAGCTCTTCCTGGTGTTGCCCAGAATTGTTTGGCTTTCATACTTCGAGAATCCTGAGGGGCAAAGTGCCTTGATTTCAAACTTGTTGCCACATCGGTTTGTCCAGGTGCCTGTGTACTCAGAGCTGCGGCAGAGGGCTGGAGAAGCACAGCTGCAACGCCTCCGTCGTCAGCGAAGTGAACCAGCCCTTGGGGAAGCATTGGAGCCTGAACTGGCAGTGTTGGGTACAGACGCAGCTTTGAAATCAATGCAACGAAAGTTTAACGAAGTGAAACTGCTCCTAGCTGCCGCAAGCAGAACACCAGATATCATTGGTCCTGCTGGGCCTGCCGATGCCATTTGGGGTATCCTTCTTCAATCTGCCGTTCGTGGCACAGTGGATGCCGATTTATTTGTAGCTCGGAGCAACTTTTTGTATTTCTATTTTGGTATTTAAGACGGGCATTGGAGGTCGTTGGACTAAATCCCATTATTTCCTCATCCGAATTTTGGGAAGCTAAACATCTGGGTTGCTGTGTGAAGACTGTTTGCACAACCATGCTTCTGTTCGGGCAATTGTCTACAGTATATCTTTACGCATTTGTATGTACATGTATGTGCTATGCATGTACTGTATTTATTCCACCTATCCGAACCAATCCTGGCACCACAGGACGAGTTGTTGCCCCACAAATCTGCAGTCGCTGCCTCGGCGTTGGAAGACTTGATGCGACAGCTGGAGAGTTGGAGCATGGAGCTGCAGCGCCACTGCCCTGAAGAGCCTTGGTGCTGCGAAGCTCCACCAGCCCCATCACTACTTTGAATCAGCTGATGACTACTTGGAACAGCTGGGGAATCCATGGGAGTCCAAAGTACTTGGAAACTGCTAGGAAAATTCCTCCAAAAAAATGCTAGGAACTGTACTGCCTGCGGCCTCGGAACTGGTGGCATTTGGCTAAGGATTGGAATGAGTGCGTCAATGCTCTAATGAAATGCCTGTCGCAGGAACAAGCTCTGAAGGAAATAGCGATGCTTGAATTCGAGGAGAGTTAGTGAAATTGGATGCACCGGCTTTTCCATGTTCAAAGCTTTTTAATGTTGAGTTGCGGTGAAGTTGCAGTCTGCTGAGATTTTTTCTCACAGGTTTCAGCACACTCCAGAAGAGAGAAGTGCTCCAATTTAGGATTGGCACATGATTTGGGTTGATCCAACCACTTGTAACTTGTAACCCAAAGAATTCCTACAGTATCAATTTCCATTTGTTGTTGCCTATTGTCAGAATGATTGGTTGGTAGTGTGGCAAGAACAATTGGTGGGCAACTCAAGGTGATTGTGCAGCATTTATCGAGCACAGCTGGCTGATTTTGAAGGCGCTCAAGTCGCCCACTCGTCCACCTAGAGCCAGAACCAGAAATCCAAGGGATGAAAAAATAATGAGTCATCATCATGATCATCATTCATCTGCAGGTCACATGCAGAGGGAGCTGAGGCCGTTCTTGCCTTTGGGAGGCCTCAGTCCTACATTGACTCTTCGCGTCTCTTCACTTTTCACCGGCAGAGTTTTTGGTGATTTCAGTGGGGGAAAGTTTCTTGTGATCTCATCGGTTCCAGATCACTTACTGCATGCGCAGCGCTGTTTGCATTTCGTGTGAGCGCTTGCTGCTCGCATGATTCACGTCGGCTGGCTTTGGTTCGCAGCTCAAGCCGGCGCAAACATAGCAATTTCAGCCCCAAACTGAAATATCACACTTCACACTGTAGCCTGCAGCCATCGCAAGCTTCATCCAACAGACCACTTGCGATTTCAACTTTTCCCACGTCACACTTAGGGACTTAGGGATTTGCCATTCGGTGCTGCTCGTCCGTTTGCACGGGCACATCACATTGCCACCCTGGCTCATACACCATCATCAAATAGATTTGCCCCAGAGGCACTTTTCCAGGCGAGATGCCACCCAAGAAGAAGAGGCAAGAGAAGGTGGAAACACCTGAGGAGTCCGCTGATGAAGCTGAGAACTCAGATTCGGATAGCGAACCAGAGCCAAGCAAGCCGGTCAAGAAGAGTGCTTTTGCAATGATGATGATGGATTCAGATGATGACGATGATGAGGATGAGGACGAGGAGGAGGAAGAAAAGTCAGTCCCTTCGCCACAAAAATCCCAGAAGTCCGATTCTCCAAAGAAGAAAAAGGAGGAACTCAGCGAGGAGATGGCCATGTTTGGCGAGAAAAAGAAAAAGAAAAAGAAAGAAGAAAAAGAGGAGAAGGAGGTGAAAGAAGAGAAAGAGGCAAAGAAAGAAAAGAAGGAAAAAAAGGAGAAAAAGGAGGGAAAGGAGAAGAAGAAACGTGCTCCGACAGTATGTGAGGTCATAGACGTCTCTGCCGTTCCAAAGAAGGACAAGCTGAAACTCTGCACGGTAGCTGTTGCCCCTGGAGTAGAGGTGCAGATTGTCACAAGTGCACCCAACATCATGGCCGGCCACAAGTTCATTGCAGCACCGCCCGGTTGTACCACAGCAAATGGAGTTGAAGTGAAGGTCGCCAAAGTTGGCGGTATTGAAAGCGCAGGTATGTTCTGTGGTCCCAAGGAGATGGGATGGGACACTGATATTCTTGATGGCGATCTGGCCGTGATGCTGGCAGATGCGGCTGAAGTGGGCAGCCTAGCACCTGCCTATGAGGAAGCCGTGGAAGCATTTCAGGAACGGGAGAAAGAAGCCAAGCGAAAAAAGGAGGAGGAGGAAGCGAAGGCAGCTGCAGCAAAGGCTGCAGCCAGTGCCAAGGATGATAAGAAGGGAAAGAAGAAGAAAGGCCTGCGCCCAACAACATAGGGCACCCATGGGCATCCCAAATCTTTAAACCAGCTCAGCATTTTTGAAGCACTGACATGTCTTCAAAAGCATCCTAGGCTACGACATGCTACGGCATGCTACGGCATGCTACGGCATGCTACAGCATGCTACGGCATAGGTTTGTCCGTTGGGGTGAGTTGGACCATGGGGATGCCATGGTGTCCCTGTCAGGTCCTACCACACTCACGTTTTGTGCGGCACATCGGTCATGTTTGCCGTGTCTCACAGGCTTCGGCGGTCCATCAAGGTGTGTCCCATGTCTTGTATTGGTACGGGGAGCTTGTTGTCACATTGTTGAGTTGGCCATGTTTCGGGGATGTGCCAATCGATGTTCCGCCAATCCCGTGGTTGAATGTTTGCTGTACGTGCCATGTCCGGATGTCCCCATCCACAATGTGATGCACTCCAGTCGTGCGGTGTTGGGTTTGTGGTATGCGCTGATTGGGGTCTCATTTAATTTCCACGTTTTGCACTGACATTTTCAGCTGTACGAGTTCTTGCTTCTGAATTCTTACGGCTCACATTTGTTGCTGCCGCGTTTGTACATCCTTACGGGCAAACCCATTTGCTGCAATCAGAAATCTTTGACGAAGGATTCAGCGGAATTTGCTGGTCGGTGTTTGTCCAGTCTTGTCTCCCGTCAAGGCTGTGCGTAGTCGCTGCCGCATTGTCTCCCAGTCTTGTCTCTTGTGCTAATTCTTTTCGTGGGCTGCTCTGCGATGTCCCGTCGCTGCCGCCATGTTAGTTTGTCATTCTGAATGAACAACCTAGCGAATTTAGCCTCGCGCCAAATTTTGTTGCTGCATTTGACTCTGACCAAATCAGAGTTCGTCGTTCATCAGGTAAGGCTGCAAAAGAAGATGATGAAGACTTGGATGATGTCTTCGCAGAATTCACTCAAAGTGCTCCAGCCGAAGAAAGTGCCCCTGCAAAGTCCGCAGCCCAAAAGAAGAAGGACAAGAAGAAAGGCGGCAAAGCTGCTGCAGATGCTGGCGATGATGACTTTGATGCCGCACTTGACGAGTTCAAACCTGAACCAGCGGCTGCAGCAGCGGCCCCGCAAGCGGATGAAGACAAAGATGAAAGTGCAGGAGGCCCAGCTGCAAAGTCCGCAGCCCAAAAGAAGAAGGACAAGAAGAAAGGCGGCAAAGCAGCTGCAGATGCTGGCGATGATGACTTTGATGCCGCACTTGACGAGTTCAAACCTGAACCAGCGGCTGCAGCAGCGGCCCCGCAAGCGGAGGAAGACAAAGATGAAAGTGCAGGAGGCCCAGCTGCAAAGTCCGCAGCCCAAAAGAAGAAGGACAAGAAGAAAGGCGGCAAAGCAGCTGCAGATGCTGCCGATGATGACTTTGATGCCGCACTTGACGAGTTCAAACCTGACCCAGCGGCTGCAGCAGCGGCCCCGCAAGCGGATGAAGACAAAGATGAAAGTGCAGGAGGCCCAGCTGCAAAGTCCGCAGCCCAAAAGAAGAAGGACAAGAAGAAAGGCGGCAAAGCTGCTGCAGATGCTGGCGATGATGACTTTGATGCCGCACTTGACGAGTTCAAACCTGAACCAGCGGCTGCAGCAGCGGCCCCGCAGCCAGAGGAAGACCAGAAAGACAAAGGTGAGGAAGAGGTCTTGGATGCAAAAACTCTGGCTAATCGTAAGAAGAAAGACAAGAAGAAGGCCAAGCAGCAAGAAAAAACTGGAGGCGAGGGCATGTGGGCAGCGCCAGCAGGGCAAGAGCAAGCACCTGAGAGCAAAGAGGCACCAGCCAGCTCGAGCAAGGATGAGGCACCTGCTGCGGCAGCCAAGAAAGGAGCCAAGAAAGAAAGTGCAGTTGTAAAAGCGGCACGTTTGCGGCTCGAGCAGGAACAGAAACTTGCCGAGGAGAAAAGAGCTTTCGAAGAGGCGGAGCGACTTAGAGTCGAAGAAGAACAGAGGCAGATACAAGAAGAAGAAAGGAAGAGGGAGGAAGAGCGACAGCGAAAGAGGGACCATAAAGCTGCAAAGATAGCAAAGCAGAAAGCTGAAGGCACATACTTGACAAAAAAGCAAAAAGAGGAAGAAAAGCGGCGAGCCCAACTGCGCGAACAATTCGGATACGTGGGGCGAGATGATGAGGAGGGCGAGGAGGAGAAGCCGCAGAGAAGGCCCTTGGCGACCAAAAAGAAGAAGAAGCCTCAACGTACAGAGGCAGAGGAGTCCGAAAAGCCAGCAGAGGAATTGCCCGAGCCTGAGCAACCTCAGCAGCCTGAGAAGCCTGAGAAACCAGTCGAGGAGACGAAGGAGGAAGAGGATGATGATGACGATGATGACTGGGAGAAGAAGCTTGAAGAAGAGGAAGCTCAAGAGGAGACCAAAGCTGAAGCTGAAGCAGAGTCAGATGATGACAAGGACAGTGATAGCGACAGCGACAGCAGTAGCAGCAGTAGCAGCTCTTCCTTGACACCTCTACGTTCTCCAGTCATTTGCATCATGGGGTTTCGTGGCTGCATCCAAGTCTTTGGCTCTGCCTAATTTCCCCAGCTCAAATCATTAGCACACCTGGCACCTGGTCGGCCAAAATTGATTCTATTTGTTGGCCTGTTGTAACCCTGAGACCTGGATTTTTCGAGGCTATCATCACACGTTGCCATGGGAATACTCACAAGAGATCTCGCAAGTGTAAATCATTGCCATCGCTTTCCAGAGATTCCGCGTCCAAGGCATGTCGACACAGGTAAGACAAAGCTCCTGGACAAGATTCGCAGAACCAACGTGCAAGAGGGTGAAGCAGGTGGAATCACGCAACAAATTGGCGCCACTTTCTTTCCAGATATTGCACTGGAAGAGCAGACCAAAAAAGTGGATGAAGACTTTGGCTTGGAGGAGGGGCTGGTTTTGAGCATAAGCTGTTTCTAGCCATCCAATCCTTCTCTATCTCGAATGAAAGACTTGTGATGCACTGTTTTGGGGAGGTTCCTGGCGTCCTCATCATTGACACCCCTGGCCACGTCGCTTGTCCCAGTGGAGGGCCTGTTGTAGAGCAGAAGCTTTGGTTCTTTGGGGCACTTTGGGAAGCAGTTGATGGATGCTGATGGTACCAAGGGTCTAAGTTTGCCAACTCCATCGCGTTTACACCTCGGCAGCCGCTGGCTAAGGAGTCTTTCAACAATCTGCGCATGCGGGGTTCGTCACTTGCAGACCTGGCCATTCTGGTCATTGACATCATGCATCTTGATCAACAAGTTGATCTTTGGGCAAGCTTGTCTTTGATCGTCATGGTTATGGACGGAGGTGCGTGCAGTTCTCACCCTATGCGGTATAAACAAGTGAATAAATCGAACAAAAAGGCACATAGAGATATATAGATACTTGTGTCTAAATATAGTAATGAATAGATAGATATAAACAATACAAGTCTGTGTGTGTGTGCGCGCGCTCTTATGTAATGTAATGTAATTTAATGTCATGTAGGTCATGTAATGTCACGTGATGCCACATAATGTAATGTAATGCGATGTAATGCAATGGATACAGGATGATACAGGTAGGTAGGTGGGTACGCTTAGGTACGTACGTACCTATGTATGTATGTATGTATGTATGTATGTATGTATGTATGTATGTATGTATGTATGTATGTATGTAGGTATGTGTAGTCTTCGCAGTCCTCCTTGTTGCCCATTGCCGAGGCATGGACTGGAACCACAAACTGCTTCTTGGCTAACTGGTGGTTCCTTTAATTTCTTGCCACTTGCTGCTCTTGTTTGACCTGGTGCTGTTCAGAAGTCCTTTCGCTGCAGGTTGAGTCACTGGAACTCCTGAAGAAGCGAAAATGTCCCTTCATTATTGCCTTGAATAAGATCGACATTTTGTACAAGTGGAATGCAAAGTCCTACACCAGTGTCCAGGAAGCTCTGGCCAGACAGGAGTCGTCTGTGCGACAGGAATTCCAAACACGCTTCCAGAACGTGGTTCTTCAGCTGAACGAGCGGGGCTTGAACTGTAACCTGCAGCTTGGCAAGATGATCGCAGTCATGATTCCCCCGCCACCTTTAGTTTAACTGTCTCCATCATTGATCCAACAAAAATCCTCAAAGGTGAAGGCATCATCAAGCTTCCCTCTCATCATCCCCAGCAGAATCACCCTCGGAATCATGCTATCCAACAGCATGGCCCACCACAAATTTTGCCCGCACCAAATTTGCAGAGCATTCCACATTTGAACAGTGGCAATAGCTGGGCTACTTTTTCTCAGATGTATTGATTTCCGTATTTGGAATGCCCTTTTCTAGACGTAGACATTAAGGGGGACTGAAACTTGTTTGGCTAATTGAACAGGAATTTTGCATATGCTGTGAGAAGGTTGAAAGCGGATGCAGAAGGCGATTTCCATCAGGTTTTACATGTGTTTGACGAATTCGTACCTAGTAAATCTTTCTTTAACGCAGCACTTAGATGCAGTTGCAGGCTAATATGTAGCAAATTGGCATATGGGCCCGCAACCCTGGGTGATAATAGGCCGGCCGAAAGACAGGCTACACAGTACAATGCATGAACCCAAAACAATGCCCTCATCGCAGCCGAATCGGTTGCACATGCCGGACTCCAGTTCTAGAGATTTTGACTTGTTTTCTCCACCAATTCTCCATCCAAGCCGTCGAAGAAGAAGAAGAAAAAGAAGAAGAAGAAGAAGAAGCAAAAGAAGAAGCAAAAGAAGAAGCAAAAGAAGAAGAGAAAGAAGATGAAGATGAAGTAATCATCATCATCATCATCATCATCATCATCATCATCATCATCATCATCACCATCACCATCACCATCATCACCATCATCACCATCATCATCATCATCATCATCATCATCATCATCATCATCATCATC
>VSDK01017248.1:0-23041 GCA_009767595.1 Symbiodinium kawagutii | reverse complement strand
GTCGTCGTCGTCCTCCTCCTCCTCATCATCATCATCATCATCATCATCGTCGTCGTCCTCCTCCTCCTCCTCATCGTCGTCCTCCTCATCATCATCATCATCGTCGTCGTCGTCCTCCTCCTCCTCCTCCTCATCGTCGTCCTCCTCCTCCTCCTCCTCATCGTCGTCCTCCTCCTCATCATCATCATCATCATCATCATCATCATCATCATCACCAGTGCCATTATTGTCCTTGTATGTCGTGGTTATCCGTCGTGGTTGATCCTGGTTGTCATTGCCGTGACTAGTGAATCGTCCACCAGCTGTCAGCGGTCCAGGTGCGCACTGGCGTTGGAGGACTTGCAGGTCTGCCCGGCAGCACTGCAGTTGATCTGCCGGTGATCATTGGGGGAACCAGTTGGGGGAACCAGTTGGCCACTAACAATGATTGACAATTTCTGTGTACCTTTCATCAGGGAGGCCATTATCCAAAGTATGGACATTTGTGACTTGGAGATTCCTGGTCCAGGCCAGACCTGTGGAGACATTAAGAGATTTCAGCACAGCCTTCGGGCTGCCCGGCTAAGACTTGTTGTGAAGAGATTCTGGTAGCTCAGTGTAGTTTGGAAGACTTGTTCAAGCCAAATTTTTGAGAGCTTGCAATTGTGAGAGTTTTTGAATGAAATGTACTCAGGTAAGATAGGCACATAATCCACAAGACTCGTTGATGGTGGTGTTGATCACTGTTCTGAAGGTAGTCAGGATACATGAAGACGCATCAGACACGTCAGACGCGTCAGATCGATTTGTCTACAGATTTGCTTTCTCGGTGTGTTGGCAGCGCAGCAACACCTAACTGAGGCTTGGAGTTGCTGTTTGGGCTTTGGCAACTCCTTTGGTTCTTGGAAACTTGCAAGCAACTTGCACCATGAAACTTTTTCGACTTGTCATTGTGGTCTTGAAGCATGATTCAACTTGATATGGGTAAGATGCATGGATGATCCAACAGGATGTGGATTGCCCCAAACAGCACATGCCGTGGCATAGTCAGATGATACAGATGGGTTCCAGTGGGGTCCGGTATTCGCGCCGCTTCGCGGCTAGGCCGCCCGCACCGTGGAATGCAGAGTGCAGCACCACAGATAGTCAATGAGGGCAGGTGCTGCAAGACACATTGAACATCGTTGAGCCATATCGGGAACATATCGGAACCATCTCCACCCCATGTTGGCCTAAGGTTGGATTACCCGACGCGCACTCATTTGCAGCTCAAAATGTTGGGCAAGCTTTGGCACATGTTGGGCTCACATTGGACCGCATCACTACATTTTGGCCTAAGGTTGGACTCACTGAAGCGCACTCATTTGCGCCCGAAAATGTGGCGTCAAATGAGTCGGCTGTTTGGCGTGCTTGTCCGTCGTTGTCGCTGGGGCCTATTGGGAAACATTGCCGCGCTGCATGGGCCGTTTGGGCCATGTCGGGCAGCTCTTGCCACGTTTTGGGGCACGATGAGCCCATCTTGCAACAGGTTGGGTCGTTTTGGCCCGTGTTCGGCGCATGTTGAGCCCATCTTTGCCCATCTTGGGCCCATGTTGGCCCCATGTTGGCCCATGTTGGCCCCATGTTGGCCCCTTGTTCGCCCCTTGTTGGGCCATTTTGGCATGATGTTGGACCAAACTTGCCGACAAGGCACATTTGAAAAAACGTCAAAAACAGGGGATTCCAGATAAAAAGAGGTGGGGCAAACCGGTCCGAGGGAAAGCTGTGCCGCGTATCCTCGATGCCAGCTGCAAAGTTGCAACCGCCGCTGGCGGCACTTGGGGCCATTGCGCACGATGTTGGACACATCTTGGCGTATGTTCAGACCATTGTTGCGGCATTGCAGCCTATGTTGCGTAGGTCTTGCCAGATGCCGGAGTTGTGTTGAGGCTATGTAGGCCGATCTTCACCACCTGGGGCCCAGCTTGGCATCGAAGTTAGCTCCATGTTGGGCCTATGTTGGAGTTGTGTTGGGCTAAAATGAGGGCCTGTAACGCGAACCTTGCCGACAAGTTGTTTGACAAAAACCATGAAAAACAGGAGGTTTTCATTCAAGAAATGTTCTTAAAGAGATGAGTGAGAGCATGCGCGAACCATGTGATGCACAGCTTGGCATATGCGCCGCGAATGTTGAAGCCTTTGGGCCCTATGTGGGGCAGCTCTTGCCAGATGTTGGGGCATGATGAGCCCATCTTGCGGCATGTTGGGCGCATGTTGGGGTCATTTTGGCCCAGGTTCGGCGCATGTTGAGCCCACCTTTGCCCATCTTGGGCCCATCTTGGCCCATCTTAGGCCCATGTTGGCCCCATGTTGGCCCCTTGTTGGCTCCTTGTTGGGCCATTTTGGCATGATGTTGGGCCGAACTTGCCGACAAGGCACGTTTGAGATAAAAAGAGGGGGGGCGAACTGGTTCGGGGGAAAGCTGTGCCGTGTATCCTCGATGCCAGCTGCAAAGTTGCAACCGCCGCTGGCAGCACTTGGGGCCATTGCGCACGATGTTGGACACATCTTGGCGCACGTTCAGACCATTGTTGCGCAGCCCATGTTGAGCCCATCTTGGCGTATCTTAAGGCCCATGTTGGCCCCATGTTGGGCCCGTGTTAGCCCCGTGGTGGACCCGTGTTGGCCTGATCTTGGACTAATCTTGCCGAAAAGTCGTTTTTCAAAAAAACGTCAAAAACAGGGGATTCTAGACAAATAAAGGCCCCCCCAGCTAAAGCTGCACCGACAAATTGTTTATGGCTCCGCAAGTCACGCCCCAGCACCTTCGGCGCGGGCGGATTTCGATTGGTGAGGGATGATTTGGTTTGAGGTTAAACGTGGTTCAAACATATTCCAGGAGAGTTTAATGATGATTCGGGCGAGGCAACCGATTCAAGATTCCAAAATAATGGGCAGGTTTCCTGAGAGTTCTAGGATGTTCTGCGGGGTTCAGTGTTCAAGTTGGTGGGATGGCACGACGTGTGTTCGTTATAAATTTCAGAAAGCTGTGGTACGTAGTTCGCAAGACTTTAAGAAGGTTCCGGGATCCAGGGCAAAGCTCTGAAGGTTTTGGGGGCCGGGATTTGGGGCAAGGCACAAGGAACGAGGAAGGAAGGGAAGCACTTGGTGCACCAGCAAAATTAAGGAATCCCCCAACCTCTGGTGTTGCGGATGCACCTGAGATTTGTTTTGTGTTGGGCTCAGGAAAGATACGCGTTTTTAGCGCACTGGCTGGGAAGCTGTGAGGCTGGAAAGGAAGACTTTTTAAATTTAAGGCCCATTTTTAGGGCGTGTAAAAGTGGGCAAAGAACTGCTGTACTTACTGTCGTGGAATGCATCGTGGGAACGCAGTTGGCGTGGCCATAGATGCCTTCTCTGCCATGGCGATCATGGCATTTGAACTGTTTCACCACATGATGCAAAACACTTCGTAGGAAAGGACTAGGAAAAAGCAGGCGTTCACACGACGCTGCACAGTGTTTGTCCGTGCCAAGACGTGCACTGCCGGGGATTCTTGGGACCTTGACTCGCATTCTGTGATGCCCTTGTGACATTGTGGTCCCTTAGAATGACTTTCTCAGGCCTATGGGGGTTGCTACTATGGTGAGAGAACTCTAGGGGACAGTGCAAGCAATTTTAGAGCTGTGCAGGAGAAGATTGTGTGAGGAAGTTTGAACCCACCAAGGCTTTCAAGAACTTGTTCCTGCATTGGTCATGCAAGCAACATGCAACATTGATCAGGGACCGAGGAATGAAGCAGTCCTTCGCAATGGGTTTGCCATGCTGCTGGGGTGCTGAAGAGAGACCAGACTCGCATGACCTCAAGAGTACCTGGCAGAATTAGATGTCAAATCTTTGGCTATCGATGCCCCAACACGCACAGTACATACCTCTTCCCCTGCTTGGAAATGAATCAGGGCGCTGGGTGATATCCACTACTGACCCTATGTAATGACAATGAATCATGCAAGGAACATTTGTGCATCCACCGAACAATTTTTCCGCGAGGCTTACTACGGCAGCAGCAATTTGGGAAGATCGAGGCACAAGACCGGCACTTCCCGACGACCCGCGCGGCACCGACCCCGTTCAGATGACAGCTTCTTCGGCACTGGCCTCATTTTGCAGGAGCCACCTTTGCGAACAGTCCGTGGATGGCTTGCCCTGCAGGTGTTCGCGCTCATATTGCAATTTCGTTTTTGGCGGGAGGTGCAAGGCAATCTGTCAACGTACGAGAGCACGTTAAGCTCCAACTGTGCTTCAGAGCGGAGCCAACACGGAATCTGTGTTGGACCACTCTGGAATGTCTCTGCCTGGAAAGAGTTTGTGCTCCAGGGGAGGTCGAGCGTCTCGGGAGAATTCAGGCTGTCGCACTACAATCACAACAGCCATATGTCTAGAAACCATTTTGATTCCATTGAAGCTATTGATGCAGAGATTGCAGAGCTGCAACAGGAGACAGCGCTGCGACTCAAAGAATTGAAAGACAAACGTGCTGAGTTGCAAGTGATCCAGGGCTTGGTGCCGAGCAATGGATCTGGGATCATGAAAAGCCAAGCCTTCAATTCCAGCTACATTTTCCAATTTGAGACCAGGTCTTCTCCTTCAGTCCTTCTGATATCTGTAAACCCAGTGGCATGGGCTCCACGCATTGGGGAAGATCCTCCAAAGTTGACACAGGCGGCATTGGACACTGAGCATGAAGGACGGCACTGGAACTTGGAGGTGAAGAGGGTTGAGCCACCTCCAACTGGCTTGAACTTTCAGCGCAATGGCTTTGGCACAAGGATAATGACCATCGAAGATATGTCGCAAGAAGCGGTTGATGCAGTCCGTCAACGTGGACACGTTCGCTGGGAAGCGGTCCTGCGGAATGTTGAGATGTCTGCCCATCGGACGAGGTTTGTGGTTTTTGTTGAAGACTTTCAGTCACCCCATGTCGATCATTTGGAAAAACTGTCCAAAATCTACGGGACGGAATGCTCATTGACGTCTTCATGGAGGGCATTCAATAGAGAGCACCAGGGTCATCGACATCGTGCGCTCACACTGTGTCGAGATCTTCTGGGGTGGCTTTTGCCCATTGGTGCTTTCGCGACTTGGGCATCTCGATTCTGATTCGGAATCAGATTTTATGATTTTTTTCCTTTTTGACAAGTTTTCTTCCTTTGATCTTGCGAGAAGAATCATTTTGTCGCGGGCAGGCCGTGTATGCCCGACTCGTTTCACGCACTTCGAAGGGTGGCCTGTCAGACTCGCAGGAGAGAAGTGCGGCCATGGAGCTGACTCTCGAGGACAGGGGTGCCCCAATGTGCCCCAGCTGTGACAGCTGAAGCGCTCCAGGATCAAATGGAGACTCAACCGGCTCAACCTGTGGGGAATCATTTCCAAACGGTGATCCTCATCAAGCTACTTGTCATGGACCTTCCGCAACAGGCAGGGGGAGAGCGGCTGGAGGTGCGGCAAGGAAACATTGCTGTTTGCAGCCATGCAGGTTTGCATCGTTCTGTACCTCCTGGGCTGGTATGAAGCAGATGGCTTGCGCTGCCAGCTATGTTTGTTCCATCCGCAACACTGTGAAGACGAACATCCTTTCCGACTTGCCAACTCGGCCACCTAGCTGGAAGTAATCAGCGTGTACTATTGTTGGGTGCCTCTTCTTTCTTGCATTTTTCTCCCTCCCTCCTCCCTCCCTCCCTCCCCCTCTCTCTATCTCTCTCTCAAGATTTGAATGAGCATGGAAGCTTTGCACCGTACAGTGTCGGTAAAGACACCGAGTGCAGCCTTTGTAGGATTTGCCAGATTTTTGTTTCCCTTTACTACCATTTTGCCGAGATAGCACGTGCAAAGACAGTCACAGTCGCTATAGTCACTAGAGCAAAGGGGTCCAGATGCATTGGATCTATTGGATTGATTGCTTCGTGTCTCTTATGCCAGGGACGTTGAACCACACTTTTGCTCTACAATTTGCACAAGCTTTGAACATAAACCATATTTTTCGGTTGACCCGAGCGGTGGGGCGTCTCTGGGGAGGCTGCATTCCTGTGCACTTTGCTTTCTTCCGTGGCTCGGCATTTGCGGAAGCGTGCCCCGGAGTCGCATCGTGGTGACATCCGGGTGACTGAGGTGACAAACCAGATCATCATTGGCCCAGCGAAGAGGTCCATAGATGACGTGTGTGGACAATGGACCATCCGGATGCTCAGCACAAGCAGTGCGCACTTAATAAGACTTGATATGACTTGATGGCATGACTTGATATGACTTGATGGCATGACCTGTGCACCTTTCTGCGTCCATATATGCACATAGCCAAGGATTGCCTTACTTTGCGTCCCTTGCTTTGATGATTGTTTGCTGTCCCTCTTGCTGGCGCCCTTGGTCCAACCACATTAAAACAATTTCAGAATGATGTGTCCCTCCATGTGCCTCACAAATTATTTAGTGCAAAATTTTCAAGTTTGGATCATGGCCATAAAAAAGAGTTGCTCGCATCAGAGCCCAGGTTTCAATTCTGCCTTTTACGACCGGAGTGTACTGGGCGACATCGGCACTGCTATCACTCCCAGTTCTCATGAAGGCCTTTGTTTTTTTGCCGTGCGTCTTCGGGTGGTTTTGCGTAATGGTGCCCTGAAAGCATTGGTGATGATTTGGAGGCACCAATACACCGGATCTTTGCTACGAAAACCGGATCTTTGTCAATCTGAGCTGAGTACAAGATTCTGAGGTATCATTCCTTTCCGGTGTGGTGGCTTGCTGTGGGGACATGCGCCTTGCTGAGTTTAATGCAGAAGCACAGTATGACATTCAGTGGAAAGGTCGAAGCACATTTTAGGTCGAAGCACATTTTCAGAAGACTTAGGTGAATTTGTCTCACACATGGCGATTTCGCGGTGACGGCGGCAAAAGACGCGAGAACCCGCCCGACGGTATAGTGTGTATGTGTCGTCTGTCTTTTTGTTTCCTGATTTTTCCCCAATAGCAATACTTTGCTATGGAGTCTTTAGCCCAAATTGGCTCTGGTGCAATCCAGTGCAGCTTCAACACCAGGTTCCAGACAAGGTTCCGGAAGGTTCCGGTGCAGATACCTGGTGAGGTTCCAGAAGGTTTCGGAGAAGAGAATTGGTGAAGTTCTGGAAGGTTCCGGTGCGGATACCGAACGTTCCGGTGCCTGTTTCGGAGGGTTCCGGCGCAGCTACTTGGTGCGGTTCCAGAGGGCTCCGGTGCAGATAGCCGATAAAGTTTTGGAGGGTTCCAGTGCAGAGATTTCGTGATTGGGAGGGGTTCCGGTGTAGATACCTGGTGAGGTTCCGGAAGGTTCCGATGCAGATGCATGGTGAAGTTCCAGAAGGTTCCTGTGCGGATACCGAAGGTTCCGGTGCAGGTTTGGGAGGGTTCCGGTGCAGGAGATATCAGATGAGGTTCCAGAGGGTGCCAGTGCAGATACTGGGTGAGGTTCTGGAGAGTTCCTCTCCAGATAGCTGATGAGGTTCTGGAAGGTTCCGGTGCAGAGACTTTGTACAGATACCGAATCCGGTGCAGATACTTTCGGAGCGTTCTAGTACAGATAGGGTTCGCGCGCAGATAGCCGATGACGTTCCGGAGGGTTCTAGTGCAGATGCTTTGTGAAGTTTCCAAAGGGTTTCGGTCATCCTCCGGCAGCAAAACATTGCGTGCTACGGGGTTTCAGCCCAGATTGGCTCCGGTGTGATCCGGTGCAGCTTCCAGACTTGGTTCGGGTTCAGGTTTCCAGTGCAGATCCACGTCAGGTTCTGGAAGGTTCCCGTGCAGCATCTAGATTGGGCTCAATGAAAGAGATGCTTCAGTCTGGTGGGATGACAGGCGCCAGGTGCACGAAGGGTCGCAAATGGGTTATGTGCAACGTTGAGACACGGGCAGTGTGGAAGACCACCACTCTCTCCCAGGATGGGTATCCTCAGCTGAGCACAAAAGTATAATTTTAGCAGGGAAAGGAGATACATGGGCTTCACACAGGCTCCGCGTACAAAGTGTCATGCTGTTGGGGATATCGGATAGCACTTGAGTTTATTCTGCGGAGCAAGGATCTTTCAAATCTTTCAACTTCGTTTCACCTCTCCGCAGCTCTTCAGAGTGCCAAGCACAACGGAAGTCTTGAGCCGGCAGAGGATCGCGAATGGGTGAGCTGCCCGGAGAGCCACCAAGTGGTGCAGGGCGCTCAGCCATTGCTCCGCCCAGGTGATGATCTGTTCACGGATCCTAACTTCCATGGCGACAGCGCCCTGGGGGCCTGCGATGTACAGGTGGAGGACAGTAAGGCCTGCAATGTATGTGGCCTGATGGTGGCTGCCAGGAGTGGCGAAAGCCCTTCAAGTGGATACGCGCGAAGAAACTTCACAAGACACTTGGTGGCATATCAGCGTGATTTTCTTATTTGGGGATTTGTTGGACTGTTGGCTTTAAATTTTGAGCGCGCGGGCACTGCATCAAGGGTGTAAGTGTGAGGATCCACACTTGAGATGTTGCAAGATCAATCTCTTCCCCCTTCCTACCCCTTGGCTCATCTTGACTTCCCCTTCCTGTTCGAGATTTTCCAAATGGTTGATCCCTTACTGAAAGTCATCCTGTTGCACAAAGAGCATTTTCAGAAGCCCAAAGAGGGTACCATGAGCTCTGGACTCCTCAACGCAAGCCAATCTGGACGTGCCATTCCGTACGGGTAGCATTTTGATAGCAATCCCTCTACTCACCTTATGGTGCTAGCACTTTCCTGTCAAATGTCTACAGCTTTCAGCAAGCCTACCCTATCTTGATCTATCTTGCAGATATGGAAAGCCACCAAGGAATGCCAAGCTCTTCTCCGTCATCGAAGCCGGTTGCTGCGTTGCGATGGCTGAAACAACTTTCGCTTGGCCCCGCCTGCAGGCTGACAACATCAAGCAGGGCGAACTCGGCGATTGTTGGTTGCTTGCGGCGATCGCAGTGGGACCCTTGTTTGATTCGCCCTGTTTTTGACCTCAGCAGCCGGACAGAGCGAGAAATGCAACTGGCGTTGAGCTGAGGTCATGGCTGACTATCCCGGACACATCATGAATCTCTTCGATGCTCGCCGCGAAATCAGCTCTTCACCCAACAGTTTGTTGAAGTGCATTGTGACAGTTTGAACTGGAATATAGATTAAATTGTGATTCTTTTTCATGCATATCTATATGCATATTTGTGCATATATATATATATATACATGTTTTTTTGTTTTTCCCCTAAGTGTGTGTAGATATAATTATGAAAAAATGGTGGCAAAGTAGTGGCAGCTTGTGCCGATTGACTACTTATGGTGACAGTGCAGCTTCCAAGGAAGTGCCGAGCCTCACTGACAACGGCCGTATCTTGATTGCACCGGGGAAGCGCGGCACTAGACAGGCAGACTTGGAGGGGAACTGGTTCTGCAGGCGCTTGGTGATGAATGTGTCCCCGAAAAAATACATTTTGCTTTTGCAGTTTTTGAGTGATAAAGCCTTTGTCAAGGACAACAATCACAGCAAGAACAAGAACCACAATGACAAAGACAATGACCAAAGCGAGAACAAGAAAATGACTAGAGCAGCAGCAGCAGCAACAACAACAACAACAACCACCACAACGACAACGACAACGACCACAACGACAACGACAGCTGCAGGGCCAGGTAGATTCGAAGCAAAAGTGCAAGGACCAAGACAAACGTGGATTGTAAATGCCATGTGTGGCGCTGTATTGAATTGGTCGCACATTGCTCCTTCAGGTTTTTCTTGATCTGTGTGTGGGCGGTGCCACGCTCTCTTTTTTTCCTCACTCTCTCTCCCTCTCCCGCTGTCCCTCTCTCTCTCTCCATGTTTTTGAACATGTCTTCATTTCCAAGTCTGGTGGACAACGCCAGCTGTTTGATAATCTCTTACATCTCTGGGTTGGGCTCCGGCAACCGACATTGAACTTCCTTCCCCTTTTGAATCAACATGGCTTGAGTTGCATCCAGAGACATTGCTTCAACAGTGCCCATGCCTGATAGTTGATGCCTCCCTTCCACTATCATAAGTTTCAACATCAGGTGCATGCAACTCATGACCAAGTCACTTGCTGTCTACACTGCCAAACTTGCACCAAAGTCGCACGTTTGATCCCAGATCCCACTTGACGACAATACCAGGGTCACTTTGGAGCACAGACATTTGGGTCGCTCTGAGCAATGTCGTTCTCTTTGGAACATATTTTTCACGAAGGCATACGGAAGGGTTCCCCATTCAGCCCAGTGATAGGTTGCGGACTGGACCCTTGGGATGTTGTGGGGTAGGCATGAGTGGTTGCAGCCAAGGGAACAGGGCAGCCCCGAACGAAACTTTTTACTTCAAGAAGTGCAGGGCCTGCCTCCACAACTTTTCTCAAATGAATCTTTTGGGACCCATCAGGCATGGATCCCAGCAATTTCAAGAACTCACACGCGACTGCGGATACTATTACATGAGGGTTGATGTACATGCGTGACATGTCAATCAGTTTGGATTCAACAATTTATCATTTTGGTTTTGCCTCCTAATACTTGTTATCATTTTTCCAACATCTAGTCTTCGCCTTGTCAACGGGCCGTCGGGACCTGTGCCTGAAACGACTTGCTGCGAGGAAGGGGGACATGGTTTGGCAGATGCGACTTCTTCATAAACAAAAACCGTGATGCGCATGCATGCAAACTGGAAAAAGTGCATGCAAACTATTTGAGTACTTACTGTAAGGGCCAATGATCGCGCAGAGTGTTCAGTCACCAGACTTGAAATGCTCCAAGGTGTGCATCAGGCTTCAGTTATATACTTGTGTAGGGTGAATTAAAATAACTTGTTGGCTTGTTTCGACACATTCTGGTGTAGCATTGGAGCCTTTCCAAGGAGGTCAGTAGGTTGACCTCAATTTGCTGTCACTAGCTATAGTGTGCCACTGCAGGGTTTGGCATTTCCGAGGATGTGTTGTGAGGCTCTATGATATCAGATCTGGATGGGAAGCTGTGATCTCAGACATGCCAAAGTGGTTTATGTTTGTGTGAAGTGCTGAGCTTTCAGTTCTGGAGGGTGTAAGATACCAGCAACGGATTGGATTGGATTCATGGAATCCCGTATCCGAGGATGTGGAAATTGATGATTTGATCCCGTGTGACAAGTACGGGACGCCTCTCTTTGCTCAGCTGGAGGGCGACAGTCCCCTGGCAGGGGAATATTGCATACATTGCAAAGCTGGGAGGGCTTTCTTTTCCCTTGATGCTTTATTTTTGTTCCTTTTGAGTTTAGAAATTGCTATTGGCATTGTGCCTTTGGCGGTGTTTAACATGTCAAAAAGCTTATCGGGAGTCGGTGCGTAGTTGGTGTTAATGCAAAGGACTGGGAGCAAGTATGAAACTGCACATGAACGGTTATGCGTAGAATCTTGTGGATAGAATCCAAAGCACTTTGACACGCTCAACGCGGACACTTCCGTTTATCAGATAATGCGAAGTGCAAAACCGGCCTTTCTACTGACTCCTTGCGCCCGCAGCTGTGTGCGTTTGGATTCTTGTTGGGCGCCGGCCGAAGCAACAAGGAGCTGCGATGTGAAGGCTGCGATATGAACTTGCATAGCTTGCCAGCCTTTCATTGGGCAGAGCTTTGCAAGTCTGCCCTGCTGCTGCTTCTTAAATGTCAATTAAGTGTGAGAATTACCGTTTTTGGCAGCGGTTTTCATATAGCGCACTCGCACGCACAAAAAAAAAGCAAATTGGTGGTCAATAAGATTTACAGGCCTCATGGATACCGAGGCTTGCACATGTCACTAGTTCATATCAATTTGGCCGTGTGAACCCTGGAAGGCGCTGTGGAATGAATACAGCGTAACCGGGCAGATAGACCCGTACGAATTGGATTGAACGAGTCAAATAGACATCCAACAACTTCATAAGTTGATATGATAGATATGTGCAAGGACAAAACCAACAAATTACTTCTCACTAGCTCTCTATTATCGCTGCAGCTTTCGATGTTATCTCTTCCTCTTTCCTTCGCTGCTTTTCATTGTTTGCCGAGCAGATTCTATTGGGTGCTAACTTGGGTTGATGTGTATCCATTTGCAGATGTTCATGTGTCTGGGTCCATCTAAACGTTCGTATGACACATCACTGCGGCAATTTTGGCCGAATCTTGGGTCCATATTCGGGCCATGTTTGCGAATCTGGGTCCGCGTCGGGTCAATCTTGGACGCCACCCAAAACGTCAAACACGGGGACCACGTCGGACGTGCAGGAGAAAAATGCACTCTTCTAAAGCATGGCATCCGCAGGCCGCAAGCACCTGCAGCGAGGGCGGGTGGTCGCCACCATCTCATTGTAGCCGCAGCATCGAGAACACGTCAATACAAAATGACACACATGGAACTGCGATTCGGACGCCACCATCGACACGAACCAAGAAGAAGAACATAGACCACAACAGCAGCGACAAGAACAGCATCAGCAGCCGAGCCTGCAAGTTCGAATGGGGGCGAAACAAGATTGGCAGCAGCAGCACCAGCGGCAGCAGCAACAGTTTTAGCAGTAGCAGTAGCATTGGCAGTAGCAGCTGCGATTGAAAGAGCAACGACAAGATTATACTATTTGTTTTCATCGCTCAAAAGGGTTCCGGACTTGCCAATGAGTTTTGGCTGACGGATACTGCAAAACCCATGTGGGATTCTTGAGGGTGAGTCAGGTTCTGGCTTCCAGATGCTGCAAGGTTTTGTTTGCTTGGTTGTTTGTTTGTTGGGTGGTTGGGCAATCCTGCCCTGTAAACTTGTGGCCGAGGTGGAAGTCTTTGGGCCCACCCCCGAGCTGAAACTTCTGAAAACCTTGAATCACACCTCAATTTTCCATTGCTTAGACTTGTAGATTGGTGCTGGGCATCAGGCACTTCTGCTCGAGAAGGCATTTGCAAAGTTGGAAA
Source organism: Symbiodinium kawagutii (assembly GCA_009767595.1). NCBI lineage: Eukaryota > Dinophyceae > Suessiales > Symbiodiniaceae > Symbiodinium > Symbiodinium kawagutii. The sequence continues at coordinate 10,094 of VSDK01017248.1, read as the reverse complement.
CTTGAATTGCAGAAAATCTCAGAGATGCTGAGATACTCACTTTTTCCGATTTCCTCAAGCCAGAACGGCTTGATTCACTTTTTCATGTGGCTCTCTCGAGGTTTGTAGGTAGCTATGAGAAGCTGATCGGAGGAAGCACTCCTTGGGCCTGGCAGGCTGCAGCTTGCAGTTTCACAGGGAAGATAAGCCCACAAGTCTGCAAGTTGCAACAAATTGCAACAGTTGAAGCTTCGAAAAGGAGGGAATTGGCGCAGATGTCAGTTCTGATGTCAGTTCTGTCAGTTCCTGTGCAGGTTCTCACTGGGCAGCCTTGGATGGCCCGGTGGACCCGTGACAAGGGAGGGTGAAAAAGCCACTCGTTGCAGTTTCGCAGCATGACAATATGACAAAGATCTTTTTGAGAAGTCAAAGTCCAAGTACGTCCAAGTTGCCTTCGCATTTTTGTGCACATTCGCATTGGAAGCAAAGGATGGGAAATGTGCGACATTGGAGCAGCTTGGCATCTGAACCTGTCGCACCTAGTACAGCTTCCTGGTGTCGGACTCTCAGGAGTGCCTCTCCAAAGACGAGCAGAAAGCCGAGAGAGCAAAGGCCGCTGCAAAGAAATGGCGTAGACTCCTGAAGCTGCCGCAGTCTTCGTGTTGAACGATTCCTTCAATTGCAAGTCCCGTTACAAAAATGATGTTCTATATGTATTATATTATGTGTTTGTATATATCTTGAAATAAATGAACATTAATAAAAACGAAAAGATAAACACATATTTACTTATATATATATATGTGTGATTACATTATATGCGCAGTTTTCATTGCCCATTTCTTCCAACCATTTTGCAGCATCCAGATTTTGGGCAGACCCATGGGCTCATGGGCACCGTGGCCACTGAGGTGTTGACGGCATGCGAAGCGGAAGATGGAGAGGGCCTGCTGACACTGCCGACGATGAGCAAATGTTCCAGGCGAATGGGGTTCGCTGCTGCAGACCACAACGGGACCGGGACTTGGGGAGGCCATGGCTTCCTACACTCAAGCGGGCTTTGCAACGAGCTGAGCGGTGCCATATGGTGCCAACAGCAACAGAACAACGCTGGCGTTTCATCCACGTTGGCGAGGCCATTAGCTGCTCCATCGGTGAGGGGGACAAAGCAGAGGCTTCAAAATCTTTCCAACGATGGGAGGTGGAGCTATGTCTCAAACTGGGGGCACTTTGAAGTTCAGAGCAGGAAAGACGCCCCGATGGACTTCTCGCAAAGCATGCCTACTCTGTGCTTCAGGCAGACCTCTGGGCATTTTGGAGTTGAACGGTGCGCCTGGAGTGATAGCTATGCCTTGACTTGACTCCAGGTCTTGTGTGCTTTTGGGCAGCGCTTGGTGGAGGCGCCATGTGCCACCAAGCTGTGCAAGCTGTGTTTTTAGCGTGCCTTGCGCAGCCTTGCGCACATGCAGGTGAGAAACCCTTGGGGTAGAGGTGGTGAGTGGAACGGGCCATGGTCTGACGACAGCCCAGAATGGAAAGCCAATCCTAAGAATCTGGAATGCATTGGTGTTGGGACGACAGGTTCTTTTTAACTCATCAGATTGTGCCGTTGTGTCTTGTCGTGACTTTCTCAGCGCAAGTTGCAGTGAGGATAGCTGAAGACTTGAGAGTTGTGGAGGCAGACGTCGGGGTCTCAGGCACTTTCCCAGATAAATGGCGGTCACATTGAACGCAACAAGTGTCGCAGTGGCACCCTCCAAGGATGGGCGTTTTTGGATGCCTTGGGTTGGACTCTTAGGATCTCTTGGCATCTTGGCACAGCTGGACTTGGAAGGAACATGAACTGTGATGGCAGGGCCGGCAGATCTGGGTGAGCTGCACGCAGTCCTGCTGGTCTTTTTGGATCTGAATTTGAAGACCCGAGCTTTGTCGATTAGACTCACCTGGTAAACAAGGAACATGAAAATTGGACAAACAGTTCTTGCATTTTTGGATGCGCAAAAGAAATGACATTTCGATACATTTAGGCCAACACCACAGGAAGGACTGAAGGAAGGTTGATGAAGGATGAGTGCAACGGAACACTAAAGTACCCAAAGAAATCCAAACGCAGTGACTACAAACCTTTGCACAATTCTGGGCAGAAGCTGCCAGTGAGACTTGCAGCAGGTATTTCAAGTAGAATCAATTCAGGAGTTGACAGGCACGTTGGCCCTACCGGGACCAAGAATGGTAATGGCAAACGCATAAGCTTCAAGCAAATGCAAGTCAACCATCAAATCATTAGGTTTGCGGAGCAGTCCTTTTCCACGGTTCTACTCGTGCAGATGCGTGAGCGTTCTTTGGACATGGTCGAACATTTTAACTTGTGCATCTTTACTGGTTTCCCTTTGTCGTGGCAGAGCTACACTGAGCGTTTCAATGGGATTATATAGCGGATTTGCTATGAATCTTGTTCAATTTGGTAAGATCACAAGTGCAAACTGACGAGTGCTCCCCTGGCATAACTTTCACAGCTTTCACAACAGTTTTTGAGGCTATTGGATGCTATTGGATCATGGAAATTTCCTGCTCTCAGGATGCTTTCGCGAAGGTTTTTGGCGGGCACATCATTGCCGGCTCCTTGGGATGCTACTGGAGCTCTCCGAAGAAACAAACGAACGAACAAATTGAGCACAGCAGAGCGTACAGCAGAGCGTGAGAAAGGCAAAGTAAAAGTATTTTTTAGACATTTTAGTTTCGGAATCTTTTGGTTTTGTTGACTTTTGACTTGCGTTTTGACTTTTAGAATCTGAAGATTTTGGACTTTTGGACTCTTGGCATTTCAACTTCTCGAGTTTCGACTTTTCAATTGTTCTCTTTTCAGACTTCTCAACTGAACTTGTCCAGCTTTCAGCCTATTGATCTTCGAAATTTTGCCGAGTTGGCGACTGTTCGACTTTGTGACCTTTCGATCTTTTTGACTTCTGATCTTCTGGATTGTTGTGAAACGAGATGATATGACAGAGCCTGAACACATATGATACAGAATGACAAGGTGCGAGACATTTCGCTACAACAGGACAAGATGGGTCGTAGTGGAATATCATTATAGCTGGAAAATGCCACAAAGCTCATCCAAAAGCAGGTTTGTATTCTATGAGATGATGCCTGAAAATAGATGCAGCAAAGTACAATGATGCCACACAATATGATACGATATGCTATCACACTGGTAGGATAGTACGGATCACAATTGACAAAATGACGCGCTATGCGGCTCCTGCCAGTTTTGATGTCAATTGAGGCTCGTGCCGGACATCTTCTCCCTTGGGTCTAAGCATGTCATATGAATGTACTGTATAGATGTTTGTATTTCTATGGGTGTAAATGTGTATCTAAATCTAAATATGTGTTGTTAAATATATGTATGTGTAAAAAAACTATGCATCAGAAGCCTTTATTTAATTTGAAACTAGGCCTTACTACGGGAGATCGAATGCAACTATGGTGCTCCAAACTGAAGGATTTCCTGCGACGGCTCGGCATTACAACGTTTTTCATCCTTGATCTGCTGTTGGACTATTTTTTTTCGTGTTTTGCTGTGATGGGGTGGCATATGCCACATAAGTTATCCAAGTTGTGACCTCATGATACAATATTTGTCGCATGTTCACAGTACCAGCGGCCGTTCACGATGTGATTTGCTGCACCATGCAATGGTACGAACTGGTCAGATACGAGGGCAGCCAATTTGAAGCAGTGAGACACCATGATTCAATCTGCCACAGCAGGATATGACAAGTCTTATTATGAGATTACTCGATTTGACATAACATGACGTGGAATGACATTTTGCCGCACATCCGGATTTTCAGACCTTGTGACAGGAAGCGTCAATTTACAATGTCGTATCATACCGCTGGATGTGATATGATATGATGCGGTATGGCAGGCTCCGACATCAAAGGTCCTGTGGTGATTTTTGATGGTTTCAGACAATCTCGTGCGGTATGATGTGATGATATGTTCTGATGCCCTTTGACATGACACACAATATGGTGACACCTGTATAGTTTTCGAGTTGATGTGCCTATGTTATGTACCTATCATGATTTGATTTGGCGTCATATGGTATAGAGTTGGAAGATGCAAGGGGGTATGAAGTATGATCTGATGATAGTTGGTGTGATATGGTGATATGATATATTAGAAGTGGAGTTGATAGGGCATTTTTGCTATTGTATGGTAAGATGTTTCACAACCAGCAGTCCTGTTGAAATCTGCAGTCTCATGGGTGTCCATTTCACATGGTTCTGTATTTCATGGCATCATGAAAGAAGATTTGGCTTGATGCTGTATAGGTAACACCCCAGAAATGCATCTGAAGGCGTTGAATTTGAAAGAATGTCAAATGATATATTGTGTTTTTGAATTGATGTAGTTTTTGATTTGATGTGATGGTACGCGGCATGACGTGACACCATGTGCTTTTCAAAGAAATGTTTTTGCACACGCGCGCCAGGTACGTGTATATATTTTTCAATATAGAAAATTGTTTCTGCATTTGTAAAAGAAATGTGTGTTTGTTTTACAATGCCTTGCCATAAGTATATGGATATGATACACCGTACCATGCATCATGACGCATGAGTCACGGGGTAGCATCGTACCCCCAAAATGTTCGTAAATGATCTGGTGTGCTGTCATGCAATGCACTTTGAACCGCATCATATCAGTACAATACAAAAAAGTTCAATACAGTTGATACACTATCATGATTCCGATGCAATGTGTCGATGCAACGTGACTATGCCCTGGTGCAATTTCACGGCGAGCAAATTGATACCGTCACATGGTGTGAGATGGCATGCTTTGATGCAATACTTTATGATGCAGTGGAATTTGCAACATTAACAGCTGATGGCCAAACAGAATTAACCCGTGAGAAGTCGTAGAACTACGTACGAAGGTGACATGGCGAGATAGAGCATTAAGCAGGACGATAAATATGCTTTGATGCCCCTAAATCTGATATTGGGCTGGTTCGGGCCTGGTTGATTAGGAGAATAAAATCGTTTTGCCCGCACATTTGTGCAAGTTGATATGGCGCCTATGTTATTCTTGGTTTGATTTTGCATTGCATCATGTAGCAATTGAAAAATCATACCCTTTGACCTATCACAACATGACTTGCTGTAGTATTGTGCGATCTAATGGGGCCCAGCCCAACTTGTTGTATTATATCTATATATCGATATACATACATACTTTTGAATGATATATTACATGCTGGGATATGGGGCGCGAGGTCAGGTCTTTTGATATTGGTAGATGTGATAAGGTACATAGTACAGTGGATCACGATAGGTTTGTGTCTGCATCAGGGAATAGACTGACTTTTTGTTGCAAATGCAACAAAATTTGCCGGTATATGACATGGTGCGATGTCAAATTATTGTTGTCACCGGTTCCCATCACAAAAAATTCAAAATGCACTTCAGCATTTTGAACTGTTTGCCAAGACTGCCGGCAACTTTTCAGCTTTGACTCTGCAAAGGGTTCTCTTTCTTTGGTCACAAGTTCAGCCGCCCAAGTCCAAGGTCTGCCCAGTGACACTGCCATGCCCGAACAATTCCCAGATGGTGGACGAATCTGACAGGCGGCCCTTGTTGCCCTTGTTGCATTGATTCCCTGGGATTCTATGGTGGATTTAGTATTCTTCAAACCCGATGTCTAGGCATGAAATACGGTTGCAGGAGGCCTACCTCTCCTAGGTCACTGCCCAACTCCATTTTTTTGCCGGATAATGGGCAAGTTTCCATTATAACTGAATGCGCCTTAAAAATACTCAGGGATGCCCAGGCTTTCAAAAAATTGGAAATAGCTGGCACGGTCCGATGCGTCACCCCTGTTTGAAGACCGCAGGAAAGAGAGGAAGGTGAGATGTCCACAATGCCGGCAGAGACTTGCCTGAACTTGGAGAGGGGTCTCAAAAGGAGATATGTTTTGTTCAGTCTTGAGGTTGGTAGCTGCTTTTCCCTTCAGTCGTAATATCTGCGGAGCCTGTTAACACTTTGGCATCACTTGTTTTTTTCGCCGCTTGAAGTGGCCATACTCTGTCCAGGAGTTCTTGCTGTCATGCTGCGGTGCTTTATGGTTTGGCTGCTGTGATGCTGTGCTGTACTTGCTGAGGCCCTACACAAAAAGTTGGGTTTTGCTCATTGACTCGGCAGATGGTCGGAAAGATCCAGCAGATGCATGGACACGGCTGGCCGATGGGCAGACCCTCTGTGCCTTGCCAGCAGACCAGCAGACCAGCAGACCAGCAGACTCACAGGCGCCAAGCACGACCACATGTGGACTCTGAGGTTTCCTGTGCATGCGAGCCACCTGCCGCGCGAGTGAGAAATATCTCAGAGGTACAATTAGACTTTGCTTGGGTTCCAATGTCATGGCAGAAAAGTGAAGCCCTTGCGAACTCTTCATGATTCATCTTCTCAGTTTTTTTTGGGGAGCTACGGTAGTTCGAACGATTATCCTGCGCAAGGCCTTAGAATAGCTCCTGGAATTGCTGGGCTGCATCAACAGACAAAACTAGCACTTGCGCCTCCCAAAGGTGGGACAGTTCTATGTATTTCTATGTCATATGTTCTGTGATCGGCTTCTCCCATCTTCTCCCTTTGCTCCCGCTGAAGCTACGAAGCTACTGACCATCGCTGTGGTGCCAGGTCCTCGGAAGGAGAAACTGGAGGCGCAGAATGACCACTGTGGTTTCCTAATTTGAGCCACTTGCCTTGGAAGGTCTGCAAATATGGTGCTGCCTGCTATCGTCTGAACCTGAGCTCCAAGCTCTATCTTGGCTGTGTGTGTCACGCAACCGATGTGTCTTGTTCAGCACTTATTTCTTTGTTCCGTTGCATAGCCTGGATGGCTTTGCATGTTGGTAGCGGTATGACCTGTGTGCAGATTGGGCAAGAATTACTACAAAATTTCCTGCGCCAAGATGAGTCATGGTGCAGATATGTTTCAGAGCGCGATGTCACACTTGGAGGTCGCAATCCCCAGCACTTTCAAGAATGCTTTCATCCGAGCTTGTGCCTAGTCCTGAATTCATTCCTGAGAAGAAAGCTTTAAAGTCATCCTAGCCTTCAAACCTGTCAACCATCCTTTCTTGCTAGTCTTGAGCCGCAAGTGCTTCCAGGAAGTTCTGAGAAGGTTACATTTCTGTCACGCAGTAAGGTTACCTCCTGCACCCGCTTGCGAAAGCGGCTGTGGCCGCTCCGCCGCCTCTGGCTTCAAGACCGACGACTCGACGCGTTGCAAGATCCACGATCACGCACAAGCTATGAATTTGGAAAGCGAAGCCTGACAGATCAGCTGACAGATCAGTGCTTTCAATATGTGCAAATCAATATCTTGTGGCCTGTGTTTACATACCCTGCACCGTGCTATCTTCCCAATCTCCAGAAAAAAATGTTTCCTAATTTCGCCTCTTCCTTAGGCCGGTTTGAGGCTTGCGGGCCTATGCGGTTGAAGAAACAAGTGAGTCTGTAGTAACCAAAGGGCTGCAAAGCTGAACCAATTTGTTTTGTCATTCACAATCCAAAGCCACAACCTTGGCTGGAGCGGAATTCAAAATGTATTTCTGGCTTGGTATCGCAATGCGTGTGTGAATATTTGCATGTGTGTAATGCCATGCAATGTGTGATGCAGTGTACTTTGATGTAATGTGTGGATGCATGTTATGCATGGACCGTATGGATGGATGGTATGGATGGATGGCATGTATGTATCGACTTATGTAGGGTATGTGTACATCCTATGCATGAATGGCACGTATGGTATTTCTGCCATTCATGTAATATGGCGCACTAAAATGCAAATGGAATGTCATGCAATGTATGTTGGTGATGTAAGGCAATGAAATGTAATGTGTTCTGACGGAATGGAATGTGCTGCATCAATGTTACATTGAGACTCTGCTAGGGCGAGAGGGTTTGCACGTATAAGCACCACACTTGTTTTTCTGGTTACCCGGGCTGTCTAGGTTCAAGACCTCTAAATGCTGTGTAACAGTTGCCGCACCCCGCTGTTCACCAGCAGATCGGATCTGTGCATCGCCTGCGCTGGTGCCAAGCAGTTGGCACAGGAATTCCGTGAGGACTGGCACTCAGAGAGTGTCAAAGCCATAGCAGGTGATATCTGCCTTTCAGCGGCTAGGGCTGTGAGGGCTCTTCGCACCCACTTGAAGAATTCAAGTGGAAGAGAGGACAAAGGCAGTGAAGAGAAGGAGGCTAGTAAGAGGAGAGAGCCCCTTAGGAGTGACGCGGTTCACTTGGTGGTGAACAGCAGCAAAGGAAGGAAAAACGACGGAAGGAAGGAGGAGCGCAGTAGGTCGGCTGGGAGGAAGGTACCAGCTGAGGAGGACGAAGGCGACGAATACACTGAGGACGACGAGGAGTCTGAGGAGGCTGAGAGTCCCAGAGTTATCCAAGCCAGGCAAAAGGAAGCCGAAAGGAGTGCGAGTGCTAAGGCAAGACCTTCTGCGCCAGAAGGGTGCGGCAGGAGCTCATCTCATCGCGGTGAGAGAGACACGCGGCGTGGAGAGGAGTCGAAGGAGGAGAGGAGTCACAGGAGCTCTCACGAGGATAGGCGTGAGACCAGGAGAGGAGAAGATCCTGAGCCGTCAGGATACGGGTATCGTCAGACCCGAAGAGGAGACAGGAAGGAGTACATCCCAGCTGGATTGCTCAAGATCCACTTGCCCCAAGACGAGCAGAGATGGCCGAAGCAGAAGAGGAGAAGAACACGGGGTCGCCGCTAGATCCCGCTGGGCCTGGCATGGAGGGCGACCCAGAAGAGTTAGACGAGGTGCCCACCGACTTCGAGGTCCTGGACAAAGAGTTGGCTCCTGGGCCCTTCGAAGCAAGCAAGTATGGTTGGTATCATGTCGGGTTGGCCGCAGATTGGGGCCAGTTGAGGCTGGTCAAAGGAGATGTGATGGTGGTAACTCTGCCACCAGGAGTAGTGCCAGGAGACGATGCGGTCGGTGCTTTGGTGGTCCTGAAGTACTACTACATGTCGGATGGCAGCTTGAGCGTCCAGGTCAAGAGCTTGGGCGGACATCCAGCAGCAGCGGCTACGATGCTTTCCAATATGTTCAACCGTCGAGTTGGACATGTGCACCTATGTCAGGAAGAGGGGAAGTGCCATGTGCAGGAAGGCGTTTCCCTTCACATTCAGGAGCTGGAACTGGTGTCAGGGCACGAGTTCGAGGCGGACTATGTAGGCGCGCGAGGAAAGCAACTTCTTGCTCAGGTACTTGCAGAAGCAAAGGAAGACCTGGAGCGAGCGAAAGCAGAGATGGAACCAGGAAAGAAAAAGGAGAAGGCGAGGAAGCCAGATGCCACGACCAAGAAGGCCACAGGATTAGGAAAGGGCCAAGGAGAAGGAGGCCCCAAGGAGCGAGGAGTGAAAGGTGGTGCAGAGGAGTTGCGAGCCAGGCTGACACGCCTCAAGGAGAAGGCACTGTCTCGAGCTGGAGCTCCAGACCCAAAGGAAGGAGCGAGGAAATCCCCCAAGGATGGAGGAGAGCCCGGTACCTCACCACGTGCAGTGGGAAATGCCCTCAAGGATGGCAGGACATTGCAGGTGGCGAAGGAGATCCAGGACATGGCAGCTCGGGGAGAAGCTCGAGAAGCCCGCAAGCAGGAGGATCAAAGAGGGACCACTTCGCAAGGCGGAATGCTCATTCTGTGGGCGGCCAGCTAGCGTTGCAGGCTGCTGCCAAGCAAGGCAGGAGGAGGAGCGAGAGGGATGGCCAGAGGAGAAGGAGAAGCCGTTCCCGCTCTTCAAGGAGAAGGAGCCGCAGGAGACGAAGGGGATCAAGAAGGAGTCCTCGACACAGGAGAGGAGAGGGGGGCGATCCAAGTTCAGGAGGGTCGTCCGATGGAGAAGATGGCTCAAGCTCCAGGGAGAGCACAGAGGAAAGAAGAAGGAGAAAGAAAAGGAGAAGGGGGAGGTCATCGTCGGAGGAGGAATACCTCCCCCCTTTGAGGAAGAAGTCGGAGCGAGAGCCGGGGTCAGTGTTGACTCTTTTGATCAACCAGATCGAGACGCAGCTGAGCGAGCTT